>JAWRVZ010000255.1:292500-452500 GCA_037043235.1 Rhodeus uyekii | reverse complement strand
TGTGTGCATGTTGTGTGAGCGTGTGTGTGTGTGTGCAAGTGTGTCTGTGAGTGAGTGTGTGTAACTGTGTGTGTGAGAGTGTGTGTGCATGTTGTGTGAGCGTGTGAATGTGTGTGTGTGCAAGTGTGTCTGTGAGTGAGTGTGTGTAACTGTGTGTGTGTGTGAGACGCAGCAACATGGAAAAAGTGCTATTAATACTCGCATTCTGAAATGATGTCATCGGCAAAGTTGGCATTCCCGCACTAACTCTGATAACACGCGTTCATAAATCCAGCGCTCATCAACACAGCAGTTATTCCAGTATCAACATCTGAATACAGTGACTCGTTCTTCCTCATTACATCCCAAAATAAGATGTTCTTCCTCAGGATTTCTGGCATTTTCCAACACAAATATCCAAGAATTCAAAAATCAAGAGTTATTTACTTGTGAAGCAAAATGTTTTCTGAAAACCGTTCATGTCTCCGACAGCAAAATCTGCCAATGTTTTCCGAAACCAAATCAAGCTTTCCATTTAAATTGAGTTCATCTTGTCATTTTGCTTCTGAAGAAACTATATCTTGATTTAAGAATCGTTTAGATGCAGAATGTCAGACTTTACATGCAAAACACGAGTCACATTTTTTTTGACTAAGGCAATAAATCAGTTTTTTCCTTCTAGGATAAATGAACTCGTCTAGAACTAAAAGTAGAGAAAATATAACTTTAATTTTCTGAGAAAAAACGGCCAATTCTGGTGATTCTTTAAATGAATGAATGATGTTTTTAAAGTGAGTGATATCGTCTCTCAGTTCATCCTTGAAAACCGAAATTAAGACATATTTTCTTCTTTTAACAGCAAAATTATTCTTGTTTTAGAAAACAATGTTTCTGTCAAAGAGTTTTTATAATATTATGTTGCAATAAACTTTCAATGTATTTAAAACAACCACAAATAATTAAAAACATTCTTGATTTGTCAGTGTTTGCAGTGATTTCAAGGCGTTTCTCTTGCTTGAATCCAGTTACAACATCTGAATTTGCTTTGATTTCTTTCTTGTTTAAATAACTTTTTAAAGGGAGTTTTTAAGAAAAAACAAATTTTTCACTCCATTCGCATCATTTTGCTTCATTTGCTCTTAATTTATGTCTTATTTTTGCATGTAGATTTTTCTGATGTGTGTGTGTGTGTACCTGGTTTTCGGGAGTCAAGCGCGGGGCCGAGCTCTGGTTGCGCGACTGCTGCTGATGATAGTGATTCACATGTTGATGCTGTTGGTTGTTATTTGACATTTCTGCCATTCTGCGCTCCATCTGCTCCAGACGCTCCAGAATCGACATCCTGAACTGGTTATCTGGAGAGAACGAGAGACGTCAACATTAAACAACATCAACTTCAGAACCAACGAGGAGAACCGCGTGACCTAATGAACTCTCTCTTCAGACGAGAACAAACCTTGAAATTGAGCTGGAAAATAACTATGTATTTTGCAACACATTGAACTGAATAGAATCAACATTAAACTGAATTTAATTAGTCATAATTGTTTAATAGATTTTGCAACATCAACACTGATATTAAAGTGAATTAAAGCAACACTAAACGGTTATTGAGCTGAAATTAACTTAATGTTTAAAAATTTACACATTTTGCAACATTGACATTGTTATTGAACCGAATCGAATCAAACTGAAGTAAAATAATTTCCTAATTGATTAATTTTGCAACATTGACAGTTAATGAACAGAATTGAATTGAACTGAATTAATTTCATAATTGATTAATTTTGCAACATTGACTGTTAATGAACAGAATTGAATTGAACTGAATTAATTTCATAATTGATTAATTTTGCAACATTGACTGTTAATGAACAGAATTGAATTGAACTGAATTAATTTCATAAAGTGATGAATTTTGCAAAATTTAAATTGTTATTAAAACGAATCGAATCAAAATGAATTTAATTAATTTCATAATTGATTAATTTTGCAACATTGACACTGTAATTGAACCCAATTGAATCAAATTAAACTGAATTAATTCCATAAGTGATGAATTTTGCAACATCAACACTGATATTAAAGTGCATTAAAGCAACACTAAACTGTTACTGAACTCAAATTAACTGCATGTTTAAAGATTTATTAATTTTGTTTTCCTGTTTACTGCCATGAAACGGCTTTGAAAACATTCGTACTGTATAAAGTAAATAGAAACGTTTTAAATTGCGCCGCAAGACATTCACAAAACACGTTTCTGTAGATTAATATTTGGACGATAAGCAGAACGACAAGCAGGAAACTCGGCGGGAAAATCTAACAGCATGAAAATTATTTATGTTTCTTGATTCTCAACTAACTCTAATATTTACTTTTACAGACACAAAGCAGACGTGAGTTTAGTGCTTGATTTACAGTGTGTGTGAATGTGTTGACAGCTCAGCTTTTAGACGCACACACATAAAACACACTCACACACACTCATTCCTACCTACACCATCCCTGCTTCTCTGCGCCATCGTTCAGACGATCAAATAAAAACGCGAATCAGAAAAAGCGCAACTCCATGTCTCGCTCTCTTCTCCTGTCTCACTCTCTCACTCAGGAGTGACACGTGTCAAAGATGTTTAAAGCATAAAAAATACACTTTTAATAGAATTAAAAATACATAAACATACGATCAGAGAAGAACCACACGCTCAGATCACACGAGAGAGAGAGAGACAGAGACAGAGAGAGAGAGAGAGAGAGAGAGAGAGAGAGAGAGAGAGATGACGGGAAAGGCAGGAAAAATAAAATTATTCCAAACAGAGGAGAGGAAAATTGCAGGAAAACTCTGGCTGGATCCACACAGACGTCCGTCCTCGAGCAGGGAAAGTCCCAAATGAGACGAGAGAGAGACAGAGCTGAGCTTAAATTACTGAGAGAGAGAGAGAGAGAGAGAGACACTCTGTTCCACTCATACACACAGATTTAAATAGGCTTTAACTGAAGAGCAGAAATAGAAACCGGCTGATATCCACACGGACACACACACACACACACACACACACACACACACACACACACACACAAACAAACAAAGTTTAACCACTGGAATATGAAAACATGGATAACCATATATATTTGATGTTTATTTTAGTTAGTTGACAGTTCAACATTTCTAATTGTTTATATTTTAAAGGCATTCCAGGTGATCGGATCTTCAACGTTCATAACAGACTGTGTGATAATAAACTACGACTGATAAAGCAGTTCACAATCTTTTCGCTTCATTTAGGCAGTGACATTTTTATGTATTTCTGCAGTAATTGAATCAAAATAAAGGTCCTCCTACTTTCCTCTCCTCTCCTCCCTTCTCCTCTACGCTACTCCCTACTCCTCTCCTCTACTCCCTTCTCCTCTCCTCTACTCCCTTCTCCTCTCCACTCCTCTACTCCCTACTCCTCTACGCTACACCCTACTCATCTCCTCTACTCCCTCCTCCTCTCCTCTACTCCCTTCTCCTCTCCTCTCCTCTACTCCCTACTCCTCTACACTACACCCTACTCATCTCCTCTACTCCCTTCTCCTCTCCTCTACTCCCTTCTCCTCTCCTCTCCTCTACTCCCTACTCCTCTACACTACACCCTACTCATCTCCTCTACTCCCTTCTCCTCTCCTCTACTCCCTTCTCCTCTCCTCTACTCCCTTCTCCTCTCCTCTACTCCCTACTCCTCTACGCTACACCCTACTCATCTCCCCTACTCCCTTCTCCTCTCCTCTACTCCCTTCTCCTCTACACTACACCCTACTCATCTCCTCTACTCCCTTCTCCTCTCCTCTACTCCCTTCTCCTCTCCTCTACTCCCTTCTCCTCTCCTCTCCTCTACTCCCTACTCCTCTACGCTACACCCTACTCATCTCCTCTACTCCCTTATCATCTCCTCTACTACCTACTCCACTCCTCTACTCCCTTCTCCTCTACTACCTACTCCACTCCTCGACTCCCTTCTCCTCTCCTCTCCTCTACTCCCTTCTCCTCTCCTCTACTCCCTTCTCCTCTCCTCTACTCCCTACTCATCTCCTCTACTCCCTTCTCCTCTCCTCTCCTCTACTCCCTTCTCCTCTCCTCTACTCCCTTCTCCTCTCCTCTCCTCTACTCCCTACTCATCTCCTCTACTCCCTTCTCCTCTCCTCTACTCCCTACTCCTCTACGCTACACCCTACTCATCTCCTCTACTCCCTTCTCCTCTCCTCTACTACCTACTCCCTACTCATCTCCTCTACTCCCTTCTCCTCTCCTCTACTCCCTTCTCCTCTCCTCTACTACCTACTCCACTCCTCTACTCCCTTCTCCTCTCCTCTACTACCTACTCCACTCCTCTACTCCCTTCTCCTCTCCTCTCCTCTACTCCCTTCTCCTCTCCTCTCCTCTACGCTACACCCTACTCATCTCCTCTACTCCCTTCTCCTCTCCTCTACTACCTACTCCCTACTCATCTCCTCTACTCCCTTCTCCTCCTCTACTACCTACTCCTCTCCTCTACTCCCTTCTCCTCTCCTCTACTCCCTTCTCCTCTCCTCTCCTCCCTACTCCTCTACGCTACACCCTACTCATCTCCTCTACTCCCTTCTCCTCTCCTCCCTTCTCCTCTCCTCTCCTCTACTCCCTACTCCTCTCCTCTACTCCCTTCTCCTCTACTCCCTACTCCTCTACGCTACTCCCTACTCCTCTCCTCTCCTCTACTCCCTACTCCCTTCTCCTCTCCTCTCCTCTACTCCTCTCCTCTACTCCCTACTCCTCTCCTCTACTCCCTTCCCCTCTACTCCCTTCTCCTCTCCTCTACTCCCTACTCTTCTACGCTACACCCTACTCCTCTCCTCTACTCCCTACTGCTCTCCTCTACTCCCTACTCCTTTCATCTACTCCCTACTCCTCTACTCCCTTCTCCTCTCCTCTACTCCCTACTCCTCTCCTCTCCTCCCTTCTCCTCTCCTCCCTACTCCTCTACGCTACACCCTACTCCTCTCCTCTACTCCCTACTCCTCTCCTCAACTCCCTACTCCTCTCCTCTACTCCCTACTCCTCTCCTCTACTCCCTTCTCCTCTCCTCTACTCCCTACTCCTCTACTCCCTACTCCTCTTCGCTACACCCTTCTTCCCTCCTCTACTCCCTACTCCTCTCCTCCCTTCTCTCCTCTACTCCCTTCTCCTCTACGCTACACCCTACTCCTCTACTCTACTCCCTACTCCTCTCCTCTACACCCTACTCCTCTCCTCTACACCCTACTCCTCTCCTCTACACCCTACTCCTCTCCTCTACTCCCTACTCCTCTCCTCTACACCCTATTCCTCTCCTCTACTGCCTACTCCTCTCCTCTACTCCTCTCCTCTACTCCCTTCTTCTCTCCTCTCCTCTACTCCCTACTCCTCTCCTCCCTTCTCCTCTCCTCTACTCCCTACTCCTCTCCTCCCTTTTCCTCTCCTCTACTCCCTTCTCCTCTCCTCTACTCCACCCTACTCCTCTCCTCTACTCCCTTCTCCTCTCCTCCCTTCTCCTCTCCTCCCTTCTCCTCTCCTCTACTCTACTCCCTTCTCCTCTCCTCTACTCCCTTCTCCTCTCCTCTACTCCCTTCTCCTCTCCTCTACTCCCTTCTCCTCTACGCTACACCCTACTCCTCTACGCTCCACCCTACTCCTCTCCTCTCCTCCCTTCTCCTCTCCTCTACTCCCTACTCCTCTACGCTACACCCTTCTTCCCTCCTCTACTCCCTACTCCTCTCCTCTACTCCCTTCTCCTCTCCTCTACTCCCTTCTCCTCTACGCTACACCCTACTCCTCTACTCTACTCCCTACTCCCCTCCTCTACACCCTACTCCTCTCCTCTACTCCCTACTCCTCTCCACCCTACTCCTCTCCTCTACTCCCTACTCCTCTCCTCTACTCCTCTCCTCTACTCCCTTCTTCTCTCCTCTCATCTACTCCCTTCTCCTCTCCTCCCTTCTCCTCTCCTCTACTCCCTACTCCTCTCCTCCCTTCTCCTCTCCTCTACTCCCTACTCCTCTCCTCCCTTTTCCTCTCCTCTACTCCCTTCTCCTCTCCTCTACTCGCTTCTCCTCTCCTCTACTCCCTTCTCCTCTACGCTACACCCTACTCCTCTCCTCTACTCCCTTCTCCTCTCCTCCCTTCTCCTCTCCTCTACTCCCTACTCCTCTCCTCCCTTTTCCTCTCCTCTACTCCCTTCTCCTCTCCTCTACTCCCTTCTCCTCTCCTCTACTCCCTTCTCCTCTCCTCTACTCCCTTCTCCTCTCCTCTACTCCCTTCTCCTCTCCTCTACTCCCTACTCCTCTCCTCTACGCTACACCCTACTCCTCTCCTCTACTCCCTTCTCCTCTCCTCTCCTCTACTCCTCTCCTCTACACCCTACTCCTCTCCTCTACGCTACACCCTACTCCTCTCCTCTACTCCCTACTCCTCTACTCCCTTCTCCTCTCCTCCCTACTCCTCTACTCCCTTCTCCTCTCCTCTACGCTACACCCTACTCCTCTCCTCTACTCCCTTCTCTACGCTACACCCTACTCCTCTCCTCTACTCCCTTCTCCTCTCCTCTCCTCCACGCTACACCCTATTCCTCTCCTCCCTACTCCTCTCCTCTACTCCCTTCTCCTCTCCTCTCCACTACACCCTACTCCTCTCCTCTACTCCCTTCTCCTCTCCTCTACTCCCTTCTCCTCTCCTCTACTCCCTTCTCCTCTCCTCTCCTCTACTCCACGCTACACCCTACTCCTCTCCTCCCTACTCCTCTCCTCTACTCCCTTCTCCGCTCCTCTCCTCTACTCCACGCTACACCCTACTCCTCTCCTCTACTCCCTTCTCCTCTCCTCTACTCCACGCTACACCCTACTCCTCTCCTCTACTCCCTTCTCCTCTCCTCTACTCCACGCTACACCTCTCCTCCCTACTCCTCTCCTCTACTCCCGTCTCCTTTCCTCTACTCCCTTCTTCTCTCCTCTCCTCTACTCCACGCTACACCCTACTCCTCTCCTCTACTCCCTTCTCCTCTCCTCTCCACTACACCCTACTCCTCTCCTCTACTCCCTTCTCCTCTACGCTACTCCCTACTCCTCTCCTCTACTCCCTTCTCCTCTCCTCTACTCCCTACTCCTCTCCTCTACTTCCTTCTCCTCTCCTCTCCACTACACCCTACTCCTCTCCTCTACTCCCTTCTCCTCTCCTCTTCGCTACAACCTACTCCTCTCCTCTCCTCCCTACTCCTCTACTCCCTTCTCCTCTCCTCTACTCCCTTCTCCTCTACGCTACACCCTACTCCTCTACTCTACTCCCTACTCCCCTCCTCTACACCCTACTCCTCTCCTCTACTCCCTACTCCTCTCCACCCTACTCCTCTCCTCTACTCCCTACTCCTCTCCTCTACTCCTCTCCTCTACTCCCTTCTTCTCTCCTCTCATCTACTCCCTTCTCCTCTCCTCCCTTCTCCTCTCCTCTACTCCCTACTCCTCTCCTCCCTTCTCCTTTCCTCTACTCCCTACTCCTCTCCTCCCTTTTCCTCTCCTCTACTCCCTTCTCCTCTCCTCTACTCGCTTCTCCTCTCCTCTACTCCCTTCTCCTCTACGCTACACCCTACTCCTCTCCTCTACTCCCTTCTCCTCTCCTCCCTTCTCCTCTCCTCTACTCCCTACTCCTCTCCTCCCTTTTCCTCTCCTCTACTCCCTTCTCCTCTCCTCTACTCCCTTCTCCTCTCCTCTACTCCCTTCTCCTCTCCTCTACTCCCTTCTCCTCTCCTCTACTCCCTACTCCTCTCCTCTACGCTACACCCTACTCCTCTCCTCTACTCCCTTCTCCTCTCCTCTCCTCTACTCCTCTCCTCTACACCCTACTCCTCTCCTCTACGCTACACCCTACTCCTCTCCTCTACTCCCTACTCCTCTACTCCCTTCTCCTCTCCTCCCTACTCCTCTACTCCCTTCTCCTCTCCTCTACGCTACACCCTACTCCTCTCCTCTACTCCCTTCTCTACGCTACACCCTACTCCTCTCCTCTACTCCCTTCTCCTCTCCTCTCCTCCACGCTACACCCTATTCCTCTCCTCCCTACTCCTCTCCTCTACTCCCTTCTCCTCTCCTCTCCACTACACCCTACTCCTCTCCTCTACTCCCTTCTCCTCTCCTCTACTCCCTTCTCCTCTCCTCTACTCCCTTCTCCTCTCCTCTCCTCTACTCCACGCTACACCCTACTCCTCTCCTCCCTACTCCTCTCCTCTACTCCCTTCTCCGCTCCTCTCCTCTACTCCACGCTACACCCTACTCCTCTCCTCTACTCCCTTCTCCTCTCCTCTACTCCACGCTACACCCTACTCCTCTCCTCTACTCCCTTCTCCTCTCCTCTACTCCACGCTACACCTCTCCTCCCTACTCCTCTCCTCTACTCCCGTCTCCTTTCCTCTACTCCCTTCTTCTCTCCTCTCCTCTACTCCACGCTACACCCTACTCCTCTCCTCTACTCCCTTCTCCTCTCCTCTCCACTACACCCTACTCCTCTCCTCTACTCCCTTCTCCTCTACGCTACTCCCTACTCCTCTCCTCTACTCCCTTCTCCTCTCCTCTACTCCCTACTCCTCTCCTCTACTTCCTTCTCCTCTCCTCTCCACTACACCCTACTCCTCTCCTCTACTCCCTTCTCCTCTCCTCTTCGCTACAACCTACTCCTCTCCTCTCCTCCCTACTCCTCTACTCCCTTCTCCTCCCTACTCCTCTACTCCCTTCTCCTCTCCTCTCCACCCTTCTCCTCTCCTCTACTCCCTTCACCTCTCCTCTACGCCAGTGGTCCCCAACCCGCGGTCCGCAAGTGGCACCGGGCCGCGGAGCGAAATCGCGGACCGATCCGTGAGCGGCTGTGCCCGTGGCGAGGAGGTGTCTCAACAATCTCGCGCGAACCCATCAACAATCTCGTCCGTGAGGGACTGCCGCTATTACGGTTATTTTGTATTTATGTTTTATTTTGTTTTAAGTTTGTTCAACATTTGCCGGTTCCCGCCTCCTTCCTCCCTGAACAACGAACTGTGTCATCACGTTTTCATGTCATCTTTCCCACCACTTGTTGAGAACCAATGAAATAAGTGCATGTGCCTCTGTCTGAGTTCAGTTTCAGTGATACGAGACAGTAAAATAAGTTGCTTTATTTTATTTCATTTGATTACTTTTATATTTCTTGCGCCATCCATCACTGATGATCACATTTCATCTCTGCTGTTCTGCTCTTATGACCGTCATCTCTCCTCTCTTACCAGCACAGAACAAACCATCACATCTGTTTTCATTTGTGCAGCTTTCTTTCACATGGAGAGTTGGGTGTTGGGTAGTGTGTGTGTGTGAGTGTGTTTAAGTGCGTGAGTGAGTGTGAGTGTGTGTGTGTAAGTGCGTGTGTCTGTATGTGTGTGTGTTTGTACTCACCATCCAGTGACAGCCAGTCCAGCTGTGAGCTCGGTAAGGATGAGGCGTTGCGAGCGCGATACTCAAACAGCACAGAGGAGGAGACGGTACTGGAGTCCATCAACACATGCAGAGCGACAAGACCCGCTTCATGAGCTGCACGCACACACACATACACACACACACACACACGAGAAACTGTAAATCTATATATATAGATAGCATATTTTTCCCCGTTTCACTTTTTAACCTGGTAAATGTCAAACTCTTTTTGAAATCAGACTCTTTTATTGAGGAACTGAAAGCTGAAAGGTTTTAAAGTGGCAGTAACAGAATGTCCAATTCAGTGTTATTATAGTTCAATAAACTTTAACTGAAATAAAACAAACATTAATTTTTTTTTACTTACAGTATTATTTACAGCTAGTGACCAAAGCAATATTTGGTTTAACTTGATTTACTAAAAGATGTCAAACTAAAACTGGGGAAAAAATGATTAAAAACTGTATAGACATAAAAACATTTTCTAAAGTATTAAAAATGACCACAAAATCCCCCAAGAAAATTACTTAAAAAGACGAGTTGGAAATTCTAAAATTAAAAACTGAAACTAAAAACTATAATAGTATCTTGATAGTAAAATAAGTTATTTTTCACAAAATGTTTCAAGATTATGTATTAAAAAATGTTTATATATGTGATAATATTTGATCCTGCTGTGCCACAAATTAATTGATAAAACAAATATTTTTAATCAATACTATCCCACAAAAACAGCATGTACAAATAATCCTGAATCAACCAGAGAAATGCCTAAACAGCACAAAATAGACATTATAAATGTAATTAATTTCAGGATGTAGAAGCTCTTTCTCATTTAAAAGCTCGACATTTTTGGCCATACAAAGTATTGCACGACATACTAGTTCATGCTAGATCTTGCTAGTGAAATGCTAGTTAATGCTAGATCTTGCTAGCAAAATGCTTATTTGTGCTAGATCTTCCTTGCAACATGCTAATTAATGTTAATTCATGCTAGTTAATGCTAAATATTACTAGCGAAATTTGTGTTAGATCTTGCTTGCGAGATGCTAGTTAATGGTAAATCACGCTAGTCAACTATATGACTTAACATATAGATAATGCTAAGTCATGCTAGTTAATGCTAAATCGTGCTAGTTAATGTTAAATCATGCTAACGACATGATAACCACTGCTAGTAACATGCTAATTCATGTAAAATCGTGTTATAGTCATAACGAGTGCCAAGTTTTGCCACTGAAAGCACCTTTTCTTCAGGAAAGGTACATTCCTGATCAGTAATTTTATTTAAAACATTTTCTACACACAATTTACAAGTATTGTTCTGTATTTCAATTCATGACACCACAACACAAAGTTAACCCTGATGTGTATAGACATGATCTGTGTTCGCTGCGGTCGAGTGCACAGCTGAACCCTGAATCTCCACATGAATGCAGTGACTCTTCATCTGTATGTAGACACAACCGTTCAGGCCGTGGTCGTGAGCGCCCCCGTCTGGCTGTGATGCTCACCTGGACAATAACAGCGCAGGACGCCTGGCTGGATCAGAGACGCAGGGACTCGGCTCTGGTCGAACACGCACGAGTATCGGCCGTCCGTCTCCGACCACGGGCCTGTGATCAGCACCTTCACTCCTCCCTGAACCAGAGAGAGAGATCCAGCTTAACTCAGAGAAATAACTTTACAAACTGAAGTAAAATAACTAGAGCTGTCAAATCGTGAATTAATCGCATCTAACGTAAGATTTTTGTGGAGGAGAGAGATGTGTATGTGTGAATATATGTACACACACACACACATATATATACTGTACACATATATATCCTTATATAGACTAAAAAAAATTGTTAGACGCGATTAATCACAAAAGCACTAAAATGAACAAAATAATTTCAGCTTGATTTCTTATTTTTATTTAGTTGAACTTTTATTTAGTACTAAAATAACTAACACTGAATAAAAATCTAACAATATAATAAAAAATATCTGACAATTATGTCAGAAAAAAACAATTTTATTGGCAGATATTTGTTCGTATTTTAAGCATAAGCTTCATTTTAATGCATTTCTTAAGTAATTTAAAAGGAATAAAATTGCATTAGCACAGTGTAAACATTACTAAAACTTAAACTAAACCTAAATTGTAAACTTACTTTCACATATTATTTCTTAATTTAATTGAGCAATACAGTGGTACCTCGGTTTACGAGCGACTTGGTATACGAGAAAATCGGTGTACGAGCATGGAGGGTTGAATCGGTGTACGAGCTTTGTATCGGAGTGCGAGCAAATTTTTCCCTCACCCACGTGCATTTTTGTCCTAACGCTCTGCATCTTCACGGGCATTTGTACTGGAAATATCCTAATGACAGCCTCTCATAACACAGTCACGAGGTCCCAACCCCTTTATCACCCCTTAAAGCATTCATTCTCTCAGCCTCGCTCTGTCAGCAGTTTAACTTCTCTCAGCCTCTATTGTTCACGTAGTGAAATATATATGGGGTTCATGAATTAATTGTCTCCTCACTTCTCTCCACTCTGGAGCTCGAGTTGGTGTCGCGCGAGTCTCCCGGCGCTCGCGGTGGTGTCGCGCGAGTCTCCCGGCGCTCGCGCGTCTCCCGTTCCACGACTTTCACTTCGTTTGTTTTCTGCACTATTATAATAAATTCACTCATTTGCACTTGAATTCAGGTTTTGTGTTTTCCCCCTCCCTCCTCTGTCTCTCATCTCATTCATGCCAGCAGACGCTGCTCAAAGTGAGTTACAGTAAATTGTCAAGTATTTTTAGAGTTTAATTGTCTAAAGTTTAATTGTCTGTTTAAAGAGTATTTATATGAGATCTTAATGGTTATAATTTTAACTGTAATTAATAGGATAAAATAAAAACTAAATATTTAAAATGGGCATTTATGGTCGTGTGGAACGAATTAATTGATTTTTAATGCATTCTTATGGGGGAAATTGTTTTGGTGTACGAGCATTTTGGGATACGAGCTCGCTCTTGGAACGAATTAAACTCGTAAACCGAGGTATTACTGTATTTATATTTCATATTTATATTACAATAAAAAAATTACAATAGCACATTAATAATTCTAAAATAACAAATGGCATTACCAAAACAAAACATGAGCAGAAACACATTAACACTGTACTTTAAGGTGATGTAGTTACACGTTAATGTACTTCCTATGGTAATAACAGTAAATTATGCATAATTACAACAAGTAAATAACCCTAAACAAAACCCTAACCATAAAACTATAGTTAATTTAACAAATATTAGTTCATTACTAGAACTTATTTGAGTAAGTATAATGTAACTACGTTATCTTTAAATAAAGTGTAACCAACACAATTTATAAGCAAGAACAGTTTGTCCTTCAACAAAAAGTCAAGTTATTTTACAGGAGGTTCGCAACCAATTTGCAGTGAATAAAGCAGATTCATACCTCAGGGTACGACCATTCCGGTGAGAAGTCCGTGATGTTGGCCAAGCGCCGGGATTCCTCCGGAGCGCCGCCGGACGCCATAGAGTGCGCGTTAGTGAGGAGCGGGAAGGGCAAGAACGAGGTGGACGGGGTCGGCTGAGGCGGAACCATGTACCTGATGGGGAAAATGGGTGGAGTCGGGGCGGGGGAGGGGCTGACGGTCTCCTCAGTGATGAGCTCAGATATTAGGTCAGGGAAGGTGGAGTCAAATGTAAGCCCCGCCTCCTCTGTGTCTATATGCGCGCAGTGGGTGGTGTCCATGGGTGTCACGTCCGATTCAAAATGGGTGGGCGGAGACTGCTCCTCCTTGACCTGTATGGGAGTCACGTTTGTGGGTGTGGCTGGGGGCGGGGTCAGATGCTGGGGTTGAATGCACATGGAGTGCGTTGGTAAAAGACAGGATTGCACTTGAAGTGGTGACTGCCTAAGCTCCGCATTTTCTCCTTGTGGAGGCAGGTGATTGGTCGGGAGCGATATCATTTTGGTTGATGTGTTAGCGACTGAAAGCTGGTTGCTGACGAGTTGGGAAGGAGAGAGCTGATTGGTCAGTAGATGGGTGGGCGGGGCTTGAGCATCGAATGCAGTGGGAGGAGCTCTGCCGTCTGTGGGCGGGACGGATAGCGAGGGGCTCAACGAATCAAGACCTAAAGACGTCTCCAGATACATCGGGAGCAGCGCCGGAGTCGTTCGTGTCGGAGAGAGTGAAAACGAGAACGAAGCCGGACTGGAGGCGGGACGACCTGGAATAATCTTCCTCTCCGTCTCGGAAGAGAGGGAAGAGAGAGACGACGGAGGAGAAGTGGGAGAAAGAGACAGAACGAGAGATGGAGGCTGAGGAGAAGTGGACGGAGGTGGAGACGGGGAGGAAGAGGCAGAGATGGAGTGGGGCGTGAGGGCGGGGCCTCCGTAGGTTTGGCCCTGTTTGGGGCTGTTGAGGAAGGAATCGGGGTCGAAAGGAAGCTGCGCGGGCGACGGGGACGGCTGGTGCAGGAGCGTCCCGGGTGCTTCTGGGACAATGCGGTCAGTCAGCAACAGTCCTCCAATCACAGGGCTGGGCAGCAGAGTGAGTGACAGCGTAGCCACACCCTGATTTGGCGGGATGGGGCTTGGTGGGGAGGCGGAGCTTGGCGGGGAGGGCGTGTCATGTTTGGGCGGGACAGGAGATAAAACTAAACGTCCGCCAGCACGAGTTAGCGACAGTCGGGTGGAGCCAAGCTCGCCATTTGACTCCTCGCCACATCCACGCCCCACCGGCGGCGCTGTCGTCATCACGATGACTGCGTTCTGCGGCAGAGCCACCGCTGCTAATCCGCCTCGCTGGAATCCATTTCCGTTGCTCAGAGCGATCGGCGCTGCCCGCTGCGTTTGAGGCGGACTCGAAGAGGACGAGGAAGAGGCGGAGCACGGTGAAGCCACGCCCACCATATCCTCGACCCGCCCACCATCTTCTGGCGAACCGGACGGCTGCTTCCTCTCTGAAGGCACGACAGCACCCGAAGCATCGCCTGGCCCCGCCTCTCGCCCCACCTCTGCTCCTGAGCCCTCATTGGCCAGATTCTGCAGCTCAGTGAGGGCGGGGTAAGGGGCGGGCAGTTTGGGGGAGATGATGCGGTGTTTTGTGCTGTTGCAGCGGTGAGGAATGTTGGATCCCGGAGATGCTGTGGAAAAAAACAATATAAATTAAGCATAAGTATAAAATAAACAAAGATATGCCATTACCTGCATCTGTTAGGAATGCTAACTCTTTGGATTGTTGTAAGCAGTGTCTAAAAACATCTTTTTAGTCAGTATTTAATGTATTCTTTATTATTGTGTATTTTTTTTATTATGTATTTTTCTTTGTTGTTGCAATTTTGCATTACTTGTAATTTGCGCTTTGAGTTTGAGAAAGGCGAACTACAAATAAAATGTATTATTCTTATTAGGTCAGTAAAAAAAATTATGAACAAATAAAACAAATTTGAATGAATTCTCACCAAAGGAGCATTTGTTTGATGGAAAATACAGTAAAACAGTAATATTGTGAACAAATATTTAATTTGTTAAAATGTATTTAAGTTTAAAGATACCTTGTAAACATTTTTCAGAAGTTTATTTATTTGCTCTGGATGTGTGAAGTTAAGCTACATGTTATTAGTATGAGGAATGTATGCAAACGCTCATATGTTTATGCCTGTTTTATTTAATTATGTAAATAAATAGTTAAGATATGTATGCAATGTGTAAATTGTATAAATTTAGTAAAGACATGTTATACAATATATGTTATACAAGTTATGCTGATGATAGGAGTGTGTGTATGTGTGTGTGTGTGTGTGTGTTACCGCAGAGGCAGGTGTGTGTTCGTGGTTGTGGTTTGGTCTGTTGGGTTTCTAGGATCTGTTGCACCATCTGTTCCACAGAGAGATCGACGGCACCGTTGCCTCCACAAGACCATTTCAGACTGTGGACTAAACAAACACACAGATATATAAACATAAACATACATTCGCAGGCTTGCGATTGGTCAATCTCTCCTGCAGGAGGCGTGCGATTGGTTGATCACTCATGTAGCAGGCTTGCGATTGGTCAATCGTTCGAGCATGAGGCATGTGATTGGTCGATCACTCATGTAGCAGGCATGCGATTGGTTGAGTGCTCGTGCAGGAGGCGTGCGATTGGTCAATCTCTCCTGCAGGAGGCATGTGATTGGTCGATCACTCATGTAGCAGGCTTGCGATTGGTCGAGTGCTCGTGCAGGAGGCGTGCGATTGGTCAATCTCTCCTGCAGGAGGCGTGCGATTGGTTGATCACTCATGTAGCAGGCTTGCGATTGGTCAATCGATCGAGCATGAGGCATGTGATTGGTCGATCACTCATGTAGCAGGCTTGCGATTGGTCGATCTCTCCTGCAGGAGGCGTGCGATTGGTTGATCACTCATGTAGCAGGCTTGCGATTGGTTGAGTGCTCGTGCAGGAGGCATGTGATTGGTCGATCACTCATGTAGCAGGCTTGCGATTGGTCGAGTGCTCGTGCAGGAGGCGTGCGATTGGTCAATCTCTCCTGCAGGAGGCGTGCGATTGGTCGATTGCTCGAGCGGGAGGCAAGTGATTGGTCGATCACTCATGTAGCAGGCTTGCGATTGGTCGATCTCTCCTGCAGGAGGCGTGCGATTGGTTGATCACTCATGTAGCAGGCTTGCGATTGGTCAATCGTTCGAGCATGAGGCATGTGATTGGTTGATCACTCATGTAGCAGGCTTGCGATTGGTCGATTGCTCGAGCGGGAGGCAAGTGATTGGTCGATCACTCATGTAGCAGGCTTGCGATTGGTCGATCTCTCCTGCAGGAGGCGTGCGATTGGTCAATTGCTCGTGCAGGAGGCGTGCGATTGGTCACTCACACATGGGTTTGAGTTGCGACAGCAGTTCGTCTCGGCTCCAGCGCAGACTGTCCCGCCGGTCGGTCAGAGCACATGACACCGGGCCACATGACTTCACACTGTCCTCCAGCGACGGCACGTTCAGGTAGTGCACTAGCACAATGTCTGGGTTCTGCAAACACACACACACACACACACTTAAATAAAATCTATAACAGTATTCTCTCTCTTTATCCTTTTTATTGTATTCTTTTCTTTCTTATTCATTCTAAATATGTAATGTGTATAATTAAAAGATGCTGTATAAAAAAATATAATTACAACATTTCCTTAGTTTAAATGCATTCATCCTGGCTTCTGATTGGTTGATTTGTGTGCGAGTCATGATAACTGACCTGCAGCAGCCAATAGCATCTCCTGTGGAATGTTGGGACGATGGAGGAATGAACATAACAGCCGTAAAGACACTGCGGCAGAGAGAGAAACATGTGTTATATATCAGAAATCAGCTTTACAGACTGTCTGAATGCACACGCGTGTTTTGAGCTCAAGGAGGCACTCTCACCTCCATGCCCTGAACCTTCAGTTTCATGTGATCCTCTCTTGTCGTCTTTCCATCTTTTCTCTTCTTCCAGCAATATCCATCTTTCCGGTATTTTACCTTCTTGCGGTTGTACAGGATGATTGAACCATTTTGTGGCCTGTGTTTGAATATGCAAACAAAACGCCATTTGAGCTTTTATTTTCAGCTTTCCTGTGTGTCAAACAGTAGAGAGCAGTGCTTGCAACATCAAGGTAATGGGTTCGATTTCCAGGGAAAGCAAGAACTGATTAGAATGTCAATGTGTTTCTTGAATGCGATGATAAAAGCAGCTGATAAATGCAGGAATGTAAAAGTAACATTTTAAATTGCCTAGAGTAATACCGATTAAAACTTAATGTTTATCAGTTTTTCATTAAACAAGCCTTAATGTTTTGTTACTTTGAAATATTTTATTTAAATGAAAGCTAATGTACTATATTTTAATTCCATAATGTTTTTTATTTAATATTTTGTATTTTTAGGGGATTTAAAGCTATTAAATCCTATATTTATTCAATCATTTACAATGCATTTATTCACTTTACAAACACAGACTTGAAAATGAAATTTCCAACACAATCGGTCATAAATCTGAATGTTTTTAAAGAAGACACTCTGTAAATTATTGCTGAAGTAAAAAAAGTTTTAAAAAGATGAACTTACAATTATAGAATTTTAAGTTTATTGTATGAAAATGCACAAAAAAATCATATTTTAAATTTTTATGTGAAACATATATTTTCCAAAACATGTTTTACTCTAAAACTGACAATCAAAACCATAAATCTAAACAAGTTGTTCTCCATATTTGAGGTTTTATTTGAGGTTTAAGAATCAGTAAATGTTCAGTCATATATTGTTTCATTTTCAATGCGCTCGTTTTTGAGCTCAAAAGTGAGATTGTTTATTTTAGGACCAGTTAAACTTTTCAAATCATGAACTATGAGTTTTTGTTGGGCGTTTACATAGCAAATGTCAAAACATTTACCAATTATGACGGGGAAAAAAAAAAGTATAATGTTCTGGACCAAAACAACCAAAGAACACTAGAAAGATTTAGATATTTGCACTTGAGAAGTAAAAACCATCTCTTTTTTTGTAGTGATAGTGAACAATTCATCAGTGCACATTATTGTACAGAAGGAAAGTGTTGATCCGTGAAGCTCAAGTGCACAAACCCACAAACACACAACTGACCTGGTCTTAAGGCTGCAGGACAGCCACTCGTCATGTCTGTCAAAAGAAATCAGGAAGGATGCAATTTCCTGAAATACAAACAAACACACAACAAGCTTGCGTTATAATCTAGTCGTATTGACCCGAAGAGTCGGTTCTAGTTCCTGAAAATGTGAGTTAATGTTTTTGCATTGGACTAAAACTCACTGACTTTGCTCTTGACATCGAGCCATTCGTGTGGCATTAAAAAACTTCCTTAAAAAATGTATAATATTCTCCAGGTCAAAACTGACCGGCCTACAAAAAATATGTTTTTTAATTATTGTTCGTTACGTAGTTAATGCAAAAATAATGTAAGTTCGTTAAGTATTGTTCGTTACATAGTTAATGCAAAATAACTAAGTTCATTACGTAATTAATGCAAAATAATGTTAGTTCGTTAAGTATTGTTCGTTACGTAGTTAATGCAAAATAATGTAAGTTCGCAAAGCATTGTTCGTTACGTAGTTAACGCAAAATAATGTAAATTCGTAAAACATTGTTCGTTACGTAGTTAACGCAAAATAATGTAAGTTCATTAGTTAATGCAAAATAAAGTTTGTTACGTAGTTAATGCTAAATAAAGTTTGTTACGTATTTAATACAAAATAATGTAAGTTCGTTAAGTGTTGTTCGTTAACTATTTTTTGTTATGTAGTTCATGCAAAATAATGTAAAATAATTAATGAAATAATGTAGTGAATGTTAAAAACTAAATTAATAAAAATGACTAAAACAATGAAAAAATAAATACATATTTATTTGTTTAATAAAAGCTCTAAACACCTCGTTTGTGTTCCAGCGCAGTCTCTCTTTGGGTAAAGTGGTCGTGCGAGGCAAACACTCCAGCAGCTTATTGGGCAAAAACACTTTCATCTGACCGCTGGTCTCTGCATCACACAAAACACTGCATGTGTTAACAATTGAGTCATTGAATCATTCACTCAAAAGATTAGTTTAAAACTGATTCATCCGGTAATGGAACAAATGAATCTTTATGAGTGAGTCATTGAATCATTCACTCAAGAGATTCATTCAAAAACACAGATTCATCCAGTAATGAAACAAATGAATCTTTTTGAGTTATTCATTGAATCATTAATTCAAGAGATTCATTCAAAAACACAGATTTATCCAGTAATTCTTTGTCTTTATGAGTAATTGAGTATTTTTAATTTTAATAAACTGCAGCTATTAACATTTTCTCAGAACATCTTGTAAATTACGTTATGTTGTTTAGATTTCTTTTCAGAATCGGTCATGATCTGTATTAAAAAGAACTGATTCAAGTTGACATTAAGTGGACATTATTTTTGTGGTCAAGATCACTTAAACCAAGACCAGACCTCCTCAAAATCCTCTAAAAGATCTGAACGTTTGAGAAAATAAAGATGAATAAAAAGATGAAAGTTTGTATAAGATTCCCGACTCTTGCTCTTGTGATGTTGCTTAATTATATCCTGTTATAATATAAAAAACAAGAACATTTTTGCATTTATATTCATTTTAGGATTTTTGAGATGATCCTGCTTTGACCGGGAACCAACAGTAACAAAATAAAACATAGCAGAAATAAGTTAATAATTGTATGTTAAGCAGTTTCACATCAGATTAACGATGTTAAGCAGATGCGAGACGCTGACCAGTAATTAACGGAAATAATGTATGTTCGTTAAGTATTGCTCGTTGAGTAGTTAACGCAAAATAATGTAAATTCATTAAGTATTGTTCGTTACGTAGTTAACGCAAAATAATGTAAGTCCATTATGTAGTTAACGCAAAGTAATGCAAGTTTGTTAAGTATTGTTCGTTATGCAGGTAATTCAAAATAATGTGTTCGTTAAGTATTGTTCGTTACATAGTTAACACAAAATATTGTAAGTTCATTAAGCACTGTTTGTTATGTAATGCAAAATAACGTAAGTTGATTAAGTATCGCTCGTTGAGTAGTTAACGCAAAATAATGTAAGTTCATTAAGTATTATTCGTTGCATACTTAATGCAAAATCATGTAAATCCGTTACGTAGTTAATGCAAAGTAATGTAAGTTCGTTAAGTATTGTTCATTACGTAGTTAACGCAAAAAAATGTAAGTTCATTAAGTACTGTTCGTTATGTAGTTAATTCAAAATAATGTGTTCGTTAAGTATTGTTAGTTACGTAGATACCACAAAATATTGTAAGTTCATTATGTATTGTTCGTTATGTAGTTAACGCAAAATAATGCAAGCTCGTTAAGTATTATTCGTTGCGTACTTAATGCAAAATCATGTAAATCCGTTAAGTAGTTAACGCAAAGTAATGTAAGTTCGTTAAGTATTGTTCGTTACGTAGTTAATGCAAAATAATGTAAGTTTGTTAAATAACGTTTTTGCAACCATATCTTGAATTTTGTGGGCATTTGTATTAATTTTAGGCTTTTTTGAGACAATCTTGCATTAATTGGGAACAACAGTAACAAAATAAATGACAGCAGAAATAAAATACTAATTGCATGTGAAATAGCTTAACGATGTTAAGCAGATGCGAGAGGCTGACCAGACTCTGTGGCAGCGTCCTTGTTGTTCATGGTGAAGTTCAGTAACTCCTCCAGCCTGCAGGGGGCAGTCACACGATCCAGGGAGGATGAAACTGCAACACTGACAGACACAGACAATAATAATAAACACAAGCCCTTGACCTGTGTTCGTATGCAAGTGTGGCATGATTTCAGGGACTATTATTTTGCTCACGTAACATGCATTACATTTTAAATTAGGTATCATGAACTAATGACTATCTTTTAAAGCAGTTGTTTTTGGTTAGTGTTAATTTTTAAATCACCCATTTCAACATTTTTATTTCTTTACCTCTTTATTATCTTAGGAAAGGGCAAACTTTACCGCGCAGGTGACGTACATCTCTGAATTACATTATACTGAGAGGTAATTATGAAATGGGTGTCATATACTTGGTCATGTGACTCTTCATTGCGTGTGAATCAATTGGAGGCGGAGCTATGCTGAATCTAGAGAACTGATTGGAGGAAAATGTTTGTGTCGTCATTGTTGTTGTTGTTGTTCTCGGTTGAAAGCGACAAGCCAAAAGTTCCTCCGACAGCCGAAACTAAAGAGAAAACACACTAATGCAATCAAAGCAACTTATACCATTCTATCCATCTATCCATAATCTATCTTTCAGTCCATCTATCATCCATCTGTCTATCCATCATCTATCTTTCAGTCCATCCATCCGTCAATCTATCTATCATCCATCCATCTGTCTATCCATCATCTATCCGTCTATCTATCCACCCATCCATTCATCTATCTGTCTGTCTGTCTATTTATCTATCATCCATCCATCTGTCTATCCATCATCTATCCGTCTGTCTATCTATCCACCCATCCATTCATCTATCTGTCTGTCTATCTATCTATCATCCATCCATTTGTCCATCCATTCATCCATCCGCCTGTCTATCCATCTGTCTATCCACCCATCCATCCATCTATCTGTCTGTCTATCTATCTTCCATCCATCTGTCTATCCATCATCTATCTTTCTGTCTATCCATTCATCCATCCGTCTGTCTATCTATCCATCTATCTATCTGTCTGTCTATCCATCCATCCATCCATCATCAACATTTACAGTATCTATAAATAAAGGACTTGAACTACCAAAACGGCACCAGATAAAATGTGAATATCTGATGATTTTATGTAGAAAGTCTGTCTGTCTCTCTCCAGATCTGCCGTCTCTGTTGCTTAGTAACCACAGCAGTAGCTGTTCGAATATATTTTCAGTTTTTACACACACACACACACACACACACACAGTTGTTTTATGTAACACTGATGTATTTCCTCGCAATGAATTCAGTGGCGCTGCTGCTGGTTTAACGGCTGAGATGAGAGCGATTCTGACCCAAACATCATCATCAAACCAGCAAATGCTCGATCATACAGACAATAATATTCATGATCTCTAATATTTACGTTTCACATTTATGCATTTGACAGACGCTTTTATCCAAAGCAACTTACATTGCATTCAAGATACACATTTGAGTTAGCAACTTTTTTTAATTTACAGCGCATTCAAATTTCAATATGAAACATTAAATTTTAGCTCATCAGAGAATAAACCACAAACACTTCACAATTAAATTAAATACAATTATTAAATCATACGCATATTGTGAATAAAACATGTATATTTTTTCTTTTAAACAGCGAATCGACAAATATTCACACAATCTCACACTAACACAAAATAACACACACACACACATATATACCCTCATACATATTTATATCAATCACACATCTGCAAAATCAGATCTTAATGACAAAGTTCTGAAAGCAACACAAGATCCTAAAAGAATCCTAATCCTTCATCCAGAAACAGATTGAAAAGTTACAGATATTCATTAGATCCCAAAGAACATTCATAAAACACACAATGCTGCACTACTATTTATAGTAAATATGGACACTTTTAAATTCAGAACATGAAAAAAACTCAGATGGAATTCACATGTAAATCATATTATGCAATACAAGACAATCAAACTAATGCTTTATCATTCGTAAACAATAATGCATTGATATAGAAATTAATGTTTTTATAAACTGGAATATTAGTTTCACAAACTTGATCACACAGATATCAGCATTAAATAACACAAACAACAACAAACACGATAGACACAAACATTTTCCTCCAATCAGCTCTCTAGATTCAGCGAAGCTCCGCCTCCAATTGATTCACATGCGAATTAGAGTCACATGATCAAATATATGACAATTTATAAATTCTTTTCTATATATATATATATATATATATATATATATATGATATACATAATATATACACACACATACATTTTTATACAAACACACACACATATATATACTGTATACACATACATACACTTATACACACACACACACACACGCACACACACACACACCCGTAATAAGACAGTCACACACACTGACTTGTCGACACAGAACGAAAGTATCAGAATTAGTTTAATTATTTTATTCATAAACATAAATACCTATGACAAACCCCCCCAAGGCCCCGGACTGACACACACACACGCTGATAAACGGGATAAATACACACACACGATACACCAGCGCAGGAGTAACGGAAACACACGCGCGCGCGGAACCGAACGGGTTCTGATTAACGGCAGCTCGCGCGCTGACAGGAACAGCAACGGATTCCGCCACTTACCTTCCGCCTTCACGAGCGCCGCCATCTTCTTCACACCACTGACGTCACCGGGAGAGGGGGAGAGAGAGAAAGAGAGAGAGGGGGAGGTGGGGGGAGAGAGATAGAAAGTGACAGAGAGATAGAAACAGAGAAGTGGAAAAGAGAGATTGATCTATTTTACGATGGTTATGATTTTATGTTTGGTCTTGTTTTAAAGAAAGGAATGTAAAAGTTATTGAAATTTAATGTAAATCAAATTGAATGTACTAAACATTTTTTTATTTTATATAAAATATTTTACTAAATAATTTTTACTGTAAAATTAAAGCCATGTATAAGCAAGTTTTGCTCCAAATTTGAAGTTAATATCAGAAAAATAGAGGTTTTTATATCCATGCGTTCTCTGTAACTATATGCGTTTTGTTGAGATTTTGACAGTAAAGTAGTTCAAATAAATTTTGTAATGTGAAACCTGACTCCGCCCACTAGGGGGAGGATCCCTACAAGATATTAGAGTACCGTTTCCAACACAACATCCAATTTCAAAACGGTTTTCACAGGGCGAACTTTGAGTTCATACATTTTCCAGCAATCCCAAATTTATGATGATTCATAAAATGTGACATGAAAAATTTTTTACTTTTGAAAATATAGTTTATCCCGTGAAAAGAAACACAGTATAAAAAAAATTATAAAACACAGTGCCAATACAGAAAATATCTTTTATTTGTATAAAATCCTTATTACATAGCATCAGTTTCCTGTAAGAGGTACAGATTCATACGGCTATCGATGTCTGAATTTACACATGGCCATTTCTCTGAGTTCATACAAAATCTCAAAAATAGCCGTTTCCATCCACCCATTTTTATTCACATTTTGAGATCGCATTTTTTTTAAACGCGGAATAAAAACATAAGATGCGCATTAATTTGAAAAATGCTCAATTGCGGCAGATAAATGTTTTATTTCCTAAGAACACGTGCGGATAAATTATGATGGAAACCCATTTACCTCGATGCGCAAAACATTCACGCGACTTATCCTCTGCAGAGGCTGTGATTGGATAACTGCAGTAACCATTAGACCAATGGCATCACAGCGTCTCAAATGAGGCGGTGATTGGATAAATTGCGTAACGGACCAAAGGCATCACAGCGTCTCAAACGTTGGTCTGGCTCTGAAACGCTGGAGTCAAATTCTGTGGTTTAATTCCTCCAGAAATGTCTCACACAACATACTTTTTTATTACTGATATTTTCCGCCAAGTTTCCATGAAGTGATGACTTTATTCTCTTGAACGCTAGAAAGAAAACCTAAATGTTTTATGTTATATTCCATTTTTACGGGCAATTTAAAATTCGCAACTTTGGATGGAAACATAGCTATTGTTTACCTAAAATAAAGTGGAAACTGAACAACGCAACTGAAATCAGAGGGTCATGAGGAGCAGCCAAAACTAAGAAGAATTACACGCATCGTAAAACCCTGACATGATTGAGACGGTCTAACCGTTGAACAAACAATCCTTACAACACACACACACACACAGAACTGAAACCAGCTGTAAACAACTAACAGAGCAACCGAAGATGAAAAGAAGTCCATGGAAGATCAGAACGAGCGGCTTCAGACGGTTGCAGACCGACGGCACTCACATTCCCTGCCTGATGCTCTGGATAATCTGGAAGATGGCTAAAAGTGATAGAGAGATGCATATTAAAGTCTGTTCAGGTCACAAGAGCAATGCAAACTGCATATTTTGCAACACAAAGTTCATATTTTATTAGTTGCACAATTAAAAAAGAAAAAAGCCTGAGAGCTTTAATAATAATGCATATTTTAATAATATTGCATATTTTGATTCTCAGTGTTAAAGACTCCAAATGTTATGTTTTAAAATCTTTAATGCACAAACATACTGTTTAACTGATCACTGAAACAACTGTGTATATTGATATGCTACTGTATAATGATAAACACACACTAAAGGTTGTCTTAACAGTAAAAATATATTTAGCTGTTGCCAGCCATAGGATTTACATAGAAGGTCTGTGAAACAAGACCTCATTATTTACGGCATGTAAACATCCCGAACGATCTTACACACAGATCAGACTCGATGTAAATAAAGGTTGAATGTTTGGACTGAAACATCGGCGAGATCCGAGATAAAGCATCGCTGATGGAACATATTCAAAGTTAGTGTGGAAACAACAGACCAGTTCTGACATTCAGCACAAAATTATCTGTACATCGCATACGGAGAAAATAATGCTTGAAATTGATATCTTAACCCCTCGTTGGATACAAGTATTAATACTATTGCATAACGTTAGAAGTATTCTTATTGTATGTCGTCTTTTGTTACTATTAATTTGCTTTATTTTCTCTAGACATTACATTTGCATAGTTTGTTACATGTCTGCTTGGACTATGTTGTCTCTTAATGGTTCTGTTTGTAGAAATACTGTATGTTGGCCTGCAAATCATTATTTCATGAATGGTTTCTAAAAAGAAAGATTAAAAAAAGAAGTTGAAGAAAAAAAGTAACAAATTATTTTTAAAAATGCTGAAAAACAACAACAGACAATGACATCTGATGGACAGATATAGATTACAACGATCGATACAACGAACAATGCAATACTGTATCAACACAACACATACATATAGAATACAATCATAGATACAAAAAAACACAGTGAAACATTCAACAGATACAACAATAAATATGAGATATGATACAAACAACAATAAAACGATACAGTGATACATATAAGAAATACCACAGATACAATGTTAGATACAACAAAAGATACGACAGATACAACGGATAAAACAATAGATGCGACAGATACAATGACAGAAATAACGATAGATACAACAGATACTATTACGGATACAACGATAGATACAACAATGGATACAACAGATATAACGGTAGAAATGACAGATACAACAATAGATATGACAGATACAACGATAGAAACAACAATAGCTACAACAGATACTATGACGGATACAACGATATATACAACGATAGATACTACAGATACAATGCTAGAAATGACAGATACAACAAAATATCTGATATGCAACAATAAAACGATACAGTGATAGATACAACAAAAGGTACAATGATAGATACGACAAATACCACAGATACAATGATAGATACAACAATAGACACAACAGATCCAACGACAGATACGCCAATAGATACGACAGATACGCCGATAGATACGACAGATACAACGATAGATACGACAGATACGCCGATAGATACGACAGATACGCCGATAGATACGACAGATACGCCGATAGATACGACAGATACGCCGATAGATACGACAGATACGCCAATAGATACGACAGATACGCCAATAGATACGACAGATACGCCGATAGATACGACAGATACGCCGATAGATACGACAGATACGCCGATAGATACGACAGATACGCCGATAGATACGACAGATACGCCGATAGATACGACAGATACGCCGATAGATACGACAGATACGCCGATAGATACGACAGATACGCCGATAGATACGACAGATACAACGATAGATACGACAGATACGCCGATAGATACGACAGATACAACGATAGATACGACAGATACGCCGATAGATACGACAGATACGCCGATAGATACGACAGATACGCCGATAGATACGACAGATACAACGATAGATACGACAGATACGCCGATAGATACGACAGATACGCCGATAGATACGACAGATACGCCGATAGATACGACAGATACGCCGATAGATACGACAGATACGCCGATAGATACGACAGATACAACGATAGATACGACAGATACGCCAATAGATACGACAGATACAACGATAGATACGACAGATACAACGATAGATACGACAGATACGCCAATAGATACGACAGATACGCCGATAGATACGACAGATACAACGATAGATACGACAGATACGCCGATAGATACGACAGATACAACGATAGATACGACAGATACGCCGATAGATACGACAGATACGCCGATAGATACGACAGATACGCCGATAGATACGACAGATACGCCGATAGATACGACAGATACGCCGATAGATACGACAGATACGCCGATAGATACGACAGATACGCCGATAGATACGACAGATACAACGATAGATACGACAGATACGCCAATAGATACGACAGATACAACGATAGATACGACAGATACGCCAATAGATACGACAGATACAACGATAGATACGACAGATACAACAATAGAAACAACAGATACAAAGAGAGATACAACGACAGATACAACGATAGATACGACAGATACGCCGATAGATACGACAGATACAACGATAGATACGACAGATACGCCGATAGATACGACAGATACAACGATAGATACGACAGATACGCCAATAGATACGACAGATACAACGATAGAAACAACAGATACAAAGAGAGATACAACGACAGATACAACGATAGATACGCCGATAGATACGACAGATACGCCGATAGATACGACAGATACAATGATAGATACGACAGATACGCCGATAGATACGACAGATACGCCGATAGATACGACAGATACGCCGATAGATACGACAGATACGCCGATAGATACGACAGATACGCCGATAGATACGACAGATACGCCAATAGATACGACAGATACAACGATAGATACGACAGATACAACGATAGATACGACAGATACAACGATAGATACGACAGATTCGCCGATAGATACGACAGATACAACGATAGATACGACAGATACAACGATAGATACGACAGATACAACGATAGATACGACAGATACGCCGATAGATACGACAGATACGCCGATAGATACGACAGATACGCCGATAGATACGACAGATACAACGATAGATACGACAGATACAACGATAGATACGACAGATACAACGATAGATACGACAGATACGCCGATAGATACGACAGATACAACGATAGATACGACAGATACGCCGATAGATACGACAGATACAACGATAGATACGACAGATACAACGATAGATACGACAGATACAACGATAGATACGACAGATACAACGATAGATACGACAGATACGCCGATAGATACGACAGATACAACGATAGATACGACAGATACGCCAATAGATACGACAGATACAACGATAGATACGACAGATACAACGATAGATACTACAGATACAACGATAGATACGACAGATAAGCCGATAGATACGACAGATACAACGATAGATACGACAGATACGCCGATAGATACGACAGATACAACGATAGATACGACAGATACAACGATAGATACGACAGATACAACGATAGATACGACAGATACAACGATAGATACGACAGATACGCCGATAGATACGACAGATACAACGATAGATACGACAGATACAATGATAGATACAACAGATACAACGATAGATACGACAGATACGCCGATAGATACGACAGATACAACGATAGATACGACAGATACGCCAATAGATACGACAGATACAACGATAGATACGACAGATACAACGATAGAAACAACAGATACAACGAGAGATACAACGACAGATACAACGATAGATACGACAGATACAACGATAGATACGACAGATACAACGATAGATACGACAGATACAACGATAGATACGACAGATACGCCGATAGATACGACAGATACAACGACAGATACGCCGATAGATGCGACAGATACGCCGATAGATACGACAGATACAACGACAGATACGACAGATACAACGATAGATACGACAGATACAACGATAGATACGACAGATACAACGATAGATACGACAGATACAACGATAGATACGACAGATACAACGATAGATACGACAAATACAACAATAGAAGCAACAGATATGACAGATACAACTGATACGACGACAGATACGACGACAGAAACAACAGATACAACGAGAGATGCAATGAGAGATACGACAACAGACACAACAATAGATACGACAGATACGCCGATAGATACGACAGATACGCCGATAGATACGACAGATACGCCGATAGATACGACAGATACGCCGATAGATACGACAGATACAACGATAGATACGACAGATACGCCAATAGATACGACAGATACAACGATAGATACGACAGATACAACGATAGAAACAACAGATACAACGAGAGATACAACGACAGATACAACGATAGATACGACAGATACAACGATAGATACGACAGATACAACGATAGATACGACAGATACAACGATAGATACGACAGATACGCCGATAGATACGACAGATACAACGACAGATACGCCGATAGATGCGACAGATACGCCGATAGATACGACAGATACAACGACAGATACGACAGATACAACGATAGATACGACAGATACAACGATAGATACGACAGATACAACGATAGATACGACAGATACAACGATAGATACGACAGATACAACGATAGATACGACAAATACAACAATAGAAGCAACAGATATGACAGATACAACTGATACGACGACAGATACGACGACAGAAACAACAGATACAACGAGAGATGCAATGAGAGATACGACAACAGACACAACAATAGATACGACAGATACGCCGATAGATACGACAGATACGCCGATAGATACGACAGATACGCCGATAGATACGACAGATACGCCGATAGATACGACAGATACGCCGATAGATACGACAGATACGCCGATAGATACGACAGATACAACGATAGATACGACAGATACGCCAATAGATACGACAGATACAACGATAGATACGACAGATACGCCAATAGATACGACAGATACAACGATAGATACGACAGATACAACGATAGAAACAACAGATACAAAGAGAGATACAACGACAGATACAACGATAGATACGACAGATACGCCGATAGATACGACAGATACAACGATAGATACGACAGATACAACGATAGATACGACAGATACGCCGATAGATACGACAGATACAACGATAGATACGACAGATACGCCAATAGATACGACAGATACAACGATAGAAACAACAGATACAAAGAGAGATACAACGACAGATACAACGATAGATACGCCGATAGATACGACAGATACGCCGATAGATACGACAGATACGCCGATAGATACGACAGATACAATGATAGATACGACAGATACGCCGATAGATACGACAGATACAACGATAGATACGACAGATACGCCGATAGATACGACAGATACGCCGATAGATACGACAGATACGCCGATAGATACGACAGATACAACGATAGATACGACAGATACGCCAATAGATACGACAGATACAACGATAGATACGACAGATACGCCAATAGATACGACAGATACAACGATAGATACGACAGATACAACGATAGAAACAACAGATACAAAGAGAGATACAACGACAGATACAACGATAGATACGACAGATACGCCGATAGATACGACAGATACAACGATAGATACGACAGATACAACGATAGATACGACAGATACGCCGATAGATACGACAGATACAACGATAGATACGACAGATACGCCAATAGATACGACAGATACAACGATAGAAACAACAGATACAAAGAGAGATACAACGACAGATACAACGATAGATACGCCGATAGATACGACAGATACGCCGATAGATACGACAGATACGCCGATAGATACGACAGATACAATGATAGATACGACAGATACGCCGATAGATACGACAGATACAACGATAGATACGACAGATACGCCGATAGATACGACAGATACAACGATAGATACGACAGATACGCCGATAGATACGACAGATACAACGATAGATACGACAGATACGCCGATAGATACGACAGATACAACGATAGATACGACAGATACGCCGATAGATACGACAGATACGCCGATAGATACGACAGATACGCCGATAGATACGACAGATACAACGATAGATACGACAGATACGATAGATACGACAGATACGACAGATACGCCGATAGATACGACAGATACGCCGATAGATACGACAGATACGCCGATAGATACGACAGATACGCCGATAGATACGACAGATACGCCGATAGATACGACAGATACGCCGATAGATACTACAGATACAACGATAGATACTACAGATACAACGATAGATACGACAGATACAACGATAGATACGACAGATACGCCGATAGATACGACAGATACGCCGATAGATACGACAGATACGACGATAGATACGACAGATACGCCAATAGATACGACAGATACAACGATAGATACGACAGATACAACGATAGATACAACAGATACAACGATAGATACGACAGATACAACGATAGATACGACAGATACAACGATAGATACGACAGATACAACGATAGATACGACAGATACGCCGATAGATACGACAGATACGCCGATAGATACGACAGATACGCCGATAGATACGACAGATACAACGATAGATACGACAGATACAACGATAGATACGACAGATACAACGATAGATACGACAGATACAACGATAGATACGACAGATACGCCGATAGATACGACAGATACAACGATAGATACGACAGATACGCCAATAGATACGACAGATACAAGGATAGATACGACAGATACAACGATAGATACGACAGATACAACGATAGATACGACAGATACAACGATAGATACGACAGATACAACGATAGATACGACAGATACAACGATAGATACGACAGATACAACGATAGATACGACAGATACAACGATAGATACGACAGATACAACGATAGATACGACAGATACAACGATAGATACGACAGATACGCCGATAGATACGACAGATACGACGATAGATACGACAGATACGCCGATAGATACGACAGATACAACGATAGATACGACAGATACAACGATAGATACGACAGATACAACGATAGATACGACAGATACAACGATAGATACGACAGATACAACGATAGATACGACAGATACAACGATAGATACGACAGATACGCCGATAGATACGACAGATACAACGATAGATACGACAGATACGCCAATAGATACGACAGATACAACGATAGATACGACAGATACAACGATAGATACAACAGATACAACGATAGATACGACAGATACGCCGATAGATACGACAGATACAACGATAGATACGACAGATACGCCAATAGATACGACAGATACAACGATAGATACGACAGATACAACGATAGAAACAACAGATACAACGAGAGATACAACGACAGATACAACGATAGATACGACAGATACAACGATAGATACGACAGATACAACGATAGATACGACAGATACAACGATAGATACGACAGATACAACGATAGATACGACAGATACAACGATAGATACGACAGATACAACGATAGATACGACAGATACGCCGATAGATACGACAGATACAACGACAGATACGCCGATAGATGCGACAGATACAACGATAGATACGACAGATACAACGATAGATACGACAGATACAACGATAGATACGACAGATACAACGACAGATACGCCGATAGATACGACAGATACAACGATAGATACGACAGATACAACGATAGATACGACAGATACAACGATAGATACGACAGATACAACGACAGATACGCCGATAGATACGACAGATACAACGATAGATACGACAGATACAACGATAGATACGACAGATACAACGATAGATACGACAGATACAACGATAGATACGACAGATACAACGATAGATACGACAGATACAACGATAGATACGACAGATACAACGATAGATACGACAGATACAACGATAGATACGACAGATACGCCGATAGATACGACAGATACATGCGACAGATACGCCGATAGATGCGACAGATACGCCGATAGATACGACAGATACAACGACAGATACGCCGATAGATACGACAGATACAACGATAGATACGACAGATACAACGATAGATACGACAGATACAACGATAGATACGACAGATACAACGATAGATACGACAGATACAACGATAGATACGACAGATACAACGATAGATACGACAGATACGCCGATAGATACGACAGATACAACGACAGATACGACAGATACGCCGATAGATGCGACAGATACGCCGATAGATACGACAGATACAACGACAGATACGACAGATACAACGATAGATACGACAGATACAACGATAGATACGACAGATACAACGATAGATACGCCGATAGATACGACAGATACAACGACAGATACGACAGATACAACGATAGATACGACAGATACAACGATAGATACGACAGATACAACGATAGATACGACAGATACAACGACAGATACGCCGATAGATACGACAGATACAACGACAGATACGACAGATACAACGATAGATACGACAGATACAACGATAGATACGACAGATACAACGATAGATACGACAGATACAACGACAGATACGCCGATAGATACGACAGATACAACGATAGATACGACAGATACGCCGATAGATACGACAGATACAACGACAGATACGCCGATAGATGCGACAGATACGCCGATAGATACGACAGATACAACGACAGATACGACAGATACAACGATAGATACGACAGATACAACGATAGATACAACGATAGATACGACAGATACGCCGATAGATACGACAGATACAACGACAGATACGCCGATAGATGCGACAGATACGCCGATAGATACGACAGATACAACGACAGATACGCCGATAGATACGACAGATACAACGATAGATACGACAGATACAACGATAGATACGACAGATACAACGATAGATACGACAGATACGCCGATAGATACAACGACAGATACAACGATAGATACGACAGATACAACGATAGATACGACAGATACAACGATAGATACGACAGATACAACGATAGATACGACAGATACAGCGACAGATACGCCGATAGATGCGACAGATACGCCGATAGATACGACAGATACAACGACAGATACGACAGATACAACGATAGATACGACAGATACAATAGATACGACAGATACAACGATAGATACGACAGATACAACGATAGATACGACAGATACAACGATAGATACGACAGATACAACGATAGATACGACAGATACAACGATAGATACGACAGATACAACGATAGATACGACAAATACAACAATAGAAGCAACAGATATGACAGATACAACTGATACGACGACAGATACGACGATAGATACGACAGATACAACGACAGATACGCCGATAGATGCGACAGATACGCCGATAGATACGACAGATACAACGACAGATACGACAGATACAACGATAGATACGACAGATACAACGATAGATACGACAGATACAACGATAGATACGACAGATACAACGATAGATACGACAGATACAACGATAGATACGACAGATACAACGATAGATACGACAGATACAACGATAGATACGACAGATACAACGATAGATACGACAGATACAACGATAGATACGACAAATACAACAATAGAAGCAACAGATATGACAGATACAACTGATACGACGACAGATACGACGACAGAAACAACAGATACAACGAGAGATGCAATGAGAGATACGACAACAGACACAACAATAGATACGACAGGTACGATGATAGATACAACAGATACAATGACAGATATAACAATAGATACAACAACAGATACGACGACAAATACAACAATAGACACAACAACAGATATGATGATAGATACGACAGATACGACGACAGATACGACAGATTTAACGATAATTATACGATACGATAATTTAACGATTCATTATGTCTTTTTTCGAGGGGAGCTTTTCTCAACAAATACTGATATATGAGTGATTCAATGCGATTATGAATCATGTAACTGATGTAAAGGTTCTTTTCTCATCTCACCTGAGCCACAGACCACAAACACAAAGAGTGCAAGGAGCCATGGACCCACCGGAGACTTCTCCTCATTCACCACACGCTGCAGGACAAACACACAATCACTTACTGCAGATTCATCACATCTACTGCTCAAACACATTCAATCACAGCACAAGCTGTATGCATTCATCGTAATACGACAGTCATTGCGAACTTGTTGAAATAGATTACTCTGAATGCTTTCTGATGCTGGTGTTCGGGATCTTCTGGAAGGAATTAAACCAAACGCTTCGGATGACTTAGAGGCACTTCAGAGCCACCAAACCAACATTTCAGATGCTGCGATGCGATTGGTCCAGTGGTTAGTCCAGTTATCCAATCAAAGCCTTTGCTGAGGAAACGTCATGAGTGTATTGTTGAGGGATTTACTAATTAAATGTGTTTCCTTTATAGTTTATGTCTTCTTATCACATAAAACATTATCCGTGTTAACTGAGCGCATGCGTTTATTTTATTCACAATTTTAGAATTTATGCGCATCTTGGCATTTGCACACAGGTTTATTTTAGACGATTTCCCATAATCTGCATAGAAATAGGTGGATAGAAAAATAGCTCACGTCGACAGTTATCAACTATGGCAAAATAATAATCATGTTTATTTTGGTCAATATTGTAATATAGATTAACACGAATAGGAGAAAATCTTATATTAGTAATGGTCATTAAGATCACTGTTTATTTTGGCGGTTGCTAACAGATAAAAATTTGATATCACTGATATTTCGCAATTCTTGATACCAAGAGAAACTAATAAAAGGCAGGAAGTGTGAATCTTCACTTGCCTCACAATTTAAATTATAATGTGATTCTCGTTGCATCTTTTCCTCAAATTATTTTATTAATATTTAGAGACGCATCAATTCTACATTTCACCTCTGACATTGCCGATACCGATAAAAAATAAATAAAATAAAAAACTCTCCCAATCTAATGCTGTAAATATGCACGGATTCCTCTTGTTTGGTCCATTACAATAATATCAGATGCTAAAATTAACAACAGAGCCCAAACTATTATATTGCACAGCTATTTATTTTCACACTAAACACACTTAAATAAAAACTAAAGGTCTTTAGGTATAATTACAGTAATAAAGCTCCTCTATAGTGTTTTTACAGCGAGCGAATGAACTGAAAACACTGGATAACTTTCTTGAGGTAAATGTAACGTTAAGTGACATTGTTCTCCAGGGGCCTCATGTATCAACACTACTTACGCACAAAAACGTTGCGTTCGCCAGCTTTCACGCTCACGGTCGGATGTACTAAAAGTGAAACTAACGTGACAATGTGCGTTTCTCCACGGCAAGTTCATGTCAGGCGTAAGTACATATCTCATTGTTTTGTCCATTGGCGACTCCTACAGGCAATGAAGTGAAGCTGCAAACATTATACAACAAATTTTTCTATAAGTCTGTGTGAAGCATTGCTATTTATTTGCAATGTATAAAATCATTTATATATATATATATATATATATATTGTCACACAAGCCTTATGGGAATATTCTATAAATTATGCAATTAAGTAAGAACATATAAAAGCACGTGCAAATTGAAGGGTAAAACGAACAATTTGTGTTTGGCAATGGCAGATTTGGCAATATTAGAGGACATTGCTAATGGCAGAATCCGAAGAGAACGAGTTTTTAGGGACCACAATGATTTTCTGGCCCAGGATGACTGCCTTATCAGCCATTTCAGATTTACAAGGGCTATCCTCCGAATCTAATTGGGTCCGAATCTAGAGAGAGACTGCGAGGAAACACGCAATACCCATTCCGTTACAGGTGCTGACAACGCTTGGTTTCCTGGCAAATGATTATTTCCAAAGGGAACTGGCAGACCGCTCAGAAATAAGCGAGTCTTTGAGCCGCGCAACGCCGCGCAATGCCATTTGATGGTTCATATATGATGCAGTTGACCAGCCAAACATTAAAATGCAATTTGCACCGATAGCCGGTTTCCCTAATGTAATCGGAGCGATCGACTGCACACACATATAAGGCACCATCTGAAGATGAATTTGCATACGAGAATCGGAAACATTTCCATTCAATAAATGTGCAGATTATATGTGATGCGCAAATACGCCTAAAAAATATTGTGGCAAGGTGACCTGGGTCAACCCATGATTCATACATCCTTACAAACAGCATGGTTGGGTGGCAGCTGGCAGGGTGCGCGATGGGTGGCTTCTTGGTGAGTGATGTTATTTAAAGTTATGGTTCTATCTAATAGTACTTTTAATTTTTATTTATTTGCATTTAATTATACAACAACCCTTCAGGAGACGCGTTTATCCATTAAAGACAATTTAGACCATTTCTTTTTAAGATCATTTACAGTGCGACTTTCAGATCCAACCGCATTGACGGCATCAGCCAAACTCTCCCACTCATATTTTTTTTCCTTTTTTTATTCATTCCGGAGGACAAAGTTCCAAATATTTTTTTTTTCTAATTTCTACCTCCGATAGTACCACCTCCAATTCACTTTCTGTACTTTCTCTTTCGTTTTGTGCCGCTTGCTTTTGCCCAAGTGGACTCATTACCATATTTAAATCAGTTTAATGAAGGGAGGAGACTGGGTGGAGTGTTGTGCTCGTGCATGTGCGCTCAATTTTACGTTAATCGGGATGTACGAAGAGAATATGCGCGGGATCCTTCGAACGCAGAGATTGATACATCTGGATTTTTTTGTGCGTTCGCACATTCATAGCTTTGTCCGTACGTAATGTGTCAGTATGAATTCAACGCAAGTGTTAGTACATGAGGCCCCAGATGTTTTATTGACGTCTTTCCGCGGTTGAAACACTGAGAGATTACAGGAGACAGGATTGATTTCAGTGAGTTGTTCTGTATCTTTCATCATTCTTTCTGATGTTCATGCATGTTTATTTGCTGCCGTAACTCGTAGTAAAGAGAAAGAAAACACTCGCGGAACAAAGATCTCTCGGACTACATCTAAAAGGTAAGATAGGCAATTTCAGAGAGGCTAGCTAAAAAAACTAAAAACAAGATCCCACCCTTCCTTCAAAGCCACGCCTGCTTAATTGCAAAGCAAACAAAACATTACAATAATAATTATTGTGCAATTACTTGTACCACCTGACTGTTGCAGATTGATTTCGCTGTTGATAATGTTGATATAGAAACTGAATGACTGAACAGCAATGATTGGACAAACATTTTTTGGTACTGAGATTTCCACAGAAAAAATATGTACGTTTTAATATTTAGACCACTTAAATTATTGATTGCTATCAGGATGTGAAGAGCTTTAACCAGTATAACAAAACGTTTTTATATTTAAAAATAATTGCCTACCCTGCCTTTGTGTGTAAAAAATGCCATTTAATGTTTGAATTTTGTGATAAAATGGACAAAGTTTGACTTAGTTTCTCATCATAAGCAAATCCGATGGGCGACAGTGAAAACTGCTATTATCGGCCAATATCGATTATTAGCCGATATATCAGTGGATCCCTACAAAATAATTATGTTTATAATCATAATATAGTTCATATTGTTATTTTATTTTTGTTGTTACAGACAAACAAATACAATAAAAGGAAAATAATAATAATAATTAATACTGTGTTATATAGTTATTTTATATATATATTTTCATTTTACATCTAATTAAAAGACTAATTAAAAAAGGTCTTTAGTGTATTCATTACAAATAATTACATAGTGACATGCAACTTTTTAAATAAAAATAGCCTATAAAATACAGCAAATTAATACGCATGATAGGGCTATTTAATTGCTTATTTTTTATTATTATTTTGTTTATATGCATCAATGCAGGATTGGTCAAATCAGTGAAAACGATTTAACTAATGCAAGTAAAAAAGTGCTCAAGAATTGTATTATTTTATTGAAGAAAAGTAGGCATTAATACAACACAAACAATAAGACAAATACAATACAAGAAAAAAAAGATACAAATAAAGTCATTAATTTTAGTCAGTAAATACCCAAATACAGAAATTAAATAATCAAAATTAAAATCTAAAACACTGAGATTGTTGGAAGCCAAAATTTAAATTGAAACTAAAATTTGATTATTCATTCAACAGTAACTATTATTTATGTTGTTTTCTGCAATTCATTTCACAAATATCCCGGTAAACAAATTGTTTTCTATGGAAGTTTGTTTGCACTATGGAATTAAACAATATAAAATATAACAGCAAATTTTAACTCGCAATTGTGAATTTACATCACATAATTCTGAGGAGGAAATTTCATTTTATTTTGTTATTTTGCAGAAAACTGCCTCCATAATTCTCGCTATTATTCTAAAAGGCTGAATATCATGACAAATATTACTAAATATTATGACATTATTATGTCTATGAAATGCGTTATAGTTCACTGTATAAACAATAACTTACTGTATAAAGAATAAAACTGAACTGAAACACCAATAAAACATTTGACAAATAAAATATTTTGTTACCACTGTTTTTGACATTAATTTCACTCCATAATTATAATAAATTAATTACAGTGCTAACAGTAAAATGCATGGTTATTTTGGTTAGTGGTGAATGTGTATGTGTATGTTGTGTTTATGTTGTGAGCGTTGTGTGTTTATTCGTATTTTGGGCATGTGCGCGTTCGCGTGTGGCGGGAGCGCGCGTACCGTGGTTTTCTGCACGTGTCCTCTCTGTGTGATCGTCTTGCTGTGTTTCTCGTTTGCGACTTTCATCCGCTGCACCGCCGACATGATGATGCCGCCGCTGCTGGAGCGCGTCGCGGGAGGCGGACGCTCGCGCTGGCCGGTAAACGGAACGGGTTTGTGCGCGGAGGTTCGGTCCCGTTGCACACGCTCGAGGTGTCACGTGACCCCGGCGCAGGACACGCCTCCTGCTGACGTCATGCCGCTTAACCGTTTTCCCTCAGATAAACGTATGCGATTTTATTTGAGACTTTTGAGAATTACAACTTTGAAACGTTAAATTGTTTTTAAAAAAAATTTTATGATCGTTTAGATGTAAAACTATTTGTAAATCGCTGTTATTTATCCAAAAGTCTTATTTCATGACAATAAATAAATAACAGAAAACGATATATGGATATATATATATATATATATATATATATATATATATATATATATATATATATATATATATATATATAAAATAACGTTTTCTGTATATATATATATATATATCTGTGTGTGAGTGTGTATGTATGTGAGTGTGTGTGTGTGAGAAAGTGTGTGTGTGTGTGTGATTGTGATCCCACACTTGGATAGTTACTTTTTAAGCATAAGAAATACTGTAATGTGATCTTTTTCTATTGGGAGTCTATATAGTTTCATTGTTGAGTGACACATACTTTCAGTCAGGTTCAAAATCAACAACACCTTTAATTTAGATGTTAAATAACATTTAAAGACATCACACAAACAAGTTTTAACTTGTGTTAAATATTGAGTACAAGTTCCCACTCACAAAATGTCTAAACAGAAGCTCTGTCAAGTCAAACATAGTAAACAAAACTGACTGGACAATCAGTCAGTGGTCACACACAAACTTACACACATTTACAGAACACACACTCATACAATCACATACTCACACATGTGCACCTGCACACACACACACTCACACATACACATCTGCAAACACACATATGTACACACATATCCTCAGGATCTTAAAACGACAAATCTGTCAAGTTCTGCGTTCTGTGTAAAAGGCCAAAACTGAGTTTTGTTGTTGCAGACGGTCACATTACAGCCGTTCGTACTGAACGTTTTCCAGCAGATGCTAAAGCATCACGAACATGTTTCTGTTTCTCGTCTGTGTAACGAACACTCGATCCTCACGCTCACCTGCACACAAACACACACGCAGAGAATGAGTCAAAGCAACAACATGCCAACAATAAACAGGTTTAATCCTATGTCATTTGATTGTTAAGAGCTCTTGAAACTGAAAATTGAATGTCACATACAGTGGTGTTAAAAAGTGTTTGCCCCCTTCCTGATTTCAGTATGTTTGTCACACTTAAACGTTTCAGATCATCAAAAAATATATATATTAGTCAAATATGACACAAGTATCTAAAAAAGTCTTTGCCTCCTATATCTAAAAACTGGTTGGACCTTTAGCAGCAGCAACTGCAATCAAGCGTTTGATAACTTGCAATGAGTGTTTTACAGCTGTGGAAGAATTTTGTCGCACTCATCTTTGAAAAATTGTTGTAATTCAGACACATTGGAGGATTTTCCAGCATGAACCGCCTTTTTAAGGTCATCAGCATCTCAACAGGATTCAGATCAGTTTGACTTTCCAATCCAAACACTTAATTTTGTTTTTCTTCAGCCATTCAGAGATGGATTTGGTGTGTTTTGGACCATTTTCCTCCTGCAGAACCCAAGTTCACTTCAGGATGTTTTGGTAGACGTCAGAATTCATGGTTTATCACAGCCAGTCTTCCAGGTCCTGGAGCAGCAAAACAGCCCCAGACCATTACACTACCACCACCATATTTACTGTTGATATGATGTTATTTTTCTTAAATGAGGTGTTACTTTTACGCCAGATGTAATGAGACACACACCTTCCAAAAAGTTCAACTTTTGTTTCGTCAGTTCTCAGGGTATTTTCCCAAAAATCATCAAGACGTTTTCTGGCAAAAATAAACTTAATGTTGTTTTTGCTCAGCAGTGGTTTTCGTCTTGGATCTCTGCCATACAGGCCATGTTCGAGTCATGAACTTTGACCTTCTCTGAAGCAAGTGAGGCGTGTGAAGCAAGTGAGGCCTGCAGTCCTTTAGATGTTGTTGTGGGTGTTTTGTGACTCTTGAATGAGTTGTCGTTTAGCTTTTGGGGTAATTTTAGTCGGTCGGTCACTCCTGGGAAGCTTCACCACTGCTCCATGTTTTCTCCATTTGTGGATAATGACTCTCACTGTGATTTGCTGGAGTCCCAAAGCTTTAGAAACGGCTTTATAACCTTTTCCAGACTGATATATCTCAATTACTGTCTTTCTTATGATGTTTAGCTTTGGAAGATCTTTTGGTCTCCTTCACTTTATCAGGCAGGTCCTATTTAAGTGATTTCTTGATTGAGAACAAGTGTGACAGAAGTTGAACACAGGTGTGATTAAACCACAGTTGAGTTATGTTTTAATGACAAAGTGGGGGGGGGCACTTTTTCACATAGGGGCATGTAGGTTTGGATGTTGTTTTCCCTTAATAAAACAGCTTTTATTTAAAAACTAGTTTGATGTTTTTATGTGTACCTGCGCGCGTCAGCATCCCAAACCGCTGATGACCCCGATCCGGTCCATCTTCATCCCGAAACACCCCCGCGCCACTCCCTTCCGGCTCCATCCCTGCAGCTTCCTGTGCCGGCTCAGGACGTCCAGGAACAGGCGTGAAGGTAGGCGGGGCGACTGCAGACCGTGTGAGAGGGGAGGGGCGGCGTCTGCTGACCCCTCGCTGACCTCTGGATGAGCCAATAGAAGAGAGACAATCCGCGGCCCAAACAAATCCTGCAGAACCTGTGAACAGTTTACAGTGTCAACTTTCTGTATGCTGGAATAACTGCATAATACTAATAGCTGCATTATACTAATAATTGCATAATACTACAGCGAGAAATGCTTCTAGCTTTTTCTGTTATAGTTACATAAAGAGTAGTATTTTAATGCTTTTAAAAAGTAAATCAAAACTGAAACTAAATGAGAAATGTTGCTTTGGCAATTTGTTGAAATAAATGTTCACTTACTCTATTTTACTTAATTTTATTTCAGTTAACATTAAATAATAATTTAGTTTTAATTTTAGTTTTAGCTGCAATGACCCTGGACCTTTTTAATGTCTTATTAACGTGACAAAGATTCAACTAAAAACTGAAAACGTTTTACACATTTTGGTCACTCATTTACACGACAATGGCGTAAAAACGTAAAAACTTTTGCAAACGGTTTTCAAAGTGCAAGTTTTTGAAAACGATAGCGTTACCGTCTTCCATATAAACTACAAAAACACGGATTTGTGAAAACGGTGGCATCATGCGCATGCGTGTTACGTGTTCAGTCTATAGGCGCACATGTTTCTTTACAAAAAGACATCGCCATCTACTGGCCTGGCAGCAGAATACAGAACTTTTAGTTGTTTTCACGGAGATCGTTTTTACAACGTTGACGTCTGTATGTGAAAAACTTGCGCTTTTAAACCCGTTTTCAAACGTTTGTGTTGTCCACCGCTTGAAACACTGTTGTTTGTTTTCTGTTTTTCTGTTGCTTAAACGATCCCTTAATTAAATATATTAACACTGGACGTCTTATTAATGTGAAAAAGGAAATGGTCATTTTTAGGTAATCTGTTTATTTTTAAATACTATAGCAATTCTACTTGTACTACTTATGTCATATATTTGTAAATTTAAAGATTATTATGTTTGTGTGACTCGACTTCACACTCCATTTAAAAAAGGGGGTTTTGTCATACATATATATATATATATATATATATATATATAGCAAATTTGACCCTTTTTCCAAAATGTTGCTGTCTCTCTGCATAATGAATTCAAATAAATGCTATAATTAATCATTCAAACAAATGTAGCATTACACATTATCTCTGTGATTGATTTAAACTGTCTTTTTTCAAATATTGCGCTGCAAACATCAGATAATCTCTTGTTTACTGTAAGTTTTCACTGCTGATATAAATGGGATCATCCCTTCCACAATCCATGAGAAACACAACATTACAAACGCAGACAAAAAGACTCCAAACTCAACAGGCTAACAAGAACATTTCACTAACGTTCTCTTTAGGTTACGAAAATTTGTTTCAAAATGTTTTAAAAAATGTTAAATGATTTGATCATTTTGCAAACATTATGGAACGAATATGAATAGTTTAAACGTCATTTATTCATTGCTTAGAGATGCAAATCAAATTATATAATCGAGTTTAGCATAAAAGTACTGACTTAAAGATGTTGGTTATATATTAGTAGAAACAATATATATATTCCGTTATTAAGCAGAATGTGAAAGAGTTTTTCCATAAGGGATTCGGCTAAGATTATCTTTAAATAAGTTCAATAATGTGATCAGATGACTAGGTAAATATAAATATACTAGGTAAATATATTGATCAGTCAGATTTTTTATATATATTTGGTGTTTTTATTTTTTTAAAAATTGTGTTTTGTAATTTTTACTATTACTTTTTTTTAAATGGCTGTAGCTTTTTATTTAAGCCTTAGTTATTTTACTTTTATTAGAAATAAAAATATTACTTATTTTAGAAATGTTGAAACTAGTTAAAGTTTACTATATATATATATATATTTTTTTTTTTTTTTTATGTATATATCTTTATTTTATTTCAAGTAACAAAAATGCTTTGGTTTATGGTTTTAGTTTCTTATTAATGTGGAAAAGAAAATGGTAATTTTGCTTTTTAAATCCAATCTCGTCCATCAATCAGGTTTGCCAAACACCGATCTGTCATTGGTCGATCAGCCAGCAAGTCCCGCCCCCAAACTCACATCATTGGTCGAGTCAGAAGCAAAATCCTCACCTGAGCGTCTGATTGGCGTGGCGACGGCCTTCCCTCCACCTGTGTAGAGACGGCGATGATGAGGAACATGAGGAGAGCAGGAAGAAGGGAGGAGTTTAGAGGAGATGAAAAAGAAAAAGTCATCCTTGTTAAAGAGTTCAGTCGATATCTAATCACGGTTCTGTCCTGTACGGCTTCAGGACGGGTCTCTGTCCGGCAGGTGCGACACCAGGACTTTTAAGGAACATCCCTGTGATGTCACACATAGCTAACCGTTGCCGTGAGCGACGCCCCGCCCCTCATGGCTCGTCACACGGCCTCCACGCCGAGCGCAGACTCTCATTTCCCCATGCAGAACGATTGTAAGGGTTTAACTAACAAGACGGTCACGTCACACGTACGCGCTCGCATTTTTGTGCTTTGTGTCGCATTTAATCGTCCGCCTCTTTATAGCTCATCATTCAGGCCGACGTGACCTTTGACCCCTTCAGGTTCCGCCCCCTATAAAGGTTCCCCCTGGAAACGGGCGGCGCTCAGGAACTATTTCCTCCTGTGAGAGCACAGACACAATATTTCCGAGTCAGATGAGGGTTTCTGTAGCGATGACCTCAGGTCACGGGCCTTTACACCTCCGTACGGCCCGACAGACCAGATACACTTTACATCCATGAGACGGGAATCATTCTGCTGATTTCTGCTCATCACGGCTTAATTTACCTAATAAAAAACAGTAAAACAGAGTAATATTATATCAGTCTAAAACAGCTGTTTTCTATGTGAAAATATAGTAAAGTGTCATTTATTCCTGTGATTAAAGCTGAATTTATTAGATGATAAATACAGTAAAACAGTGTAATATTATATCAGTGTAAAACAGCTGTTTTCTATGTGAATATATAGTAAAGTGTCATTTATTCCTGTGATTAAAGCTGAATTTATTAGATGATAAATACAGTAAAACAGTGTAATATTATATCAGTGTAAAACAGCTGTTTTCTATGTGAATATATAGTAAAGTGTCATTTATTCCTGTGATTAAAGCTGAATTTATTACATGATAAATACAGTAAAACAGTGTAATATTATATCAGTGTAAAACAGCTGTTTTCTATGTGAATATATAGTAAAGTGTCATTTATTCCTGTGATTAAAGCTGAATTTATTAGATGATAAATACAGTAAAACAGTGTAATATTATATCAGTGTAAAACAGCTGTTTTCTATGTGAATATATAGTAAAGTGTCATTTATTCCTGTGATTAAAGCTGAATTTATTAGATGATAAATACAGTAAAACAGTGTAATATTATATCAGTGTAAAACAGCTGTTTTCTATGTGAATATATAGTAAAGTGTCATTTATTCCTGTGATTAAAGCTGAATTTATTAGATGATAAATACAGTAAAACAGTGTAATATTATATCAGTGTAAAACAGCTGTTTTCTATGTGAATATATAGTAAAGTGTCATTTATTCCTGTGATTAAAGCTGAATTTATTAGATGATAAATACAGTAAAACAGTGTAATATTATATCAGTGTAAAACAGCTGTTTTCTATGTGAATATATAGTAAAGTGTCATTTATTCCTGTGATTAAAGCTGAATTTATTAGATGATAAATACAGTAAAACAGTGTAATATTATATCAGTGTAAAACAGCTGTTTTCTATGTGAATATATAGTAAAGTGTCATTTATTCCTGTGATTAAAGCTGAATTTATTAGATGATAAATACAGTAAAACAGTGTAATATTATATCAGTGTAAAACAGCTGTTTTCTATGTGAATATATAGTAAAGTGTCATTTATTCCTGTGATTAAAGCTGAATTTATTAGATGATAAATACAGTAAAACAGTGTAATATTATATCAGTGTAAAACAGCTGTTTTCTATGTGAATATATAGTAAAGTGTCATTTATTCCTGTGATTAAAGCTGAATTTATTAGATGATAAATACAGTAAAACAGTGTAATATTATATCAGTGTAAAACAGCTGTTTTCTATGTGAATATATAGTAAAGTGTCATTTATTCCTGTGATTAAAGCTGAATTTATTACATGATAAATACAGTAAAACAGTGTAATATTATATCAGTGTAAAACAGCTGTTTTCTATGTGAATATATTGTAAAGTGTCATTTATTCCTGTGATTAAAGCTGAATTTATTAGATGATAAATACAGTAAAACAGTGTAATATTATATCAGTGTAAAACAGCTGTTTTCTATGTGAATATATAGTAAAGTGTCATTTATTCCTGTGATTAAAGCTGAATTTATTAGATGATAAATACAGTAAAACAGTGTAATATTATATCAGTGTAAAACAGCTGTTTTCTATGTGAATATATAGTAAAGTGTCATTTATTCCTGTGATTAAAGCTGAATTTATTAGATGATAAATACAGTAAAACAGTGTAATATATCAGTGTAAAACAAATTCAGCTTTAATCACAGGAATAAATGACACTTTACTATATATTCACATAGAAAACAGCTGTTTTACACTGATATAATATTACACTGTTTTACTGTATTTATCATCTAATAAATTCAGCTTTGATGAGCTCAAGAGACTCTTTCATAAAAATATAGTCTTAATTATTCCAAACCCTTGACCATATTTTAATAACAATTAAGCTCATTTTCCCCTAAAATTCACTTTTAATTGTGTTTGAATGCAGGAAGAGTGTGTGAAAGTCTCTCTCTCTGACGCAAACACCGCCTGACCTCTGACCCCTGAACGCTACATCATACTCACACACAATATGACACACAAACAAATGGGTTTGTTTCTGGGATGTTGAAACCCTTTCGCTCTGATGATCGTCGCTCAGCAACTCTCACACAGACTCCCAAACCTCCCGTTCCTTCGGCTCTGACGTCAGCGGTTCAGTGGGATGGAGGGAAATAAATCAAAGCTACACATCCTTCCTTCCGCATCGAGACATAAGAGGAAGGGGTTTGATTCTGTGCATCAGTTGATTAAATCATTAACAGAAAACCTATTATACCCCTTTTCAAACTCTTCCTGTTGTTTTTGTCTCTACTAGAGCAGGTTTTCCCCATTATTTTCCCATATTCGTCTCTTCCCAGTCTGTCAGAAACGCTCGGTTTAGTTCCTGTCTCTATGAAGCTCCGCTTTCTGAAAGCACACTGTGCTCTGATTGGTCGGCTGGATCGGTGTGTTGTGATTGGTCAAGAGCTTCCAGTGTGTTTGGGAAATGCCCCGCCCCTTTCCATAATCAAGTTTCTACACGACTCACTCACTCAAGCCCCGCCCCTTTATTCTGCGCATGAATTATGATGAGGAATATTGTGAGTCTTTGTTCCTGGAAGAAACTCAAGAATCAATGCAGGCGTTTCAGGAGTTCAGAAACACTTATTACATTCATTTGGAAACTTTTAAACACTCAACGTTACATTAAATGAAATGCGGCTTTTCATTTATCAGACTCCCTTAATCATTGTATTTAAGGAACACAGTCTAATCAGTTCTTGCTTTCCCTGGGAATCAAACCCATGACCTTGATGTTGCAAGCGTTGCTCTCTACTGTTAGACACACAGGAAAGCATAATAAATCCACAAAGTTGTGTGAATAAATGCACAGACAATCCATTTCTTGCACTTTTTTTATTGATTTCTTCTTTGAAAAAAGTACACTAGCGGTTCTGCAACACTGATGGAGGGAAGGTTCAGAGCTTCGGGTGACGGAAGTCTTTTCCTGCAAACTTGGCCTTGTCGCCGAGCTCTTCCTCGATCCTGTTGAACGCACACAGATGAGTGTCTGGCACACACACACACACACACACACACACACACACAACCCAACCCTTGATTTGTGAAGTGCATGATGTCATCACTGACCTCATCAGCTGGTTGTACTTCGCCAAGCGCTCCGACCTGCAGGGGGCGCCGGTCTTGATCTGAACGCATGGACAGACGGTTAGAGAGCAGAACAGAAAGGTGGTTTCACAGGTGTTGTGTGATGTTGTGTACCTGTCCTGTGCAGAGACCGACCACCAGGTCAGCGATGAAGGTGTCCTCGGTCTCGCCGGAGCGGTGGCTGACCATCACACCCCAGCCGTTCGACTGAGCCAGCTTACAACTGCACACACACACAGTTACTGAAACCACATTGAACTGTGCAGCACTGACACTGAACCGAATCAATTCCATAAGCAAGTCAATTGTGCAACATTGAAACAAACTGAATCAACATGGAAGTGAATGACATTGACCTGTAGAGCTGCTTTACGACCAACCATTTACATCATGGATGAAGTGTCGCAGCATTAACGCTTATTTAATAGACACTGAACTGAATTAATCTTTACAGCAGAAACTGAATTCTTAAATTGATGAAAAGCAACATTTACACCGTTATTAAATGGAATAAAACAAAATTAGTTTCATAATTGGTTCATTTTGCCACACGGACACCATGATTGATTTGAATGACATTATCTTCAGTAGAGCTGCTTTATAATTTTACCAACATTGACACATTTTCCTATTTATGCGGCTTTGAAACCATCAGTAATTGTATAAAACACTGTAGATATAGTGACTCGTCCTATATCAGGAGAATAAATCATGGGCCCTGTGGCGCAGCTCCGCGAGGAGGCCCTCCCCCGTCACAAGGCCCTGTGGCGCAGCTCCGCGAGGAGGCCCTCCCCCGTCACAAGGCCCTGTGGCGCAGCTCCGCGAGGAGGCCCTGGTCTATACTCACGCCTGAATGGACTCTGTGACAGAGCCGATCTGGTTGACTTTGAGCAGGAGGCAGTTGCAGGCCTTCTTCTCACACGCCTGCTGGATGCGTTTGGGGTTCGTCACAGTCAGATCGTCTCCCACCACCTGGATGTCCACGGATCCTGTGAACTTGCTCCAGTTCTCCCAGTCATCCTGGTCAAATGGATCCTCAATGGACTGAACTGCGGAAAAACCCAGAGCAGACGCACATCAACAGGTCTGTTTGTGCACAACGTGTGTGCGTGTGTGTGCGTGTGTGCGCACCTGGGTAGTTCTTGATGAAGCTCTTGTACAGATCTCCCAGCTGCTCTCCGGTGATGTGGCGCTTTGGGTCGTCGGGTGATTTGAAGTCCAGATCATATTTCCCGCTCTTGAAGAACTCTGACGCGGCGACGTCCATGCCGATGATGATCTTATCAGGATATCCGGCCTTCTCGATGGCAGACTTCAGCAGCTCCAGAGCTACAGACACACATCTGATTAGAGAAGGTTTAAGCTCACGAACCGTTGCGGTGACAAACACGTACCCTCGTTGTTCTCCAGGATGTTGGGCGCGAAACCGCCCTCGTCTCCCACGTTGGTGGCGTCTTTGCCGTATTTGGCCTTGATGACGTTCTTCAGGTTGTGGTAAACCTCCGCGCCGATCCGCATGGCCTCGTGGAAGCTTTTGGCGCCGACGGGCAGGATCATGAACTCCTGCATGGCCAGTTTGTTGCCGGCGTGAGAGCCGCCGTTGATGACGTTGAACGCCTGCAGGGAAGGAAGGAGAAGAGAGGGATGAGAGACGAGACCGGCGGCGGCGCAGGAGCGGAGGACGGGCGGCACACGTACGGGAACGGGGAGGATCACGTCTTTGTGTCCGGCGAGGTCTGCGATGTGGCGGTACAGCGGGACTCCCTTCTCCGCGGCGCCCGCCTTACACACGGCCAGACTCACACCCAGGATAGCGTTAGCGCCAAACTTAGCTGTGGGTCAAGCAGAGCGACAAGTGACTGACCAGTTTTAAAATGAGTGAGAGAGTGAGAGAGTGAGAGAGTGACTTACACTTGTTCTCGGTTCCATCGAGTTCCAGCATGAACTTGTCAATTTTCTCCTGTTCAACGACACTGAACTTCTGTTTAGAGACACAACGATCGGGTGAATGAATTTATAAGAAAAACAAAACATTAGTCATGCATTGGCTGTTCACAGCACAGCAAGATCTGATACTGCAGCATCTCAAATTAAACCGTTACATAAAACTAATCTTCCTGAAGAAGCAGCAAAGAGTTTCCAAATTTGAAGTTGATCTCACAAAAACTGAAGGTTTTAAAGTGGCGTTTCCATTGTAACACAAGCTGGACTGCAGAGGATGAACTCCAATAACTCACTGAGGATTTTCACTAAAATATGTGATCTCACCTTCTCAATCAGTTTGGGGGCGATTTCCTTGTTCACGTGATCCACAGCTTTCTGGGTACCTGAAACACACACAGATGGTGTCTTTGCATGTAACGATTGAGAGAGAGAGTGTGTGTGTGAGATCTACCTTTGCCCAGGTAACGTGTTTTGTCTCCATCTCTGAGCTCCAGAGCTTCATGAACGCCAGTGGAAGCGCCGCTGGGAACAGCCGCCCGGAAACGACCTGAAACCATGCCAAATATAATAAAAGATAAAATAATAGTACGTGTATGCATTTAATAAGAAATATTAGTGTATAAAATAAAACATTTATATATACACACAATTTAAAAAAAAAAGTCTTGCCTCGCAAATGAGGAAGTGACGCATTTGGGTCATGTGACGTAACAGGATACTATGCAGTGTAACGTTTAACAGCCGTAAACATTGTTATTAACAAAAACATGAATATGAAAACATCTGTGACATCATGATCAAGCGTTGAGTCTGCAAGCGACTTGTGCCAGCGCCATCTACTGGCCTGGAGAACACTTTACTCATGTTTCGTGTGAACGGGATCTTTAACGGCCAAGTGGAAAAACTTCAACATTTAGTAACTGACATGTAAACAAACACAAACTATAAACATTTGACAAAATCATTATGTGAAAAATGGAACTGACATTTTGAACAAAAGAGTAACAACTACTAACAGTTAATACAGATAAACAGCATCTCAATAATAGCAACAAAAAAAAAGAAGTTTTTTACCTTTACTCGTGTAAAGATCCACTTCAACAGTGGGATTTCCTCTGGAGTCGAGGATTTCACGAGCGTGAATCTTACTGATGGACATCCTGAGAGAGAGATAAACATCAACCCAACTTTTCAGAAAAAGGGTCACACACAGATTACAGCTAAAGGATGAAGTGCGGTTTGATGCGTAAAACAAGCGTTTAGACATTGGTTTAATAAATGTGGACCAAACTTTATACAACTATTTGCCATTCTTGCCTTAACACTTATGGATTCATTAATTTCATTCTCTCTGAGTGTGAGAGACTTGTACTGTAAATTTCTAATTAAGTCCATCCGCACAAACCTTAAAATACTGCGCACACACTTCAGCTGACTGACCGATACAGGCCGACAGTCTGAGGTTTCACTGCTATTAATAGAGCGAATACAGCAGAAGACAAGAGACCTCAGGAGAGAGAGAGAGAGAGAGACAGAAGTCTCCGTCATTGACAACTCTACATGACCTTTCCAAAGCCCTGCTGAACCCTGACCTTTGCATCTGAGCAACACCACTATAAGAGTCTCACACACACACTCGCTCTATAGAAGACAATACACAGATTTAAATCAACACCAGATCTCCTCAGCAATAAAAAACCCCTGCACATTTCTGCAGCTTTGGGTGTAGTGTTCCTGCCACAGAATAATAAATAAAATTACTTAAATTTTATATGATTTTATGAGTTTAACTTTGTTTGCAGAACTGTAACAAACTGTTGCAAGAAAAAGTGGTTTTTTTCAGAGACTGTTTCTTTAGGGTAATTTTTTGTAATTAAATTTAACCCAAAGGTTTACTTTTTTTAAATGTTGAATACCAACAAACTTAAATATTTTATTAAAACATCTGTATTTTGTGAAGTTAAGTCAGTTTACGCAGAGAATAAACGACCAATCACAGCACAGTATTTCATCGAACGAGCACGATCAAATCCAACATTCTATAAGCGCGCGCAACTGGTGACGCAAGAATTAGTTATTAAATAACCCCATTATGACGCAATTACGAACGAACTTTACCCGGAGAATCACTTTTGAAGATACACATGCACGCAGGCATGCACGCACGCACACACACACACACATACATATATTCTGTCACCGGAAGCGTGAAGGTCATTCGTTTTTCCTCAGAAAGGTGTTTTTAAACGAGCTCCGGTTTGATAAACTCTCCATTCATCGACAGTCTCAACAGAACACGACACATGTACACACGTAGTTTAATATTAAAGTTATTACTGAGCTCAGATCAGTCAGGAAGTACTTCAGCAGATCTCGAGCACGCGCTCGCTCATAAAACACACTCAAACAAATATTCACACACACTCAGATCCAACGAAACACTGCGGGTTTATTGCGTTATTTTACCTGAGAGCGAATCGCGTCGGTGTCAGTCTCTGCGTTTGACTGGGTGCGAGTGCGCGTTCACACCGGGGCAGCGCAATTTATAGACGGTCCCTCAACAGCGCGTCCCCGTATATGGGAAAAACCTTAGGGAGCATCTGCAAAACACCGAACATTTACAAAGCGCGCGAGTGTTTGAGAAAACGCCCACAATGAAGTAGTCAAATATAAATCTAATCACTCGTTTATAATCGTTTACATCACATATCTGCTTTGAATAACATTGGAAAGCAAAAATAAATCAAGAAAGACACACAAGGCACTTCTTTAATTGATTGTGTTTTATTTATGCCAATATTATAACTAGTCAGAAGCCTTTATATACAGGACAAAGCCTGAATACACACACACATCATTAAATCAAGCAGCTAATGTAGTCATAGTGCCAATGTTTGACCATTTTTAGATTAATGTTCACTTGCTATGTTTGGAATGGATTGCATACTTCTTAACTGGCGCCTATTATTTAGAAAAATGTTAAATAGGACACAGTTTGTATTCAATATATTATTTTTAGTTTGTATATTATGAGGCCTTTCCACGCATACTGGAAATTAGCATGCAACTGCATTCTGCATAAATAGTACAAATAATATGGTTGGATGACCAAGCCACCTGTGACCAAAAGGCCAGTTTGAACCAGAGGTCAAGAGGTCATCACAACACATGCCTTTGGGTTTAAGATAGCCTGAAGGTCAGTGCTAAAAATGACTATTGAAATGACTGTAATTTGCATTCTTGCACAGTCAATATATTTATCAGCTGCTTTTATCATTGCATTCAAGAAACACATTTACATTCTAATCAGTTCTTGCTTTCCCTGGGAATCAAACCCATGACCTTGATGTTGCAAGCGCCACACTCTACTGATGTGTATGTTTTAGATCTTGCGTTAGATGTTTATAGTTAGAAGGGAACAGTGTTTGGGAATCATTTGGGACCTGAATCCCCACGGATGTGTTTTCCTTTCAGCTGAGGTGGAGAAACTCTCAGACTCTCCCTACTCGACCTCTAGACTTGAATGAAAGGTCAGGGTTGAATTAAATGGGGAAATGTGAGAGTGAGTTTGGGTTCGGACCTAAAGGGCATCTATGATGATCTCACACACACACACACACTTGCACCGCACGCCTCTCTTTTCCCAGTTTCCCCCTCTCTACCCTTTAACACCAGGCTAAAATTAGTTTCACTATCATGAGAGCCGATGGACACTTGTGTTGTTTAACAGCCGCAGATCCACAACTCTTGACATTCAGCTGTTAAATTTGCTTTGTGCAGTGCATTTGTGTACGTGAACTTTCCTGTGTGCGCCGCTTGCAACATCAAGGTCATGGGTTTGATTCCCAGGGAAAGCAAGAACTGAGAGTGAATGTCAGAATGTCAATGTGTTTCTTGAATGCAATGATAAAAGCATCTGAGCTCAGCTTTATAAGTAATTATTCTCAGTGAACGCATGAAGAAGATACACATCATTAAACATATACTGATTTATCTTAACAAGTACGAAATGACTGTCGAAACGGACAAATATATAAAGCAGCTTCTCCTTTATGGCACAAATTAAACCTCATACTTGCATGTTTTTATTAAATACACTCTTAAGGCCTGAGAACTATAACTATATTATATACGGTAATATAGTTATTATACTATATTAGGATATCATTCTGTTTATTATTAACGTGTGCTGCGTTTTTGTAGTCGCAAAAGCTCGTTAAAGCAGGACGGATTCTGATTGGCTGTCAATGTTTTGTTCATCAGCTGGAGATAACAAATCATAATTCCACGATATCATTGTACTGTACAGTTATAGTTATATATACGTTATAGTTCTGCTATTCTTTTATAATTACAACTATTTTTTTTTAACTATATCGGTAACGGGCTTTAAAGATAACGATAACTATATTAGTGTACCCAGAATGCATTGCGCGGCAGAGATTTTTATTTTCATTTATTGTTTTGAATGTAACTTTTGAATGTAAGTATTGGGTTTCAATTTACTCTAATAATCTGATGTATCTAAGGGTATAATTTTTAAATTACCAACATGTAGTTTTATATAGTGCTTTATCTTTATGTGCATAAATACACGTCACGGCCACATGATGGCGCTGCATCTGTGGATGTGTGTGTTAGAGAGAGAGAGTGTAAGTGTGTGTGTGTGTGTGAGTGTTTATGTGAGTGAGTGTTTTTGTGTGTGAGTGTGTGTGTGAGAGTGTGTTTGTGTGAGTGAGTGTTTTTGTGTGTGAGTGTGTGTGTGAGAGTGTGTTTGTGTGAGTGAGTGTTTTTGTGTGTGTGAGTGTGTGTGTGTGTGTGAGTGAGCGAGCGTGTGTGCGTGTGTGTGTGTTTTCTATTTCAACCTGATGTATCATGTCTGTGTCACATGCAAAACTTCCTGTTTCCTCTGTTTCAACACTGTTCCTTCAGTTCAACCCCGGCTAACAAACATCTGCTCCAGAAACATTCAGCTAAAGTTATTAAGTTCTGAAAATAACTGGATGATTCTGCAAACATTATGTAACACTATTTCTGAATGTTCTCTGAAGTAACACTTAACAAATGTAAGACGAGCGTCTGAATAAAATAACATTCCATGAAAATTTAATATAATAATTTCTTGCCCAAGTGTTTTAAACTTTTAAAGTGATTTTAAAGAAATCACGGCCGCCTGTGATTGGCTGAGACACTCGCACGCATCATCATCATGCACCGAATATTAATGTGCTCTATTATAATTAAGTATATATAATTTATTATATTATTATTATAATAAGTATTAAATCATTGCTATCAAACTGGATTGAATCCTAAACGGAATAAAATATAAATATGAAATAAACAAAATAGAAATATTGCCTTGGCTGAAATAATAAGCAGTAAAGTAAAAATAAATTGAAGCTAAATAATATTTTAAATATATTGAAAAAAAACTTTAAAAACTGTAATAAAAATAAATGTAAGCTAAATAGTAACATTTTAAATATATACTAAATATCCAAATATAATCTTTAAAAATAAAAATAAATTGAAACTAAATAGTAATATTTTAAAAACATACTAAATATACAAATATATATTTAAAAAAATAAAAATAAATTGAAGCTAAATAGTAATACTTTAAAAACATACTAAATGTACAAAGAAATTTAAACAAAAATAAATTAAAGCTAAATAGTAATATTTTAAAAATATACTAAATATAAAAAAATTGAAAAAAAAAATTAAAAGAAAACTGAAAATAAGTAAAAGCTAAATCTAAATATTAATAACAACTAAAATAAAGCTTACGGACGAGTTTCAGCTGTGATCCGGTTGGTTTATGATTATATATGATGTGTTTTGATCATTTACCGTATGGAGTGATCGTTAAAAACACACGTTCTGCTCCACAGAAAGTCATTCTCTCTTTATTTGGCATCTAACAGTCATAAATCTGGGATTTGTTCAGCAGGATTTGACACAAACAATACAATCAAAAGCTAAAACCGTTTGACTTGATGCTCCGCCTGTCCGAAACAGCAAAATATTACAGTACCATAAATCAATTAATTAATTAATTTGTGATAAACCTAATAAATGAGTTTGATATAAACTAGAGTTTGCGTTCCACTGGCTGACTGGAGAAATGACGAGGAGAAACCAAGATCCCGAACTCCTGGGATGAGGAAGATGTTCTGTAGCACAAGTTTGCTGATCTCGGATCTGTTCTTCTGGCTTCCAGGTGAACCCAGGTGAGGTGGAGAGGGGGGCGGAGTCAGAGGATGAGGGGGCGGAGCTTGTTCACATGTTCACGCTCCTGAGGTATGCGGCCATGTCGAAGACGAGGGGGTTGATTTTTCCTCCGTGAGCATCTTTTACTCCTTTAGCAATGATTATCGCTGAAAGAGAGAGAGGGAAATAAATATCTCAGAAACTTTTCCAGGTCAAAGGTCACCCCAGATTTGAGAGAAATATTAATTGTGTATTATTGAAAAATTCAAATTAAATATAAAATCAGTACATTTACTACTTCTACGTATAATATTTGTAATTTGTATATAAAACACATGAGTCGAATTCCATTCTGGATTCTAAAGCAATATAAATAAACAATATAAATAAAATATCAATTAATTATCAATTAAAATTAACTAAATATTTTTATTATTTTTTTTACATGTAATATTTGTGTATACACACACACACACAATATATATATATATATATATATATATATACCATTTCTAGATAAATAAATAAAATATTATCAATTAATTATAAAATATAAATTATAAATAACAATATAAATTAATCTTAAATTAAATATAAAATAAATATATTTGTATTGCATTTACATGTAATATTTATGAATGTATATATATATATATTAATATTTCTGAAACATGTTTAGGTCAAAGGTAACCCCAAAACCTTAAGAAATAAAATGAGATTAAATTAAATTATACAATAAATATGTATAATATGTTTATACATTACAATATAATATAAAGTAATTATATTTAATAAGAAAAATAAAGTATTTTTTGTATTGTGTGACACTCAATTCTAAAAATCTCATTCTCTGCTCAATAATCAGGATACATTATGATTCTCATTACTATAAAATCGATGATTGTTGATCGCTGGCATGATTCACATTCCTGCATTTATCAGCTGCTTTTATCATTGCATTCAAGAAACACATTGATATTCTAATCAGTTCTTGCTTTCCCTGGGAATCGAACCCATGACCTTGATGTTGCAAGCGCTGCTCTCTCCTGTTAGAGATCTTTTGCTTTGACAGTGGTGAGTCTCACCTTTCTGAGATTTGCCGATGGTGAATGAAAAAGGGTCGGGCTCTTTCTCTGAGGTCTTCATCTTGATGTCCATGGTGTTCTGCCCGTTCACGTTCAGAGCGTCCCGCAGCACCGTGCACTTCCTGCCCGCTAGAGTCACGCCATTGGCAAAGAGACCGCTGCGGTCGCTGGCAACCAGAGCCTTAACTTCTGCCGCCTGAGAGAGAGAGAGAGAGAGAAAGAGAGAGAGAGAGAGAGAGAGAGAGGGAGAGTGTGAGTGTGGATTGCAGGTGATAAAATGGTCCAGAAAACACATGCTGAAACACGTAGGAACATCTCACACACATACACAGATTCTTGCACAGCTCGTGTTTTGTCATGTTCCTGAAGACGATGCTTTACCTCAAGGCAAGCATAAAACTGTGCTTTTTATTTACACATTAAAGATTTTACATTAAACGCTCGCCGAGTTTCTCGCTTTCAAACGAGTCATTTTCAAACGCGGTTAGAGGAACCAGAACGAGCACTGATACTGCGGTCATGTGACCTACGCAATGCCTCTTAAACGGGACTTTCACAGAAAGAGAGGGGGGGGGGGGGGGGGATAGAGAGATAGAGCGACAGACAGCATCTCTGAATTCTTTCAAAGTCTGAGCTGCAGGTTACAACAAGAATGGGGAAACAAGTAAATGCACGACACACACAAATACATACATATATATGTGTGTGTGTGTATATATATAGTTATAGTAGATAACTATATATAGGGTACAAAATTATGCAGATATATTATTTATAAGCCAACACACACATATATACACATGCATAAATATAGTAACATATCTAAAAACATATATAGATAAAACAATAATTATTTATATGCATACTTTATTTACACACACACAAAGATAAAGAGATCTCAAAATCAAGTCAAAAGGAAGGTTAGTTAGAGGAACCCAAAAGAAAGGAAGTGCAGACACAATGTTGAAATAACCAGCGGTCAAAACTGCATGTTGCTTTACTTTAGACGCAACAGATGAGACTTAAAGGAAACTGTGTCTCGCCTAAATGTAGTTTAAATATTTAATAGCTAATATATAAAAGCATCTGACATTCGGAACGAGAACCATGGGCGGACAGGCGGAAGCGGGCGCGCGCAAAGAGAGAGAGAGAGAGAGAGAGAGAGAGAGAGAGAGAGAGAGGTACCCACTTCCGCCTTTCAGCACGCATGACCAAATAAGGAGCAGTTGACAGAACTCTCGCGCGCGTCTGCTGAGAGGAAATTCAGCGCGAAAGAATTAACGGTCGATTCGAAGGATCCATCCATCCTAGTAATCCTGAGGAAAACACAGCGATTTACTTCCATTAAAATGAATACAAATGATCTCGAAGTGACACGACAACAACGACTGTTATCGCCTCAGAAGATGCGAGCACATCCTGATTCCTAACGGACGACGGAACACGTAAGTAAAGGAAAAGTGCTTTTTTGAATAAATAAGTGGTCAAGGGAAGAAGAACAGCTGTACCGTGACTTGTCCGAGCCAGCCGCCCGGCGCGGAAGCCCAAACGGACTCCTGACCCGGTGTAGCCCCGAGAATGGCCGCATCATCCACCCATTCGCTCTTGGTCAGGTTACTGATGTACTGATCCCAGCTCATGACTGCAGCTTTATCTGAGGAGCAACAAAACACCACCACACATCGCCATTACCACCAGAAACACGAAGAGCCGTCGCGTCGCCCATCATCCCTGCCGCGAAACAGATAAAGAAGAGGATAAGAGGAGGAAAAGTACCTGAACGCGTCTCTGCTCCGATGCAAAGTGAGTTTGAGGAAGTCCGTGTGAGTTTATATGCAGGAGCCCTGCCCCACGGGCCACTTCCGCACCGACACTACACACACTCATGAAGATGCGCACGAGTTTGCCTTTTAAAGCAGAGTATGATCGAGTCAAAAGCTGACATTTGCAGCCAAACAAATGAGCAAATAAATCAGTAACCAGAGTAGATGTAGAGTGCCTCAGTTTAATTCATAATGCATATGCATTTAACAAAGGCTTTTATCCAAAGCGACTTGCATTGCATTCAAGAAACACATTGACATTCTAATCAGTTCTTGCTTTCCCTGGGAATCGAACCCATGACTTTGCTGTTGCAAGCGCCACATGCTCTTATATACATTTATCAGACGCTTTTATACAAAGTGACTTGCATTGCATTCAAGAAACATTGAGACACAAGAAAGGCATTTGTGGTAAGAAGGAATAAAGCATGTGCGATAAAAGAGGATCAGGGTAAGAGAGTTAACCTTAACCCTACAAATGAATACAAGTCAATCATTATTCGAATATTAGTTATGTACATCTTAAAACATCCTTTAAAGAGACAGTTCATCCAAAATGTGAAAGTGTGGATGTTAATAACCAGACAGTTGATGGTAGACATAGTGTGTCTTTCCCTTAAACTCATATAGGTAATGGAACAACTTTAAAGTGAATAAATTATAACAAAACTTAAATTTTTTGGGGTGAACTATTCACATAGCTACAAGCTAACAAAAATACTTTTGCTAACATTTGCATTAAGTTATAAAATACGTTCTGAAAGGTGCTATTTAATATGCGGACGTTTTGAGAACATTATTAGACTATGTACGACTTATAAGACTTCACGACTTATTACTGGAAGAATGTTTGTTGTCTTTTGAAGTGCTAACGTTCCCTGTTAGCATATGAGCCACATGGGTTAATGGTGGTCACGAAGAACTGGAAAAGATCTGCGTTAAGATTCTTCAACCATTCTTATTTTGTGTTTCTCAGACCAACGGGATTGAGTAAACATGGAGGTGAGGAAATGATGACAAGAATCCTTTTTGTTTCCCTTTAAAGACTTGTGAAACAGGGTCTTGTTCCTCAGATAACCCCCTTGAGCTTGTGTGCAGACGGTGCTCAGACTGACAGGATCTGATTCAGGTTTCCCCTTGCTAAGTTCATTTGACTTAGTTTGCTAAAGGCTACGGGTTTGAGTTGATCTGGAGTTGGTTAGGCATGAGTTTGGCCGTTTGCAGAGCGATAGAGAAAAAGGAGGTGGCAGAAAACAGCAGAGCGCGACCGCAACATCCTGTTTGTGAATCTGCAAGCTGCATGATACGACAGGAAGGAATACAGAGACAGCCAGCGTGAATGAGATGAACTGACTTCCATTCCACTACTGTATCTGACTGTGAGAGGATGCTGTGGTGCGGATCAGCTCACGTCTCAAGCTGACCTATCAGAGAAGAGCAGACGACGCCGAGAAGCGACGGCCGGCCAATCAGATCGTGCCATGCGAGAGGAGGAGGCGGGACCAGAGCATTTACCCATTAACTGGCTGAGGGAAACCTGTCAACTTTCACCATGGATTCAAATTAAAAATAGCAATAATATTGTGCGTAAAGAAAATGAGGCACGTGAGATTGACTGATCAATTGATGTAATGGAGTAAAGTGTTTCCTTTAGGAAAATAAGTATAATTTATAAGTATAAAGTATAATAATAAGTTACACAGTGAGGTTTACACAATAAATGTATAGCTAACATAAACAGACAATGAAAAAACATTATACACGTATGTGTGTACATATGTGTGCGTGTGTGTAATATATATATGTAATATATATATATATATATATATATATATATATATATATATATATATTATTTTTTAGTTAATGCACTGTGAAGTTAATTCACAAGTGCAACTTTTGATTTTAAAACTATACGAGTAAATGTTAAAAGTTTACATTTACTAACATCAATAAACACTGTAGAAGAATTTCTATTTCGTTAGTTCATGCTAACTAACTTATGGTATCTAAAGTTACCAGAAAAACTAACACATAAAAAAGTTCCCTGGAAAGTGTGTTGGGTGCAAAGATTAATACAAAATAAAATAGATTTACTTTAAGCAAAATATAATTTCTGTTTTTGGGCCGAAGAGAGAAAAAAACAGGGTAAAGAAAAACAGGAGAAAGTGCAGATTTGGGCCTTTGAAACTAAAGTGTAAAGAGTTTAGATCTGAGGAATCCAGGCTCATGTTCTCACTGGTTAGACCAGAGTGAGAGACGTTTCTATCATAACATGCGAACACACGCTGACTAATGTAGTGAAGAGAGAATGTATGCCTGGCAGGCAAATACACACACACACACACACACACACACACACACACGGGGGTAGGATTCTTTTTGCTGGCTGTGTAAAATGAGGCTAGCACAGACAGAGACATCTGTATATTTCGAGTTTATCAAGACAATTGATCAGCGGTAGGCCTTTTTGAGCAAAGCCGTGAAGTTGCACAAGCATAGATCTTCAGCCAATTAAAAAGCTCATTAAATCACTAAAATAATAGTACAAAGTCTAGAAATGAAGAGTTGAATAGAAGGTTCTGTGCCCACTATATATACCATTAAGATAATATTTAATATTCCTTATGAAAGAGATGGAAACTCAAAGCGATAGTTCCACCAAAAATAAACTTTTATTTAATTTTAATTTCTATGGTATCCGCAAACACCGATTGACCGTCGCACAACTTTGAACAGTTTAATGACAGTAAGGCTGTAATGTGATTGGTTATCAAAGCAAATGTGATCCCAGTTAGCCGTAGCGCTTTATCCAATGGTAAAGCCCGGGGCCCTCGAATAAATTAAATTAAAATCAGTTTATCATATAAAGTTAGCTAACGATTCATTTTTCCGATTAATCTGTCGACTTTTTTTCTGTTTAATCTAATGTTTTTTTTATTAGCTGATTAATCTTTTGTCTATTTTTCTAATAAATAAGTGCAACTTCTACAATTAGTATTTTAAACATTTATTACATTTAGTTCTATTTTATTTTCTTCAACTTAGTCGAACAAAGTGCCAGATTTAAAACACAAACACCATATTAGAGCATCACATACCATTAATGGCACTTCAATTCTGCCTAACACTATTTTGCTTAAAATGGTAAGCAAAGTCTAACATAAATACTTAATGTAGTTTGAAGGGGCAAGACCTTTATCCTTGACCATCATGTTTATAATGCTGTCAGTAAGAGCAGTGGTCCCCATGTATTTGACCGTTGCACTCGTGTCTTTTTGATCAAAATGCGTTGTGTGAATTGCCCCTTATAAGACTTGGATTAAACCTGCTTTCTCCGTGTAATCCTTAAGCTGAATGACTATCTTCTCTAAGGGCTTGATTTAAGGGAAATTATTAGGGTCTATGGCATTTCAGTTAAAGAAACCCTTGATTAGATCCACATAAATAAGTAGCCTAGATGAAACTCTCCGGATAACTTCAAATTAAAAACTGACTTACAGTCACTGGCTATGAGTAAAAACAATGCATTTGACGTTTACTGCAAATTACGGATAAGTCCATATTCAGTATCAGTAGATTGAGTGCATAGAGACTCTTTTGAGGAAGTGAGCGGCTGATTTGATTGATGTTTCCACTATAACAATGCCTTCTCTGACAACGGGGTTATGGGTAGTGTATTCCTTCACTGTTTCATAAACTAGAAATTAAACTCATGGACATTCGTCTACTACAGAAGCACATGACGACACTTCAACCCGGTGAGTCTTTCCTGAAAGCTTTGTGTGTTACAAACTTATTTCTTCTTTATTTGTGTGCTCTGAGCTGCTTTCATAGACATGATAACTTTTGTTTTATAGGTTGAAGCTGGATGGAAATTCTCCAGTCTAACATCATGTTGTCGATGGGTGGAGTTTGTGGTTGACTAAGAAAAAGCCTTGTGTGTTAAGAGGAAACTCATTTGCCAGTCAAACTTAGAAGAAAATATCCATTCTGCAAAGTTTATGAGCTTTGAGAACAATTGTGTGCTTTAAAAATGACAAAGCACCTGAAATGCCTCGACGTACCGCCATGAAGGTAAAGTATTAGCGACCAAACACATGATTTTTGAGAATAAATCCTATTGCTTAGTGTTAAGGTTTTCATCACATCACTGTGGCTTTGAGATTTTGTAAGTCAACCACTTTTAAAATGTCAAACTTCTGTTCCAGATCAGCGTCGGCACCATATTTTGTAGGTTTCAATTGGATCTGTAAAGTTATTGTGTGAAACAGCCAGGCCTATAGTGTTAAGGCGAGATGACACCAGACAACCAATCATAGATGTATCAATTATAACCCAATAATAAAGGTGCAAAAACCACTAAAAAAAGAGAACATGCACACACACACCTCCAGTGGTGCACTCACTCAGTGACTTCCTGTCTCTTACAGGAAGTGGATAAACTGTCTGTTATGCATGTAAGGATTCTCATCTGATCTTAAACCCAGCCTCCTCTCGGTTTCTTTCTTATTTCCACTCATCCTGTTCTTTTCTCACAAGCTCTTCCTCTCACACAACCTCTGTTTGATTGCACACACACATCTCACTATTAATATACTATTATACTCACTATTATATATATTAATATACTTATATTGATTTAATATCAGGTTCATTTTCTATGGCCTAACTCAACTGCAAACCCCTAAACAACCCTCACAGAAACGTGCAAAACACTAGATTTAAAACTAAACGTTTTGGGCAATATATAAGCCTTTTTAAATAGTGATGATTAAGTCCTCATTAGTCAGTTGTCACTGTGCAAGAGAGGAGATTTGGCCCTCACAAGTGTAGCCATACCAGAACACGCACACACACACTTCTCTGAGTATATTATGCCCTTATTAGGCAAACTAGGAAGTGAGAGAATGTGGGGGAGATAATGAAAAAGTGTCAGCGAGAAAGTGAAAGACTAAATGCAGTTCACACGTCTCAAAAAGTGCACACTTGTCCTTTTTAGGGTAGCTTAGTAATTTAAAGATAGTACTAAGCGATGGGATCCTGCTAAATAGATGTCACATTAAGACAAACACCAACACACACTTCTGCATATCGATCTGACCTGTTTTGACATGCTGAGGAATTCTCTGAAGTATGCAGGGTTTTTGTGGTGTGAACAGCGCCACCTTCTGATGAAGTGCATAAACTGACTGAAATCCACATGTGAAAGAACAGCAGGACACAGTTCAAGCACACAGAGTTTAAAGGCGCCATGTAAAGTTTAGGTTTTCACTCCCCAAAAGCATAATGTGGTTTAGGTGTTTTACTGGATTTAGTGATTCTGTGAAAGTTTTACTTTCTTATAGTGCCTTGTTTTAAAGCAGCTTCACACTAATGAACCAGAAAACAATAATGCTGCAAACTTCAAATATGCGACCATTTTAAATTCTGCTATAAAGCCGCTCATTGTCATTACTCTTCTCAATTCAGTTCATTTCAAAGAACCTGGACCATTTAATTGGACAAGTGGTCTAAGCGTCAGTGATGGCAAGCGCTGAAATAAATAGCTGTATGAAAACGGCAGCTTTGAAATATGCCATTATACTTTTCACGTGTATGACTGGGTTTGCGGCGTCGGGTTGGTCAGTGGGGCGAAGTGCACATTCACGAGGTTCATATAAGCTAACACAGCATTAACCAAAAACTCAGGATGTAAATGAGCTTTTTGATAGGTCAGTCTTTTATTGGGAGAAGTCAAAGTACAAAAACTGCTTGAGTGGCACAAAGACCTAAAGGTTACTTTCAGTACAAGCATCCAGAGTTGATTAAATATATCTGAAGGAAGTTCATCGTTACAGTTATACCCTTAACTTTCAGAGAGGATCCAGACTCCCGTAGGAGGACCATCTCCAGGGTATGGCTTAAACTCATTTAAAGGGTTAGTTCAGCCAAAAAATATATATGAATTTCTTCTTTCAGCCAAAACAATCAGTTATATAAAAAATGGCCAATTTCCAAGCTTTATAATGGCAGTTAATAAAATTTACTCCACAAAAGTAAAACATTATCATGGATTTCTGCTCTGAACATTAGGCATCAACTATATGGCAAACGCTACTACTTTTTCGTATACGCTCTTCTTTCTTTGTATAACAGCTCTATCTAATTGTGTATTCGACAGGACTGTTAAAAGGATCCTAAACTAATGAAGATGGAGAATTATAGCTCTGTGTACTCAGACTCTGCTGTTCTTAGTTTAAATGAACAACAACAAGCACGGCTTACATCCCTCAGAGTCCTACTGCTGGTATGAATGCAACCGGGAAAATGGTGCTAGGGGAACATTTCGTTCTCAGGAAACCACCCTGATGGCTAGTTCCTAGATTCATGACTATACGTATAACTTTAGGACCTATAATCACTGGTTTCTAGTAACAGCCGTGCGTGAGTTGAGTTCTGGAGGGAGAGTGACCTCTGACCCAAGGATGTAGGAGCAGTGTAAGCTTGGGTGAGATCAGACGCCTCTCACGGTTCCAACAAATAGAGCTGGGCGACAAACTCAAGACATTTTTTTTCTTCTAATTTTAGACCTAATTTATGTATTGTTTTGTTTTATCCCTTGCGCTGCCGCATTCATCAATACGTCATGTGTGAGGTCAGAGGTCACTCTTCCGCCGGAACTACTCACATACAGCTTTCCTGTGTCTCAATCAGTAGAGAGTGGCGCTTGCAACATCAAGGTCATGGGTTCGATTCCCAGGGACGGCGAGATCTGATTAGAATATCAATGTGTTTCTTGAATGCAATGTAAGTGCTTTGGATAAAAGTGTCTGATAAATGCGTAAATGTAAATACGGCCGTTACCAGAAGCCAGTGATTATAGTTTATAAAGTTATAAATCTGGATATTTTTCTCACAGAACCGCATGGCTTCTCTCCAGAAGGCCTTTGTTATCCCCCAGGTGCCATTCATTCCCGTTATAAAGTTTGGAAGAGCCAGGAGATTTTATGTTGATCTAATCAAGGGTTTCTTTAGCTGAAATATCATTGACCCTTATAATTTTCCTTAAGTAATCCTTACAAAAAGATAAAGTAATTTTCTTAAGTTTCAGAAGGTTGGGAAAACTTCACCCCTAAGGATTGTGTTTGGCTGAAAGAAGAAAGTCATATACACCTTCATTTTTGGCTGAACAAACCCTTTAAATAGAGTTTTATGAAATAGTTACGCGTCACCTATCAATAACTTACATGTCCCAGCATAAATACTCTGGATAAATGATTTATTAAAAGTGTCTGTTCACAAACCACAATAATTTTAACAGAAAAAGCATACAGTGTTTTTGATTTAGCATGGCAGCTACTTTGAATAATTACCATTGCCTTACCTAATGCAGCAAAACAAAAGCTCTATTCAAATTCTGAATGGATTATATAATCGCATAGACAGCATGCAAAATACCTCTCCCTTTAAAATCACTAGACAGCTGTCACTCATTTCAACTCATTGCGATCGCACAAAGTATACAATGAATTTGTTTTTAGCCTATTTATATGTCTATGTGCAAAAGTTAAATCATAACGAGAGGACTTGCGAGTGTGCAGAACTATGCATTGGACAAAAACAATGGCATTGTAACCTAAACACGTCTGATTGGCCAGGAAATCAACAGTTTGTGATGTTTTGGCTACATTGTTCAACACTGAAACGCATTGTAAATAGAAACCTTTGAGGCGCTCAAGAGTGCAATCACAAAAGTAGTTTTGCGAATAGATTCAGAGCCGTGCCGGTTTGAAAGCGAGGCTGTGAGGGATGGACTGTGTTTTCAATGGCATTAGGTGAAAAAAAATGAATAAGAATTGCTCATAGTCCTCATAGTTTTCCACAGCTCATATTTTCTGAAGATTTTTGTTTACTGAAGTTAAAAGATTCATCAGGAAGACATTGAAATATTAAATTACAGTACAACCCACTGAAGAAATGTACAGTAATACCTTGAGATACGAGCAGCCTGCGCTTCCTCACTCGTTCACTTCACGTGTTCGTCGACTTCTGTGCGCATCTCCCGCGAGTCTTCCGTATTGTGCTTGCGTAAATCCCTCCTCCTCCTCCTCCTCCGCACATGCCACCATTAGCCGTTACTGTATCGTCTGTCTCAAAGGTAAGAACTCATAATTAAACCACATTTTATCTTCACAGGAATCCTTATATAGTATAATTTGTGTGTGTGTGTGTCTCTATAGTAATTAAAAACATGTTTTTTTTTTCATTATTATCACTAACAAGGGAGTTTTTTAGAGGGACAGAATGGATAAATTTTTTCCTGTTATTTCTTATGGGGAAAATGATTTGAGATCTTGCTTTTATTCCCGTTAATAAACAAAACAAAGATGGCGCTGCTGTGAACAAGATCCACGAGGGATTGTTCTCTCAGAAAGACGTGATCAACAAACAAAAAAAATCTCACTTTATTTCCAGTCACATGTTGCAATGTTTCAATCTCTATGATCGATTGATATGCTCGTATCTCAAATCATACGTCTACGGAAGTCCATTTACTAACACATTAAATTAACATACATGAGGACATGCAAAATAAATATAAGGAAATAATTAAAGCACCATTTACTCGACTCAAACAACTCAGTTAGCCTTATTATTACATTGAATTTGTTACACTTTAATATGTGAATTATATCATCAGAAAACTGAGCACATTTAGCGTTGTGAGGCTTTTATTTGAGCTTAATGGATTGAACATCAGAGCTGCACAGTCGAGTGAATGACTGCTATAACCTGCCACAAGGAGGCGCTGTTTCAGAATCAGAGCTTAATGACAGGCCAATAAAAAGAAAACTAATAGAATTAGTAAATAGGGGAGAACAAATACATCAAATAGACATTCATACGCATGTGTGTTTATTTTTCTTGTCGTACTGAATTGCATTGTATTTTCTGTCTTTGTCATTTTCCAGTACAAATATCTAAATGTCCCTGTGCAGAATGTCAACTTTCCTCATTTGAGCTTTAATTAAAGCTTAAGCTTTCAAACTCTGGGAGCTCAAAGTATTATAGCTTATAATAAAACTCATTCAATTGTATAACATGTTCCATCAAACGCAGAATATCTTCACAATGATGTTTGACGAAGATGCTCTAATGCCAAAACGGATAGACATTAGATCTTTGGGCATTAAGTCTAGAGTAGAGTGTGAAGTTATGCGTTTAAAAAAAAAATCTGACTTCACCTGTACAAAAAAACCTGCAAAATGTAACATGCATGTTAACAAATTAAGCGCAAATGTTCAGACCTTATCGACGTTTAACTTGTTTATCACCGAGGCATAGGCTCAGTGTATTTCCTCACGAATCAGCATTTCTTAATTTAAACTGCACTAAACTAGAAAAATAAGTATCATAATAAAGATGCATAAGAACAAGTAAACAACAAACAATAGAAAGTGTAATCTGTTAAATAAAACGGTGTTCTGGAACTTAAGAAAATAGTATTTATTTTGCATAAAACAAATAAAACATTTCTTTCACAAGGCAACAAACATGAACTAAAAACTACACAACTTAAATCCTTCATTGAGAAACACCTTTAAAATAAACCGAGTTCGATGTGGAAAAAATACTATCAGGAACAAACACTGAAAGCGCTGATCTCTTCAGAAGAACGCCACATGATGATACAGATATAAACTCCACATTTTCTTTCTTTGACAGCATGTAAAGCTCTCAGACGGGCTGAAGTGCTGCACTTCAAGTAAACAGGATCTAAAGTCGCACATATAGTGCTTTGTGGTGAACGTTTCTACTGTGTGACTTTGTTAGCCAACATACAGTTTGATACGGAGCGTGTCATTCATCCCGTGTGCTCTGCACTTTTGAGTAGCTCTTGCATGGGTTCTTGAAGCACGCGGACGGAAGCGACACGGGCCATGAGAACGAGCAGGGAACCGTGGTCTTAACGTTCTTCTCCAGGAAGTTAAACGCCAGGTTCCACCACGTTCTGCTCAGGTAGTTGTGAGGAGATTCTCTCAAGGCCTACAAATCATAAGAGAATCCAAAAAGTGGTGGTTATTTTGGTCCAATTTAGCATACAGTACGTCATTGTTTATCAGAACCTGTTTGTCAGCATTAATGTAAAATATGAGGTTTTGTTTTAGCGGTTGTCGACTATGATAAGAGTCTCTTTTGCTCACCAAGGTTGCAAGTATTTGATCAAAAATACAGTAAAAATTGTGAAATATTAATTTAAAATAAGTTTATTAATATATAGTAAAGTGTCATTAATTCCTGTGATTAAAGCTGAATTTATTAGATGATAAATACAGTAAAACAGCTGTTTTCTATGTGAATATATAGTAAAGTGTCATTTATTCCTGTGATTAAAGCTGAATTTATTAGATGATAAATACAGTAAAATAGTGTAATATTATATCAGTGTAAAACAGCTGTTTTCTATGTGAATATATAGTAAAGTGTCATTTATTCCTGTGATTAAAGCTGAATTTATTAGATGTTTAATACAGTAAAACAGTGTAATATTATATCAGTGTAAAACAGCTGTTTTCTATGTGAATATATAGTAAAGTGTAATTTATTCCTGTGATTAAAGCTGAATTTATTAGATGTTTAATACAGTAAAACAGTGTAATATTATATCAGTGTAAAACAGCTGTTTTCTATGTGAATATATAGTAAAGTGTAATTTATTCCTGTGATTAAAGCTGAATTTATTAGATGTTTAATACAGTAAAACAGTGTAATATTATATCAGTGTAAAACAGCTGTTTTCTATGTGAATATATAGTAAAGTGTCATTTATTCCTGTGATTAAAGCTGAATTTATTAGATGTTTAATACAGTAAAACAGTGTAATATTATATCAGTGTAAAACAGCTGTTTTCTATGTGAATATATAGTAAAGTGTAATTTATTCCTGTGATTAAAGCTGAATTTATTAGATGATAAATACAGTAAAATAGTGTAATATTATATCAGTGTAAAACAGCGGTTTTCTATGTGAATATATAGTAAAGTGTCATTTATTCCTGTGATTAAAGCTGAATTTATTAGATGATAAATACAGTAAAACAGTGTAATATTATATCAGTGTAAAACAGCTGTTTTCTATGTGAATATATAGTAAAGTGTCATTTATTCCTGTGATTAAAGCTGTATTAGGATATAGAATATGTAGTTTTACCTGGTTGTTGGCCATGGTGTGGTACCAGTAGAAGAGACGCGAGGTGATGAAATACGCCACTACTACATCCACACTGTAATGCTCATGCGCTATCAGGATACAGACCACGCCCACCGCGCTTAGCAACCAGCAGATGACATGATAGCAACGGTAGAGAGTCGAGCGGGGCGAGTCTACGACACAACACAATAATCTTACAAATAAAACCTTACAAAAGCAGAAAGAACTGTCACACAAGCTCTCAGAACAAAATACACCGCAAAAAAATAAAAAATACACATGACAAGATATCGATTTGATTAGATTCAGTGACCTGAATATTAGGAGACTATCCTTATTTTACACAACAAGTTACATTTTTAGTAACCTACAAATGTAACAAAAATATAACAAACATTGAAACTTTTCTGTCTCTAACAGTTGAGAGCAGCGCTTGCAACAAAGTCATGGGTTTGATTCCCAGGGAAAGAAAGAACAGATTAGAATGTCGATGTGTTTCTTGAATACAATGCAAGTCGTTTTGGATAAAACTATGAATGAGAACTAACTGGGAGATCCACACAAAAATAAAGTAAAAATGATAATACACCTTAGTTTTTTTTAAAAAATAAGATCAATCGTCTGAAGACAGTTCATCATTGGCCAACCCATTTTTTAATGTATAAAGAACGTTTCTTAGTCATTCCATTGCAGAATTTTGAAAATGTTATGAGAACGAACATTCTATTGTTACTGAAGAACATCAAACATTCCGAGAACATTCTGTGATGATGCGTGTCTGGAAGGGTGTTTCATATCCACTGACAGAAACCAATGCCCTGGGCAAATCTACAGAGGATGTTTCAGTGAACACTCTGAACGGCGTCTCATTAGGGTGCGGTTCAGGCATCTCAGTCGAGGATGGGCCTGAGGCCACCGTCCTCCTTTGGAACGAGGAAGTAGCAGCTGTGGCGGGAGCTGACAATCCCAATGTTGAACTATTCTGACACATCCAGAATGGCTTCTCAAGCCCGGCTTTGTGTGGAAAGGGGCTGGAGCGCCATGAGTTCGCCACACTCTGACGAGGGATCGATGCTCGCAGGACTCTGGTTTTTATGACGCATCAGGACTGCTTTGGCTGTGGCCATTTCTGGAAAGACCAGCTTGGCACTGTGGAGGTGTTGTCTGATCTCTTTGCTTTGGGCTGAGGCTGACACCGGTTTAAAGAGCTGCTGATCGACAGGACTCCGGAGACTTAATCTCAACAAGTGGCGCATAGCTTCCGGCAACATCTGGGCTGAAGCGTTCTGCAAAGCGGTTTACATTTATGCATTTGGCAAACGCTTTTATCCAAAGCGACGTGCATTGCATTCAAGAAACACGTTGATATTCTAATCAGTTCTTGCTTTCACTGGGGATCGAACCCATGACCTTGATGTTGCAAGCGCTGCTCTCTACTGGATGAACTACAGGAAAGCCAAACAGCTTCATGGGAGAAACGGGGAAGTTGAGGAGAGCCGTTTTGTCTGCGTCGTTGATCTCAGTGAAATTGAACCGTAGGTGGTTCTTGAGCTCCTACAAACTGGCCATAATGTGGCTGATCAAAGTCTCAGTAGCGCGTAGAGCGATGTCGGCAGGGCAGCTCTTTGAAAACAGCAGGGTCTGGGAGAAAAATTGCTTTCAGCATGACATAATAGGCATTTGTCTCATCAGGTGCACAGAAGTGAACCAATCAGGCTTCAGTATTCAGAAGAACATTCGTTTTTTCATGAAAGGCAGTGTGAGGTTGAGTTAGTCCCAGCAATGCGAGTGAACCACAGCGAAAGAGAACATTTCCCATTAACATTAATCAAAATATAAATATTGTCTGCTAAACATTCAGAAAATGAACAGCATAAGGACGAGAACATGGTTCTCAACATTAAAAAAAAGTATATCAAAGTTTAATGTTATAAGACTGTTCTATATACAGTAATGCCTTGAGATACGAGCATAATCCACTCCAGGACGAGCTCGTAACTCAAGTTGCTCGTATCTTAAATCATTTTTTCCCCATAAGAAATAATAGGGGAAAAAATGATCCGTTCCGGTCCTCTAAAAAACTCCCTTATTAGTGCTAATAATGGAAAAAACATGTTTTTAATTGCAGTTTAATCGCTTTAATCCTCATCTGCACGCAATACACACACACGCGCTCGATCTTCTCTCGACTGCTGTTTTTGCTCCTGTGAACACTTTTATTTTAGGTGATGAACACACGCAATGAACGAGTGATGCTCCGAGTGTGTCTGTCAGCTGCTCGTATCTCAAATATTTACTCGTATCTCAAAGCAAATTCATACTTGTATGTCAGGACGCTCATTTCTCAAGGTATTACTGTACTTTATTTTGTAACATTTACATAACCTTCATTTGATCAATGCATAAGAACAACAGCGTGAACGTAACAGACCCAATCACGTTCACCAATAGCCTCACAAAGACTGACGGTTTCCTCATACTCACATTCCTGGATGAAGAGGAATGTGAGGGTCAGCATGACTGTGTGGCCGCTGTACAGGAAGTCTCCACACATGAGATGGGAGCCTGTGATGGACAATCCTCCTCCAGACACCAGCTGAAAAACTCGCTTGATCTTGCCATGAGAATCACCGTAGAGCTGGCAAGAGAAGCAGACCGAACATGAGGTAAAAACACACAAAAAACATTTTCTTCTACAATTTAAATTGAAATGAACTTTCCACACCAGTGTCTTAACAAAAAGAAAAGAAAAAGTTGCCAGCCACCGCCGGCACTTTTGATCATTTGCACAAAACTTCCACGGCCTCCAGACACAGTTTGTTGCATGAACACCTGAACATGCAATATATGAAATGAAGGAACAGAGCCTTTTTTTACTCGAGTTTCATGCATTTCTTTTAATCAACACTTGAATGAGACTAACGAGCATCGGCAATGCTGTGATTCTTCTGTTCTTGCCTGTGTTTTAATACGGAGAGTCTGTACTGTGTTGGGAATCACTCACCTTCGGCGCGCAGTCCATGTGCATGCTGGGAACCGGAAGCGTTGTGACGTACATGGTCACCATACGGTACAAATACAACATTCCCTGCAGGAAGAAGAACCTGCGGCCCACGATGGCTCTGTCAACACAGGGAATCATGGGATTGAGTTGAGCTTGTATTTGCAATTGCATGGAATACAGGATACATGGAATCATGGCAGACTTGCCAACTTAATGCATACAATTTACTATAATTATTTATATAAAAAATAAATTAACATATATACATGTGTGTGTGTAATATATATATATATATATATATATATATATATAATTTAAAATAATTAATAAATTAACATATACATATATTAAATTAATTATTTTGTATTCATTAATTTTAAAATTAAATAATAATTATAGCTTTCCTGTAGCTCAATCAGTAGAGCGTTGGTGTTTGTGACGCCAATGTCATGGGTTCGATCCCAGGGAAAGCAAGAATTTGAATAAAAGCATCTGCCAAATGTATAAAAAAAATTTTTTTATTAAAATTATATTTTAAGTTTATTAAAAAGTTTCTCAATTTGATTATGCTCTTTGCAATGCATCATGGGACTGTAATTCTTTACATTTATTGCTGTACTAAAGCACTACACTATTTATGGCTCTCTTGATTTCTTCACTTTAAACATTAAGCCACAGAGCTTTTATTTTGACACAAAATAAATTGTTTATTTCACCCAAAAAACAAAAATACAGTGGAGTTCGGTTATGTCGACGGCGTCGGGGGTCGGGAAAAAGCATCGAGATAACCGTTTCGCCAGATAACCCATACATCATATTACATATATTAACATCCAATCCATATACTATATTACCGATTTCCCCACATATAACCCTCAGATGCAGATAATCCGCAATTCACGCAATAAGAAAACAAATACAAGTCAGAATCAGAACAAAAAGAAAAGCAGTCTCTCCCTCTCTCCTCTCTGCACTGCGCTCGTCCCTTTAAGAGAAGAGCCCGCCCTCATGGCAGCACAGCCAATCACGTTTTCTTGCATGATTGACAGGTCAGACAGCCAATCAGCGCAGCTGTCAGAGTGACCGTGGAAGCAGCAGCTGTCAGAGCCCAAAGATGACAACCCTCAAGAAAGAAATTAAAATGTATTGATGTAAATGAGAAAAATGAGATTAAATGAGAAAGAGGATGCTCGTGTTTTTGGTGTTTTTTTACACAACAGTGTTGCCGCGATTTGTTTGATGAAGCGATCGGCTGAAATGTTCCGAGTCTCATCCAGAACTGCGCATTTGAGCCTTAAGCCACGAATCCACTTGATCCTGTTTAACCGCAGCGCTCTCTCCACAAATCACTTTAAAGACAATGTTGTGCCTCTTTTTGAAACGATTCAGCCACCCCGGATTTGCTTTAAAGTAAAGTCAAATTCTTTGCAGCAAGAATGTCCGTCTTCTCCATCAGCAAGGGACCATTGACGGAAGGTTTGTTGCTCGTGTATTTGTGAAGCACTGAAACACTGCATCGTCCACATCTTTGAGATTGATTGTCCAGTTTTCTCTTAACACCTCCAAGAATTTTTAGAAGAAAAAAAACACAGAATAGCTGCAGTGTGTTATCCCTCAGATCAACGTGCGTGAACGGTCATTGAAGTGAGCGCGCGCTCCACCTGCAACGCAAACTCAGCGAACGAGGTACGCTCATGAGTCACGAAATACCCATGTGAAGTGGATAATTTGTCTCATTTATGCTCGAGATACTAGATTTCGGCGACATTAAGGAATCGACATAACCAACAAGAAAATACTGAGACAAATAGGGAGTTTGGCGGTTCCACTTCAAAATCGTCAACATAATAGTATTGGCGAGTTAACCATGACTCGAGATAAGTGAACTCCACTGTACCATCCTTATGTAATTCCAAACCCAGAAGTCTTTCGTTCATCATTGGATCACAAACACAGACATTTTTAATGAAATTTGAGAGATCTCTCTTCTTCGCTTCAAAATATTCGTAAAGAGATTGTAAATTAAATCCATACGAACGGAACGGTTTAATCCAAACGATCTGAAGAGACAAACTCACTTAATATGATGAACTGATTTAATCTAGGTTTTTATTCACATATTTATCAATCTACACACAAAGAGCATCAAATATGGTGAAGTAGTGATGCATCGATATGAAAATTGACCGATAACTCTACATTTGAAAACCGATAAATCTAATTTTGATATAATTTTCGAGGGTCTGATTAGCCGTTAACTCACCTGTGCTTGAGGAAGAGCCACTGGATGAACCACAGACCCACCAGGATCATCCCGTTCACCTCGGTGACGGAAAACGCCCACTCCGCCCGCGGCACGTAATCGAAGAACTTGTCCGGTAACGGCGGGCTGACGGATTTATCCGGGACTCTCTCGTGGATGACGGTGATCATGACGGTCGTCAGGATGAGGTTAAATCCGGCCCAGATGAAGGCGATTCCCGTCTTCCACCATTCCGACGGCAGCCGGGAACTGCCGGACTTTGGGATGGTGATGCGGACATAGTCCTGATTTTTACGCAAGGCTTTACGGAAACCCCGGGCCAAACGTGTCGGCTTGCTGTCGCTCGGATCGTCGGCGACCGGATTGCGACTGGGCGTGTCTGGAAAGGGGCGTGTCCGTCCAGATTGGGGGCGTGTCCTGTCCTCCATCACATGACAGTCGCCGCTGTCTCGCTCGTCCAGGAGTTGAGATGCTGCCATCGCTCATACACTGAAACACGGTTTATTATTAATTACAATATCTCACATGAACTCAATGTTTCAGTATATAATATTATACAGTAATACCTCGGTTTACGAGTTTAATTCGTTCCAAGAGCGAGCTCGTAAACCATAATGCTCGTACACCAAAACAAATGTCACCATAAGAATGCACTAAAAATCAATTAATTCGTTCCATGTGACCACAAATGCCCATTTTAAATTTTTTTTGGTTTTACCCTATTAATTGCAGTTAAAATTGTAACCATTAAGATCTCATATAAATACTAATTAATAATTGACAATTAAACTCTAAAAATACTTGACTGTACTGCACTTCAGGTTTGAGCAACCTGCTTGGAGAAGAGAGAGGAGGGAGGAGGGGGGGCGGGGAAAGCAAGGATGAAAGCAAATGAGTGAATTTATTATAATAGTGCAGAAACCAAACGAAGTGATAATCCAGAGTTAAAGTCGTGGAACATGGGAGCCTCGAACGAACGAATTCGCGGGAGCCTCGAAGGAACGAATTCGCGGGAGCCGCGAGAGAATGAATTTGCGGGAGCCGAGAGAGAACTAGGGGAGCGCGGGGCACAAAGTAATGCGGGGTAAATAGTAACAGCGAATTTTTTTTTTTTTTTAGATAGTTGCACGGGCATAAATGTGATGTGCTAAAGGGCTTTTCATCACACTGTTTGCACACGTCTTCTGGCCATTTTTCGAGAACTTTCATCGATGTTTGGATGAGAACCACAGGAAAAACTCTTTTGGCAGCATGTAAATATTTTTTGTTATAGTAGTTGTTTTTCGATTTTCAAAGAATGTGTGAAAGATTGTTAGTCTAATCTTATATTGTTATGATTACCATCTTCTTGGATAAAAGATGGTACCATTTTGAAAGATGTGAAAAACACATAGTGGCTGCTATCCGGTCCTGAAGTAAACAAGACAGCGCAGGGTTAGTTGTAACACTAAGCTTATTGAACAAGTTGCATCAATAATCATATATTTTGCATTGTATTAACCTATTAAAACGTTTTTCATGTCATTACATTCTTTAAAACACAACAAATGTAAAAAATAAAGGAAAAAATATATTTAATTCATAAGTTATGCTTATGATCATCAAGACGCAACTTTTTTTAAACAAATAAAAATAGGTGAATGAACTTGCATTGGATAACACGGTGTTACAACTAACCCGCTGTCTGTTAAAACGAGCCCCGCTCACGGGTAAGAAGTCACATTTTACTCCTTGCACTTTTGCCGATACTGCAGAGAAACGGCAGGTCCGACGAACATGAAAACAGTGCTCATTTGTAGGAGAGGCTTATATGCACGGGTGCACATAACTGGTACGCAGGTATGCATGCGCAACAAAAATCAGAAATGCGTAGTCCCACTTGAGTAACTAAGCGCCTTTGCGTACTTAACCGATCTTCTCATCTCATCGTACACAACCTTACAGTAAGAGATGTCCAAAAAGCAACAGACATTAAGCAGCTTTTTGGCGTTTCACCACCTTCAAAGAAACGCCAACTGGAGCCTGAGCCGAAAAGTTAACGATGAGCGCACTGAAGTGCATATCATTCACGTGAAGGGCACGCGGATCATGCAGAGCATCGCTCACGCCAGGGGTCGAAAACATATGGCTCGCGAGACATATATGGCTCTTTTGACACCGCCCCCCGTCAACAGACCGTTTGCTCCGCTACTTCCGTGTTCGCGAAGGACAGCTCGATCGCGCCGCAGAGGACAGTGGAGGCGACAGTGAAGAGGACAGTGATGGCAACACGAAGGAGGACAGTGAGAAAGACTGCACTTATTAAGGGCCCGTCCACACGGGAACGTGAATCACTGTAACCGCATACATTTCGTATCGGATTGGCGTTGTGTCCACACGGATCCGGCGTTCTGGGTGGCTGAATCCGCTCTCTTTGGAGAACGGGTTCTAAAGTGGAAAGATCTGAGAACGACACCCTTGCGTTCTCGTGTGGACGGCCAATCCGCATCTTTTGTGAGAACGATGATGTCATCACATCACGTGTCGGCGGCGTCACACGTAACAGCAACAACAGTAATGGCGGACTACATGATTGTGCTCGTGCTGTAGGACGGCTAAAAGTACATAAAGTTGCCTTTTACGGATCTGGTTTTGAGTTTCCATCGTGATCATGGCATGCCACAGTGTTTGGGAGCGGTCGACGGCACACGGCACACGCATAGAAATCAAGCAGCTGTCTGCCAACTCGATGGACTACATCAGTGGTTCCCAACCTTTTTGTGCCGCGGACCGGTGCCGGCTCCAGTTTGTTGAGCGAGTCCGCGCGAGATTAAACACACTTCCTCGTTGCTAAAGCAGCAGCGTCACAGCCGCTTGTAGCAGCTCACGGACCGGTCCGTGTACCATTTCATCCACGGACCGGGGGTTGGGGACCACTGGACTACATCAACAGGAAAGGCAAACATTCTATCAATGTACAGGCGGTCTGTGATTATAAGTACAGATTTATGGATGTTGTGATAAAGTGGCCCGGGAGTGTACACGATGCACGGGGTTTTGCTAATTCAAAGCTAAACCTGTACTTGACTGGCCAGATCCCTCCTCTGAAAAAACAGATTGTAGACATGAGTGTGCTTTTGTTCGTCTCAAAGCCAGATATGCTGCACTGAAAAGGCTTCACAGACTGTAACGAGGGAGAGGGAAAGAGAGTGAGGAGAGTACTCACAAAGTACCTTAACCCTTAAAAATGCTGGCCATCAAGTTTTGTTCTGTTTTTTTTTTTTTTTTACAGTATTTACCTTTTTGAAAATGTATTAATGTTTATTTTGAAAATGTTGTATTGAATATGTCAAGTGAAAAGAAATGAGAGCAAAAATTCAAGAACTGTTTTTTATTGGAAAATAGAACAATTAAAAATAACCTGAAAAAACAGGTATAAAGTGCAGCAGTGCGCAAAACACAACATGTAGTGCAGGGCAAACTATATAATTACAATGCAACAGGGCAATCACTCCGTGTCATCTTGCAGCAGTGCACGTCTGTAAATATTCAGCTCGCAAGGTTGTGCGCATGCTCAAACTCTTCTTCTCCGTGTATAGTGTATGTCTGTGGCAGAATTACAGCGCCACATACTGGTCTGGCATTTATACTACACCGTTCTCAGTCGGTTTCAGTGTTCTCGTGTGGACGCTGAGATTTCTTGCACCGATGCCGTGTTTACGGCATTTTTTTTAGAACGAAGGGAAAAAAAAGAGCGGTTAGGGAATGCACCGTTCTCGTGTGGACGTAGCCTAAGACAATGCTACATATGTGAGTATCAAACACAATCTCCTGGTACTCACCTGAGTAACTCACTGAAAAAGTTATGTGCACCCCTGCTTATATGTTGCTTGTATAAAAATATGGTTTGTCTAACCCTATTACTTTGTTTATTATTTGGCTAAAACCGTGTATATTTCACTACGTGAACAATAGCGATCACAATTAATTAATGTTTAGAATAGGAGGTAAAAACTTCTGTAAATCACTTATAAAAGTGTCAATGTGGTGAATGATGCAGCCAATGAATGAGTTAAGGGGTGATAAAGGGTTTGGAACCTCCTGACTGTGTTATGAGAGGCTGTCATTAGGATATTTCATGTAAAAATGCGCACAAGGATGCTGAGCGTTAGGACTTTTTAATCAAAACTGCACATGGGTGAGGGAATTTTTTCCTCGTACACCGATACAATGCTCGTACACCGATTTGCTCGTATACCAAGACGCTCGTAAACCGAGGTATTATTGTACTTTTATTATCTAATAAATTCAGCTTTAATCACAGGAATAAACGACACTTTACTATATATTCACATAGAAAACAGCTGTTTTACACTGATATAATATTACACTGTTTTACTGTATTTATCATCTAATAAATTCAGCTTTAATCACAGGAATAAATGACTTTACTATATATTCACATAGAAAACAGCTGTTTTACACTGATATAATATTACACTGTTTTACTGTATTTATCATCTAATAAATTCAGCTTTAATCACAGGAATAAATGACACTTTACTATATATTCACATAGAAAACAGCTGTTTTACACTGATATAATATTACACTGTTTTACTGTATTTATCATCTAATAAATTCAGCTTTAATCACAGGAATAAATGACACTTTACTATATATTCACATAGAAAACAGCTGTTTTACACTGATATAATATTACACTGTTTTACTGTATTTATCATCTAATAAATTCAGCTTTAATCACAGGAATAAATGACACTTTACTATATATTCACATAGAAAACAGCTGTTTTACACTGATATAATATTACACTGTTTTACTGTATTTATCATCTAATAAATTCAGCTTTAATCACAGGAATAAATGACACTTTACTATATATTCACATAGAAAACAGCTGTTTTACACTGATATAATATTACACTGTTTTACTGTATTTATCATGTAATAAATTCAGCTTTAATCACAGGAATAAATGACACTTTACTATATATTCACATAGAAAACAGCTGTTTTACACTGATATAATATTACACTGTTTTACTGTATTTATCATCTAATAAATTCAGCTTTAATCACAGGAATAAATGACACTTTACTATATATTCACATAGAAAACAGCTGTTTTACACTGATATAATATTACACTGTTGTCCTGTATCTTTAACAGTAGAAAGCAGTGCTTGCAACATCAAGATCATGGGTTCAGTTCTCAGGGAAAGCAAGAACTATTTAGAATGTCAATGAAAGTTGCTTATATTATAAAAGCATCTGCCAAATGCATAAACGTAAATGTTTTACTGAATTTTTGACCAAATAAATGCAGGCGTGGTGAGCAGAAGAGACTCTTTAGAAACATTGTTTACACACACACACACCTTTTTTCACATTTCTATACATATTGTTATTCTATCCCTCATTCATATAGAAGCTGTATGTGTGTGTTGATATGTTCACAAATGCTTGGGCGTTTCAGTGTGTGTGTGTGTGTGTGACTGACAGAAACGCCCTGAAACCATTGACTTTCCCAAGCAGATCTCTGTCTGAACCGACCCTACAGCCGTCAGACCGGTTTCAGACATTCCTGTGAAACTCAAACCCCCCGCCGGACCCCCCCACACAACACCCACCATTAATGACAGAGCTCAGATACATGCATGTGCATGCACACACACACAGAGAGAGAGAGAGAGAGAGTGAGTGAGTGAGTGAGAGAAAATGTGGGAGAGAGAGAGTGAAAGAAAGAGAGAGTGTGTGTGTGTGTGTGTGTGTGTGTGCGCGCGCGTGATAGAGAGAGAATGTGGGAGAGAGTGAGAGAAAGAGAGAGAGAGTGTGTGAATGTGTGTGTGTGTGTGTGTGTGTGTGAGAATGTGGGAGAGAGTGAGAGAAAGAGAGAGTGTGTGTGTGTGAGAATGTGGGAGAGAGTGATAGAAAGAGAGAGTCTGGGTGCAATAGATGGAGAATGAAAGAGAGAGTGTGTGAGAGAGAGAATGTGAGATGTAGAGAGAGTGTGTAACTCTATAGAGTTCTTCATCACATGCAGTGAAAATAAATGAAGTTTATCAGAACATTCATAAATCACACACATCTGCTCTCAAGAAAGTGATATAAAAGGTTGTAAAGAAGATAGAGTTATAAAGTGCGCGTTGAAACACACGGCAGCCGCAGGACGAGTCTCGTGACAGTTAGAGGGGTGTGTGTGTGTGTATGTGTGTGTGTGTGTGTGTGTGTGTGTTAAAAACCGTCACGAGGTGTTTAAATGCTTAAATGGCAGTGTGTAAATGTTTTACAGTGAGTGGATCTGACCTGACAGACATCAGCTGTGCACGAGCACAACCTTCATCATCATCATCAGATCCGGATCCTAATGGACTTCAACATCCCCAAATAAACACCAAACACCAGGAGTGCGTCTCACAACACACAAGCTGCCAACCAAAACACACAACTGAACACACACCCACGAAAATATTCCTGAATACATACACACACACCTAAAACACACACTTGAAACACCTAAAACACACAATGAGCGCACTGAAGTGCATATCACACACACACACACACACACACACACACACACACACACACACACACACACACACACACACACACCTGTCTAGGTAGCAAACAGAGGTTTCGTGAGATACTCTCTAACTTTATTCACAGAAACGCTTCTGAGGCTGATCAGATCATCACGAGCCTCAGCGTTTATTCACAGTAAACTCAACTCACAACACACACACGAACATGAAACACTTCACATACCTGAATAAAGTTCAAACCCAGTCCGGCACGCGCGAACACAGCGCTAATACATCAGAAAACACACGAGAAGCAGCAGATTCACCTGTTTATCTCCGGAAGAATCGCTCAAACGACGGGAATGAGGGTGGGCGTTAACCTCGTTCACACCTGCAGACACGCCCCCTGGGACTCAAAGACACGCCCATACCCGCGGACACGCCCCCTGGGACTCAAGGACACGCCCACACATGCCGACACGCCCACATACACTAGAGTAGTAACAAATGCCTTAAAAACGTGTGTTATGCAACACTGGCCTCAGGAATGAGTGCGAAACTCCAGTAAAAGTGAGATCTTAAAGTTCAAGAATGTTTATTTACACATTATTTACCTCTTTTTGTTTTGCAAATACATTTTCTTAAGCGTCATGTTGCATATTATATTTATTCTATGTTAACTATATATGTTATATATGCATATATATATATATATATATATATATATATATATATATATATATATATATATGCATATTTTATTTATTTTGTTTATTATATTATTATACATCGATATATGCATTGTTCTATTTCATTGTCAATGCGAAATAAAAAGCAATTTACCACTTACAAGATATGAATCTAAAGTGGTAAAATATGTTTTTTGTGCAAAACAAAACACTATCGCTTAATGATGTTTAATTGCGTGGCGGGACAGATTTTTGTGTGAAGTTTCTGTTTATGGTATATATATATATATAAAATAACTAATAAATATAAAATACATATTTTATTATATATTCAATTATTATATGTGATATATCAACATATAAAGTTGATTAAGAAATATAATAAACACAATTTCAGCACATTCCATATATATTTACATGAGGTAAATATGTTTATGTAGATGTTTAATAATTTATTGGTCAGATTTTGATCAATAATGATCCAATATTTACTGCTTATCATTGTTAACCACTATAGTGTTTTTTTGTACTTATGAAAATGCAAATAAACTCTCATAAACATTAGATATTATATTAATTATATCTGTTATATCTATTCAATACAGTAAATATACTTTCACAATATCCTCTGCATGCGAGCTAACTGTTAAACATGTTCACACTGAGCCTTTTGGTGGTTTTTAATCGTTTATTGGTGGGATTTTGACATTATTTGATGGCGCCGTTGCTGATGCTCGGGGCGCGGCAGAGGCCCTTCCCACGGACCTCAAACGCCACGCCCTTATACGTGGCCACGCCCCTCGCATCCGTGCTCAGGTCGGGCAGTAAACGCTCCCAGATCCGCTGTTTGGGATTCAACTCTTTCTCTGGTTCACCTGCACATCACAAACAGAGTCCGTTACAAACTCTGCCGGCTGCTTGCGGTTAATGATGAGCGGCTCTTACCGGGGTAATTCTGGAAAGAGACTCTGTCGCCTGGCTGAGCTGAAGTGGGCGGAGTCAACGGCTCCATCCTCTCTTGATTGACAGCGCAGAGGAGGCGGGCCTGCGACTGAACACCTCGTACCTTCACCGGCCGCACGTTACACAACAACACCACCAGACAGCCGACCATCTGCACACACACACACACACACTGGCTCAAGTATGGGATCCGTATTATTATTTTGAAAGAAAATTTATAATTTTATTTTTTTTAATTGATTAAAAGTGACAGAAAAGATTCTATTGCAAAAAATGCTCTTCTTTTGAATTGTGTTCATCAAAGAATCCTGATTTTTTTTAAATCATTTTTTCAAGAAATATAATTTTACAGTATCTATGACCTCAGCTTTGATGAGCAGAAGAGACTTTCAGGAACATTAAATAAAAAAATCTCAATTACTTTAAACTTTTTAGTAGTGTACATATATTTGAAATACTTGATAAAATAAACAAATAGACAAAATAATAACCAAAATATAAATGAATTAAAATCACAATATTATAATATTTTAAGATATTTTGGTCCTTTATTTGTCCTGATATTTTTGGCCATTTTACTTTAAAATTCAAATTTATAAATAATGACCAAAATATATAAAAAAATATTTAATTTACAAAATGCTTCTCCAAATTTTCTCCAACACAAGCTTCTTGAGTCGCTGAATGTTTATCTCCAGCTTCATCCGATCAGTGTTTTAAGAGGTTATTAATAAGATTGTGGTGTTTTTTAACCTGTTCTGGCGGCTCGTGATTGGTCAGTCCGCTGACCACGGTTCTGGGGGCGGGCTCTCCCAACTCCACCTCCTGGACGCACAGTGACGCCGAATCCGGATGTTTCCGAACGTCCAGAATCCGAGCGACCCGCAGGTCCAGACGGGAGACGTCAGGTTTCTGATCTCGCATCAGAACCGATTCAGAAGTCCTCAGAACCGCCGCGTCCGCACCTGCAACAAGTCAACAAAAACAAAACAACACGAATAAGCACTATCACGGTTTACTGATGTCGATGTGGTGCTTTAGGCTGAGAAATACAAATCTGTAAGCTCATAGTCGGAGCTGGGGGATCAAATGTTGAAGAAAGCTGCGTGTCCACATGGACCAAGACGAGACAGAGCGCAGCTAGAGAAAATACAAACTGCGCGCAACACAAAACACAACGTGGAAGCACGCGCCCGAGAGCGCGCAGCCTGAGCGAAGCTGGAAACCGCGGTCACTCACATGATGAAGAGCAAACACTTTTCCCATGCGCTCACAACAAAGACAAACACATACATGAATGTCCGAATGTCCGCGCGCTCTTTTGTCTGTGACGCTTCTTGCGTTCGGGGCGTGATGTTTGATCCCGACACTTTGATCTTGTTCAGTTTTGTTTCGTGTCGGGATCAAACATCACGCCCCGAACGCAAGACGCGTCACAGACAAAAGAGTGCGCGATTCGAGACACTCGAAGCCGCGCGCTCCCACAAAGACACGACAATAGGGCAGTGCCAGATCGCCGTAACCGAAACACTAGAAAACACGACTGAAGTGACAGAACCCTGACACTACCGGCCGACAGAGAGGTGAACAAACTTTATAACGCCAGGACGGGAGCATTCCTGCAGCCTCCGAAGGAAGTTCAATAATCAAAGCACAGGACAGGACAGGAAAGTCAAGTTAAGGTAGTTAAGGTAACGTATAGATTGTACAGTTCCTTTTTGTTCTCGCAGAGATCAGGCGGAGGATCCGGAGAGTTGAATTTGAGACATAATAGCAAACGGCGAACCCAATGCTGAAGATCTGGTAAGTCTACTGTACGTATCCCTCATATTAATTGAACTAATTATCCGGACGTGCTCCTCCCAAACTTTGTTAATAAAACATCATATCTAGCTGCAATTGTGTGACAAAAGTCAGAATTGTTAAATGTTGTTAAAAAAAAAACTAAAAAAAAAAAAAACCTTAAAAAAAAAAGTGTTCAAAAGTGACGAGAGTTTTCATGAGAATAACTCAAATGCAAACCTGGTGTTGATGTTGCAGGTTTTGTCAGACTCACCTATCCTGTCTCTCCTGCGTCTCCCCTCTTGACGGGAGTGTGTGGCGCTTGTCTCCGATCGGGCGCCGCTGTGACGGGGCGACGGGGCCGTTTGTGACGGAGGGGCCAATTCCCCCAGCAGCGCTGCTTTAGACGCGATGGATGCCGTCAGAACCCGTTCCTGAAACAGCTTCACTGAAACACACACACACACACATACACGTCTGCAGCTGTTTATCTCACATGCTCTGTATGTTTTCTGTGTGATGTTCTGAGATCGGTTTCTCTTTATCAAAAACACATGGGTTTTAAGCACCTGCTTTCCTCTTCTGTGTTTCCTGCAGGTGATTCTTCAGATCATCGATGTCTTTCTTCAGTCTGGCATTTTCAACGAGCAGCTTCTTCTCTTCCCGCACTGACGCCTGCAGCACTACACAAACAAATATAAATACACAACACAAAAACTATCAAACATACAATCGATGAAAGACACACAAACATCCAACACAAGAACAACAAGCATATTAACAACGATTGCAAGACGAACAAACATGCAAAACAAACAAGATTACCACAATACAACAAAACAAAAGGCATAGATCAAACATGGAGAATAACACAAATCACAACATGTGTGTATAAGAGTGTGTGAGAGAGTGTGTGAGGGAGAAAGCATGTGTGTGTGTGTGTGTGTGTGTGTGTGTGTGTGTGTGTGTGTGTGTGTGTGTGTGTGTGTGTGTGTGTGTGTGTGTGTCAGTCTCACTGGTTTTCTCTTGTAGCAACAGAAGCTGCTGTGTAACAAACTCCATCATCTGATCCTCATCGTCAGGATCTGATCTGGAGGCTGGAGGTCTTTTATCAGACATCTGCACCTGAGACACACAACACACATCAGCGCTCGACAATTCATTCATAAATATGTCTGGCACAGATTGAGTTCTGTCTGAACGACCCTGTCTGTGTGTGTGTGTGTGTGTAGCAGCTGTCACTGTCCAGCCACTATAAATACACACACACTTGCTCAAGCTGCAAGATCATCTCTCTTCCCACTACAGTTAACACATAAATACACACATGTACAGGAGCGTAAGACAGTGAACTGAACACAACACACAACATCAGCACACACACACACACACACTAAACTCATGAAACATCAGCACATCCACATGTGCTCAAAATAAGTGATTAAAGAGGGTGTGTGTAGGAACAAAAACATGTGATTAATGTTACGTTACAGGATGTTCTCACAAAGATGAAATGAAATGTTCTTCCAGTAACGTTAATGGAACGTTCGTGCAACGTTAATAAAGTTCCGCACAAAAACATTATTTATAGCAGATTTTCATTTTCAGTTGGACTCATTTCAGTTTTTTTTTTAATGTTACTGTTTTCAGAACGTTCAGGAAACATTCCCATAATGCAACGCTCTATTAACATCTGCGTAACCAAGAAACAACGTTTTAAAAACCATTTAATTTTCGGAAAGTGTTCAAATTCTTAAACAACGTTCCATTAGTTCACATGAATTACAGTGAATCATTTCTGCATTCTTTAACTCAAAAGTTGTTAGCGTTAATATCATTTAATAGACCTGAGCTGACATGAACTAACAGTGAAGAGTTATAAAAGATTAATAACACATATTGCGCATTGTTAATTAATGTTAACTCACTAACATGACATTAACGTAACGCGTTGCCAATGTCACGTGTCTAAAAAGCCTTCATACACACATACAGTATCATTATACACGTGCTACGATACATATTTGACATTTATAACGTGATATAAGAACATAAATATTCACCTGCACAGTGAGTTGTGTGTTTCTGTGGCGGCCAGGAGCAAAGGAAAGGACTGGAGTCTCACTCTCTCTCTCACACACACACACACACACACACACACACACTCTCTCTCTCTCTCTCTCTGCACTTGTGCACATGTGTAGGATCATATTCTCCTGAGCTGGACACGTTTGCGTGTCTCTCTGTGGACAGGTGCGTGTGTTTGTGACAGTCGACAGTTTATTCTGGAGGTTCACATTGGGCTGATGATGGGCGGGGCGGTGGGTGGGGCTACGCAAAACACACACGTGACCGCGTTGTTATGATCAGTGTTGGGGAAAGTTACTTGGAAAAGTAACGCAGTTAACGATGTCTGTTTTCCAGAACAAACATTTGAACTTTCCCTGTAGGTTCTTATTTTCTTCCCCAGCAAAATAACCAAACATATGGGAACATTCTGTGTTTACTGGGAATCATAGGCGGAGTTTGGGGGGGGCTGGGGGGGGCACTGCCCCCCCAGACCAGAGCCAATTAATGTGCTTTGAATATGTTTTTTTGTTATTACAGAATTCATATTTTCTCGTTTTATTTGTTTTATCTTATTAGTTCTGTGTATAGAATGAGTAAGATGTGGCTAATTAATTTTTTATTACTGTATTTAATTTTTTATTACTGTAGCTTTATTACATTCTCCCGCGATTTGTGAATCTCAAAGTATCGCGGTACGTGAGTGGACGCTCTTCTCGTTCTGTTTTACGCGCTGAATAAACTAAATGGACATTCGTCGTTTTTTTAATAAATCCACTACTAAAAGTGTCAAATCTATCAGAAGAGAAGACAGTGGACATCTACGCATCTCGGAAAAAGAGGCGGCTTCTTCTGCATTAGGTAAGATATTGTAATGTCTGAAGTAGTTATATGACAGGTCAAGGGAGGATCTGTTTATTAACTTTAATCGGAACGAAGAACAACACACTGTAACAAGCGCACCCGTCTATTAAACACACTCGTCGCACTTCTGAACTCCCCGTGTTAACCCTATCACTGCCGAAGCAAAACAAAACAACAAAGAGTCTGTTCTATTCGCTATTCTTTGTATAAAGCAGTGGTTCTCAAATAGTGGGGCGCACGTTACCCTGGGGTACATGCTTTTTTTTGCCAGGGAGTAGGTTTTCTTGCACTGAACAAGAGCAGAAGTTCAGATAATCATCCCCTCATCCTTTGACGTGTACGATCACGCCGGTGTTCATGTGTCACGTGATCAACCACTAAATTCACACGTGTTTTCACGCAATATCTGGCACTGAGCCAAAAAAAAAAAAAGACGGTCTCAGAGCTTGTCATTTATCACAACAACTCAGTGTTTTCAACCACATAAGATTTCTTTTCGGTTTCAACAAGTTGAGCCAACAAGTTGGTGACTATTTTGAATTATCTATTATACAGTTTTTTGTGACTGCGCTGCGGTATGTCAGGTGTAAGCATGACGCGTTACCATGGAAACAATAAGGCGAAAGTTTTTGCCGCGAAATGTTTACCTCTTCCTAGGGGGGCGTGACAGAAAATAATTGAGAAGCACTGGTATAAAGTCATTGTTCATTGTAAATGTATTTTATATGTAAAATTAATGATATATAAATATGATATAAAAAAAAACTGAGCTCGTGGTCTGGTGCCCCCCCAAGCACAAAAGTGAAACTTCGCCTATGCTGGGAATGCGTTACAATGTTAAGTTACTCCCTTAAAATTGAACTAATTGCGTGACTTATGCGTTTTGTTACTTTTGCATTACCTTTTCTCACCTTGTTTTTTTTTTACAAAACTGTTTTGTTTTTTCTATTTTTTTCTCCAAATGTAAAGCACTTCCACAGCAGAATGTAAATAATAAATCTGACGGAAATTCTATTTCTCACAGACACACACACTCTCTTTCTCTCTCTCACACACACACACTCACACAAACGCGTTAATTTATTTAAATATGCATTATAAGGGTAATGATGAGTGACTTTCAAACGGACACATTTGTTTGGCTCCACCCAAACCTTATCAGAATCAGAATCAGAAAGAGCTTTATTGCCAAGTGTGCTTGCACACACAAGGAATTTGTCTTGGTGTTGAAGCTTCCAGTGCACATATACAACACAACATGAGTTTACATGGCAAATAACAATAACAATACATAACATACACAGTACATGTGATCACATGCTGGGATTTTTTGTATGGAGTGGGAGAGGGAATAGGTAAGGACAGAATGTCAGCCATAACATCCGTCTGCATTGTTTTTCTTTCCCTGCGCTCTGCCCAGCATTTTATCTCTTATTAATTCAACTGTTCAAGAGGGAAATGGCCTGTGGAAAGAAACTGAAGAAACTGTTCCTGTTTCTAGATGTTCTAGTGGCCAGTGATCGGAGTCGCTGTCCTGACGGTAACAGTTCAAACAGGGTGTTTCCAGGGTGAGCAGAGTCTGTGATGATTTTACCTGCTCTCTTTTTCACTCTGGAAGAGTACAGGTCCTGGAGGGCTGGCAGGGAAGCACCAATAATCCTCTCTGCAGTCCGGATTGTGCGATGTAGTCTCCCGATGTCAGATTTGGTAGCTGAACCAAACCAGACAGTGATGGAGGTGCACAAAACAGACTCAATGACGGCCGAGTAGAACTGTATCAGCAGCTCCTGTGGGAGGTTGAGCTTCCTCAGCTGACGAAGGAAGTACAGTCTCTGCTGGGCCTTTTTTTACAATTTATGAAATGTAATATTAATCATTTCCTATTAGAACCCAAATTAAAGGACCTCAGGAGTTCCCGGCAATCTGACGTCAGTTCACCTGTTGACCACGTGATGTCGCCACGACACAACGAGAGCATATAGTGATACAATTACTGCAAAAATTGAATAAAAACAACTGATGAAAAGCAAAAACGAAGGAATTCTAAATAACAAACATTATTTTTACAAGCCTAACTAGTTTATTGAGAAAAGAACAGATCACACTCACAATTAAAACTCACTCACTCACTCTCTCTCTCTCTCTCTCTCTCTCTCTCTCTCTCTCTCTCTCTCTCTCTCTCTCTCTCTCTCTCTCTCTCTCTCTCTCTCTCTCTCTCTCTCTCTCTCTCTCTCTCTCTCTCTCTCTCTCTCTCTCTCTCTCTCTCTCACACACACACGCACGAACATACACACACAACCGCTCAGAGACACACACACAGACTCACACACACGTCTACCTATCTAACAGGCGACTGTTGCTCTACACTGCCAAGAGGAGATCTGTATTTCCGGTCATTATGAAGAAACAATAATGACATAATGACAATTCTGAATAAGAGACAAAGATCCCAATTGTCTTTATAAAGGTGTATTTTCTCATGAGAAAGGTCAGCAGTCATACAGACACCTGAAGCTGCCCAGCAGAGTGACAGAGAAGTGAGGGATGATCCAGCATTTACAGTATACAGTAATACCATGCTTTACGAGTTTAATTAGTTTCAAAAGCGAGCTCGTAACCCAAAATGCTCGTACACCAAAACAATTGTCCCCATAAGAATGCACTAAAAATCAATTGATTCGTTCCACACAACCATAAATGCCCATTTTAAATTTTTTTGTTTTACCCTATTAATTACAGTTAAAATTATAACCATTAAAATCTCATATATACTAATTAATAATTGACGATTAAACTCTAAAAATACTTTACAATTTATTGTAACAGGCACTTTACCTGTCACTGCTGGCGTGATGGAGAGGAGAGGGGAGGGGGGGTGGGGTGTTACTGCTTATATATTTCACTACATTGTAGCGTTGCTTCTTTTAATAACCAGACAGGTTCCTTCTCATTCAGAGATTTTATTGAGAACTATCGGATTGCTGTTGTGGTCGCAACCCACGCCGTACATAACAGAAGAATCAAAACTATCTCTGCTTCCGATCCCTCTCTCATCCCTCACACTCAACTCTCTCTCTCTAGCCCCCTGAAACCCCGCCCTCTTAAAGTGACAAGACTGTTAACTTAACACTTATTGAACACATCAGATTAACTAGTTCCTTCAACATTTGTAACAATATTACAACGTGAAGAATAGCGATCACAATTAATGCAACAACACGAGGTAAAACCGCTGTAAATCACTTATGTATATGATCTGTACAGAGTTATAACTGTTATAGTATGCTGTTCTCTAAAAGTGTATGGCCCTTTAAGAACATCATTACGCCCTGGCCGTTGTACTGAGAACACACGTGAGCCTCATTAGTATGCAATGTGTAAAGTTTCATCATATTCACATGTAAACATTCACAACAACTTATAAAATGTACGCTGTGGTGAATGATGCTCCCAAACTGAGCGTCGCTGAGAGAATGAACGAGTAAAAATGCACGTGGCCGAGGGAATATTGACTTTCCATGCTCGTACACTGATTTACTCGTATACTGAGTCACTTGTAAACCGAGGTATTGCTGTATCTCTAATCAAGGCTGGTTGAATGGAAAATGCAGAGGAACTCTTAGAGGTGTCTTCCAGTGTCACAAATGCCAACGAGGTTCCCATCAGCGGCCACCAGAGGTTGCACTCTCCAGAGTTCTAGTTCACTTGGACTACTATTCCCATACACCCACTTTCCTGGACGGATCACTCCACACCTGTCACATATATCCACAGACTATTTATCCCTGGTTACCCAACAGATCAGTGCAAAGTCTTGTTTGCCCGGCCACAATTCTGAGCGTTATATTCCTCTGTGTTTTCCTTTGCCTGTGTATTAACTCTGCCTTGCTCATCGTTCATGACTGTATTCTGCCTGCCTCCTGTTTGTTGTTCGCCTGTTCTCTGGATTCTGATTGTTTGCTGCTTACCCTGACCTTCTGCCTGTTTTTGACCATTCTCTCTGCCCTGCCCTGGACGTTGCTGTTGTACTCAATAGTACTGAAATTTCTAATAAAGCGTCTATAGAAGTTGGCAAACCCCAAGAATCGTTGTAATTCCTTGATGGATGATGGTTGAGGCCACTGTAGTACTGCCTGTACCTTAGTGTCGTCCATGGCGACCCCCTCGGAGCTGATGATGTAACCCAAGAATGAGATGGATGTTTGATGGAACTCACATTTTTCTGCCTTAGCATAGAGATGGTGATCGATAAGTCTCTTCAGAACGGTCCAAACGTGGGTGATGTGCTCTTCCAGGGTTGTGGAGTAAACGAGAATATCATCTATGCATACGATGACTCCATTGTAGAGCAGATCTCGGAAGATGTCGTTGATAAAAGCTTGAAAGACTGATGGACTGTTTGCCAATCCGAATGGCATGACCCTGTATTCGTAGTGCCCGGTAGTGGTGGAGAAGGCCGTCTTCCACTCGTCCCCCTCTCGGATACGGATGAGATTGTAAGCACTTCTTAGGTCCAGTTTGGTGAAATATTTCGTGAAGCGTAATTGTTCAGGAGCTGATGGTACTAAAGGCAGAGGGTATCGGAATTTCACTGTGATCTCATTCAGGCCTCGGTAGTCTATGCAAGGACGTAAGCCGCCATCTTTCTTCTTCACAAAGAAGAATCCTGCAGACGCCGGGGACGTGGATGGTTGGATAAATCCCTTGGTTAATTCCTCCTCTATGTAATTTCTCACGGCTTCAGACTCAGGTTGCGATAAGGGAAAAATTCTGCCTTTAGGAGGAGTACCTGGGAGCAGGTCGATTGCACAGTCACTGGAACGATGAGGAGGTAATTGAGCGGCCCTGGACTTACTGAAAGCCTCATGGAGATCTTGGTATTCAGGTGGTATCGAGGTCTTGATGTTAACAGATGTGTGTGATGAAGACGGAGTCTGTGATGAAGATGGAGCGGTTTTCTTGAGTGGGGACACAGGGAGGCAGTTTATTTTACATGACTCTGACCAATGCACGATTTGATTCTCTTCCCAGGACATGTGTGGGTTATGCAAGCGAAGCCAGGGCAAGCCGAGAATGATGGGATGTTGTGGTGTCTTAATGACAAAAAACTGGGTGGTTTCTGTGTGCAGTGCTCCAATTTGCAGGGACACCTTCCTGGAACTGAAGTGAACCTTGCCGGTCCCTAGGGGGCGCCCGTCGAGCGCTGCCACTGTTAACACAGATTGACATGGAATCAGAGGAATCCTGTGTGCTTTCACAAAATCCGAATCAATGAAGTTGTCTGCTGCCCCAGAGTCTATCACGGCTTTGGATTCAATACAGTTCTTGTTGAAAGACAGTGTTACAGGAATCACAGTACTGGAGGAAGAAGGACTTGGGACACTCACCGCAGTTGGGTCTTTAGACGTGGGCCGAATTGGGCATGTTGCTCTCATATGACCTGGTTGACCACAATACAAACAATCTTTGTTGAATTCGTCGTTCCCTCTCCTCTGCGGGTAGATGAGCGTATCCAATCTGCATGGGCTCGGGCTCAGATGACATTGAAACCGCGGAGAATGGGGTCCGGGGGTTTCGGTTCGGCCGTCTTGAGCGAATCAGATTGTCGACACGAATGGCAAGTTCAATGAACTGTTCCAAGTCCTTCCCGTCATCGCGGCAAGCAATAATAGCGAAATGGCGAAATAGTAGCTTAAGGGTGTCCTCCACCCACACAGTTTGGGCCGCGAGAGTGCGGAAGGAGAGAGCATAGTCAGCGGCGGTTTGTTTACCTTGACGAAGTGCTAATAATTGTTCTCTGTGCTCAAAAATATCCCGAAACCTCTTCAAGAAGCTACTAAGTGTTGCAAATGTGGCCCATCCTTCCAGACCGCGGTTGCCCATTCCAGAGCTTTTCCAGTCAGCAGGGAACAAACAAATGATATGCAGCTCTCCTCTGTGGGATAAAGGGTTGGTTGTTGAGACACGAATAAAGAGCTCTGTAGAATCAGAATAATCACAGGATAACCGCTCGGAAATGCTAGCCGGGGCAGAACAAAACTTTGCACTGAGGAGATGGGAGTAGGAGAGTTTATAGTCCACAAGAGTGTTATCAGGTGTGCAGGTAATCAGAGCAGAGCAGGGGATTATGGGAAATGGAGTCCTGGGGATCTAGTAGGGCGAGGGAGCCCTCTGGTGGTGATCGGAGGGACCACAGAGACCGTATTCGTGACATTCATATTCTTGGGCCCTACAAAATCCTTCAAACTCTGTTTGATTTTATTTTTTAATTGCATTTTTTCTCTCCATTTTTAAACAATTTTAATAATCAAAAAGAATGTCTAATTAATTGAAATCATGAAACATATACAACTGAATAACAATTTATTGAATGAAACTCTGTTAATCATGTGGAATTTTAGTCATTGTTTTGTTAAACAAAGTGCTTTACTGTTCAAATTAAAACATGGAGGAAAAAATTGATCAATAAGTATATAGCACATTATTATTAGTGTAGGAATAGTGTTAATGTTATTATTTTGAGACGTGGCTGATCTTCTGTACGACAGAAATACATATTTCTCTCACAATTTCTGAAACAATTTCTTTAAAAAAGTTAAACTGAACTTTTATTTAGACAAGCTTTGAGTTTCTGACGCTTAACATGAAACTTTGCGTGTTCATATTAATAAATCACACACTGAATTTGCTCTTTTAACATCTATTAACGCATTAATCCACATTAAGCGATTTCTTCATAACAGTTTTCTGGAAACCGCTTGTTTTTCACATTGAGTGTTTTAGAAAATCCCGTTATTGATTGGTATTTCATATGTGCTCAACTGAATGTCTCCTCGTTAATTAATTTAATTAACAGTTATGATTGAGAAGAGATTGTTTTTTATTACCGACCGATAATGAGACTCTTGTGAATGCGAGCGGTGATTATCGAGAGCAGTGACAAACATCGTACTGTCGTCCAATCAAAAAGCAGCATCTGCTTTCAATCAATCAATCAAAGTGTGTTTGTTAGTGTGAGTGTGTGTGTTTATGTTTCTGTGTGTGTGTGTATCAGGACATTAGTGTGTAAATAAAGGAAAATATATGCGATGCTGCGTGAAAAACTGCAACATGAACTTGTGAATTTTTCTTGAAGTATTTCTGCAACTAGAAACGTAACAGTTTAATTTAATGCGTTGATACAATTTACAAATATAACAAATAAATAAGGTTTTAGCTGTGCATTTTGTTTATTCCAGCATATATTACACAGATTACATATTTTACACAGATTTAAGAAGCAGCGACTGTAAAAATATACAAATAAAACTGCGTATGATAAAATATTTGAAATATATTTACAGTTTGTTTTCCAAAAGGAATAAAACATGGAGAATTCTTGAATCTCAGAGTAAGAAAACTTTATTGATAAAAGCAAGAAAATACAGACAGTAAATATACAGCAGTAATAAAGTGAGATCTGTGTCTCTTATCTGAGCAAAATATAAACAATAAAGCCTTTTAAACTTGATTATTAAAACTCTGATACTCAAATAAAAATCAGTGTTTATTATGACAAAACACTAGAAGAACAAAAACACACTTGAAGAATCTTTAAAGTTCAGCGTTCAGCTTTAGATTTAAGCACTTCCTGAAAAACATGAACATATAAAGCCATAAATTAATATATTTCACAGATATTCATGAATGCAAACCCAGTTTGAGGAAATGACATCATCAGTCGTACCTGCTGTGTGAATCCGTGCTTAATCTCGTTCAGCTCTTCTGGATCTGACGTCATAAACCACAAGCAGGATAATAGCCACGCCCACCAGAACAGAGAGAACCAATCGGATCACAAGTTCAGTCGGACCACAGCAGTGAACTGAGGAAGAACAACATCAAAGTGAGATCAGCTCAGCCAATCAACGCTCATATCAGCTCATCCACTAATATCAGCATTGCTGCCGTACCTGCACATGTGTGAGTGCAGAGCTGAGTGATGTCCAGATGTTGAGTCTGGTGGCTGATGGGATTGTTCAGCACACAGCTGTAGCTGTTTTTATCCTGATATTCCACCTCCAGAGGAAGAGAGAGACTGATGCTGAGATCAGACGCACTGATGCTGGACAATAAACTGCTGCCATTCAACCAGGAGAGAGTCACATGACTCACATTCACCACTGAACACACCAATGAACATGATGATGATGATGAAGAGCAGTGTGAAGAGTTACTGCTGATGACAGGAACAGACAGAGGAGCTGAAAACATGAGAGAATCAAGAGAAATGAGGAGGAGTGAAGATATTCAAGCAGACGAGGAAGAAACATCAGGAGGAACCAAGATCATCAGAAGAGGAACAATTAAGAACTATTTAATGGAAAGTTAAATATAAACCTGCTGTTACTGTAAAAAAGGAATTAGTCATTTTAACTAATTATTCAAGACAAGATCTAACTCTAATAAATAAAACATGTGAATCTGATATTAACTCACCGTAGACAGAGAGACGAATAAAAGAAGAAGACCATGAGAACCAGTTGCTCTCTAGTTGATATTCTCCAGCATGTTTGATTGTGGTGTTTGTGATGGTCAGAGATCCAGTTTGATTGTCCAGTTTCAGTCTGTCTCTGAATCTCCCATCAAGAACATCATCATATACAGTGAAGCTGTTGTTCTGTTTAATGATTTCAGCTATTACAATGTATTCAGGTCCAAACATCCACTGAATCTCATCATCATCCTTTATTTCAGTAAGAGGAGAGTTTAGAGTGACAGATTCTCCCTCCGTCACTGACACTAGATCATCAAACACACAGAACAAACAGAATCAGGGTTTCATCACAGATAATCAGATTATAATGGTTATTAATAACCCTTTGACGATCGGTGATGAAAACATTCATCTAATTTGATTCTGACTTTGGCTGCCGCTTAGAAACGGACGTGTTTGTCATTTATTTGTCATGTTCTCTGATTCCTTGGCTCAAGATGATTCAATTTCACGTCTTTGACTTTGATGTTATTTTCCGGTATGAAAAACTTTCAGCCATTTTGAGTTTTATAAAAAAATTCTACTTTTTTGAACTCCAAATGTCAAAATGTTTTTGATTAACTTGCAAACGATTTCAACAAATTGGCCACAAAAATGAAAGCGAGGTTGTATCTCCGCAATGCATTAGCATATTCTGACCAAACTTGGTGTGTGGGATGTCAATCATGATCTGAGGCTACCTGCAGAGTTTTGGCGCAGTGCCCCCTAGTGGCCAGGAGATGTGAAACAGTGACATGTGCGGTACCATATAATAATTTTCCCATATTGGCCATTTTGAGCGTTGGCCATTTTCAATTTTGTCATGAATGCTGTATTTAATGAACGCATTGGCATGTCATTACGAATCTCGGTATGTGTCTTCGGCATCATGTTCTGACACAAGGCAAAAAGTTTCTGCCACCTTGTGGTCAAAAGTTATAACCAAATGTAAAAATATGCTAATAACTTTTGATGACATTAACATATTTTAAAACAAATTGTCTTAATATGTTCCTTGGGTTATGCCGAGAACACACATATCCATTTTGTCATAGTCAGGCAAACTTCCTGTCCGCCATGTTGTTTTGCTTTAAAAACGTCCCCTATCGAACTCTTCCCAGACCGTTTGTCTGATTTTCTCCAAATTTGTGTTGATGGAAAAATATGTTTTTGTATGCCGCATGTAACGGGTGTTAAGTTGTTTTAATTTCACACAAAATCACTTTTTGTCATTTAATAATAATTTTATTTTTGTATAATTATTTTGAACTATTTAACTTATTCTTTCAAGATTTAATTTCATTTCGTTTATTATTTTGGTAGTAATTTATTTTATTTAGTTATGTCCATTTTCAATTATTAATTGTACGCAGTTCCTTTAAGAACGAGCTTCCGGTTGCAAAACAAATTTGAGGAAATGATGCCAAAATGATAATAATGCTCTATGTCAGCAAAGCTTTGCCCAATTGACATCAAACTTTCCATGTGTTAACTATTGGTTAAAAGTCGAATTACTACAGAATAAAGTCTAAATGGCTGAACAATCATCAATAAAGTCATTTTTAATTGCTTACTGCCGTTGGTCTGATGTTGCCAGCCATGTTGGCATGACTTTTCGTCTTCTTTAGGCCCCGATCATTGCTGCTTGCAGCTATATTTTTATTTCTGTTTGTGTTCAGAGGCTCAATATGAAGTTACAATTATGATTTTTATTCAACTCTCTGTTCTTTTCATGAAAACATGGCATTCATTTGTTGGGTTTTTCTGATTCCATGTGAAGTTTAATTAAAAACTATTGCACTTGTTAATTAGATTTGTCTCTTCTTTAGCGATATTGTTATATTTTATTTATTTTAATGGCCTTGAAAACATTGGGAAAATGTCTCTTAAATGTAATTAAATTACACATTTAAAATACTGTATTGTCTGAGATTATGTAAACGTTCAATGTCTATTGTATAAACTAAATATAGCTAAATAATAAAGAATATTGTCTTTAAATACAATGTTTGCAATTTTTTGAACGTTTTGAAGACTCTCATAATACATTTATGATGAACACAATTAAAGTTATCTTTAATATCTCTAATCAAACATATAATTGATTAATATAATTTGTGCACTAAGAATCCTTAAAGTTGAATATATCACACAAACGTACATTAAACGTAAAGTTATGCTTTACTACAATTGAATTACAACTGAAATATATTTAGTACAAAATTAGTTCCACAATATCAGACTATAACACACGTTAAATAAACTGATAATTAGTCTGACTGCAAATATAATTATCATATTTATTTCACCAGGTGAATATTTGGAATAAAAAAGTAAAACCTGAATAAAAGCAATACATTTGTCATACGGCAATATTGTGATGATGCGTCACCATGGAAATAATAATGTAATACAATCATAAATAATGTTCAGCTTAAACTCATCAGATAATATTTAATATTGTAAACTTATGTGTGAAAGGAAATAATAGATTCACATTTAAATTAGAAATAAACAATATCGTAAAACAGCAAAATGGAACTAAATAGTGTATGAATTGATTTCAATTTTGTCATTAAAAAGCAGATGTAAAAGTTTTGAACTCACCAATGACAATGAGTCTGAACCTCACAAACCACACACTGTTGATCTGTAGTTCATAACGTCCAGTATGTTTGATTGTGGTGTTTGTGATGGTCAGAGATCCAGTTTGATTGTCCAGTTTCAGTCTGTCTCTGAATCTCCCATCAAGAACATCATCCTTTACAGTGAAGCTGTTGCTCCGTTTATTGATTTCAGCTATTAAAGTGCTTTCAGGTCCAAACCTCCACTGAATCTGTTCATTTATTTCAGTGACATCAGAGTTTAGAGTCACAGATTCTCCCTCATTCACTGACACAATCTCTCCTGTAACTCCTGAAGAACAGAGTTTTTCACAGATTAAAGCTTTAAAATCTCTTGATGTTGGTTTAATGAAGCTTCAATAAAATACTTTTAATCATTTAACTGTGAAATTAATAATATCCTGCTGAACAAAGACAAAAGACGATGAATAAAAAGAAAAATACATTATTACAGTAATACCTCGGTTTACGAGTTTAATTCGTTCCAAGAGCGAGCTCGTAAACCAAAATGCTCGTACACCAAAACAAATGTCCCCATAAGAATGCACTAAAAATCAATTAATTCGTTCCACATGACCACAAATGCCCATTTTAAATATTCTTTTGGTTTTACCCTATTAATTGCAGTTAAAATGGTAACCATTAAGATCTCATATAAATACTAATTAATAATTGACAATTAAACTCTAGAAATACTTGACAATTTACTGTAATGCACGTCTGGTTTGAGCAGCCTGCTTGGAGGAGAGAGAGGAGGGAGGAGAGGGGAGCGGGGAAAGCAAGGATGAAAGCAAATGAGTGAATTTCTTATAATAGTGCAGAAAACAAAAGAGTGATAATCCAGAGTTAAAGTCGTGGAACATGGGAGCCGCAAACGAACGAATTTGCGGGAGCCGCGAGAGAACGCATTCGCGGGAGCCGCGAACGAACGAATTCGCGGGAGCCGCGAACGAACGAATTCGCGGGAGCCGCGAACGAACGAATTCGCGGGAGCCGCGAACGAAAGAATTCGCGGGAGCCGCAATGAACGAATTTGCGGTAGCCGCGAGAGAACTAGGGGAGCACGGGGCACAAAGTAATGCGGTAAGTAACAGCAATTCCCTTTCAAGGGAACTCGAGCTGCGTCATCGCTATGGGAACGCCCCCGCGTCATCAACTCTTGAAGCACAATAGAAAACACCTGTGAGAATGACGCGGATGACGTCATGAGCCAGTAAACAAAAGGCACGCCGAAACCGGCACCGACAGCTTTTTCGTCTTCAACAAGCACTAGGAAGCTCTGTGTAGGATGTCTCGGCAAGAGTTTTCAGTATGTCAGAAGGTTTTTACGCTGCGTATTTCCCTGCTCTCAATTTATTTCTGGCGGGGATATGCACACTTTACGAGTGTCATGCATGGGGGTAGAGCATGCACTGGCAGCGCTCAAGGGCGTTGCCTGTGCGGATTGTGAGCGGTTTCCACCGCTGACTCTCTGCTCTCGCCTAGCAGCCTTCGGGGAGGCTGCTAGAGCGCGTGGTCCTCGTGGCATGGGTCCCGCTGCCGCTGAGGCGTTGCGGCGGTCCCGGTCATGGGGATCACATGTGTCTCCCGGGTACATCCCCCTTCCCCCGGGCTTCTGGAGCTCGTCCGAGGATGAGCTCCGTAGACTCGGGGGATGAGAACTCTCTACTGTAGTCGTATCGCTCGAGGGCGCTGGCTGCGGATATTGTGAGCTCAGTTTCGATCTCGCTGCTGCTGAGGCTCAGCGACGATTGCTGACGCTGGGTTCACGGTCCATCTCCGAGAAGCTTTGTTATAACAAATTCGCATCTCAGGTAGTATGTGTCTACTGTGGTACAGTGGATACTGCGTTTGCCTTTCACGCAATAGACCCGGTTTCGGATCCCAGTCTGATGCACTTTTCCAGCTCTGAGGAGCTGTATTTTGTTTTAGCGTCTGACTGAGAGAGCAAACGAAGATGTGTATGGATTTGCTGTTCGCGTGCCCCGAGTCTAGTTTAAAAGAAAAGGGATGTTACGTGTGGTTGAGAAAAGTGCGCAGATATGGCAAATTTACTAACTGCACCTTCACTAATCTTGGGCACTGCGCCTCCAAGATATCCATATTCTGAACCTCATCATGGCTCAGTCATGGCAGTTCGGCATCGAGGTGTCGTTCTCGCTCACTGGAAGGTGCGGGGGAGGGCTAATCTTACATGGTCTGCGCTCGAGGGCGTCGACTGTGTAGGTTGCCATTCCTGTCTGACAGTCTTCGAGGAGATTGTTCAGACTCGCGGTTTAGGTCCTGCTGCAGCTGAGGCTCAGTGGCGATCGCTATCGCGGGGACTTCTCAGATTCCGGAAGCACGCCCTGTGCGGTTTCTTCCGACTTGAATAACTACGACCCAGGTCTGAGGAGTTGGGCATTGTATTCACAAAAGTGCCAGACTTTTCTCAGCCTGCCCACACAGTGTGGTAGAGGGGTGTGTGTGGTCAGCACGGTTGGTTCAGTTTTCCGCACTACCTTCCGAAAAGGAAAAGAAAGTAAAAGCCTTATCGGTTCTGAGGAACAGACAGTGTCGTGGTGACGCTTTCATTTGGGTGTGTAGGCCCTCGTGGGGGGGGCCACCTCCCTAGGCGTCTTTTAGAGACTGGTTAGTGCTGGCAATGATACCAAATCTGTGCACCTCAACACCATTTGTTTCCTAGAAAGGAACTGACAGCAAAAGTATGTGACGTTTTACGTATAAACTGGGTGAAAATAGGCTCCTTCGCCATGGCTGTAGCCTTTTTTGGCCCGTGGTGTCACAGGCGGAACAGGTTCTGTTGCAATCGTTGTCACCCGGGAGGCCCCGGGCGACGGTTGCCACACCGCCCTTTCAGTGAAGGGTCTATAGAGTTTCCGGCTCCCTTGAGGGGAGAGCCACCGCATCTTAAAAAAAGAAAAAAGAAAAAAATAATAATAATAATCAAACGAATAATGAGCGTCCTGGGCATTTTTTATATACTCCCTCATTTGCGGCCATTCCCTCTCTTTCGGTGAGAGATTTTTGTGGCCGGAGACCGGCGCGGATATGGCAAACTTACCTACTGCACCTTCTCTAATGCTTGGGCACTGCGCCTGCAGATATCCATGTTCTGAGCCTCATCTACGGTGGCTCAGTCATGGCAGTTAGCAGTTCGGCATCGAGGTGTTGTTCTCGCTCACTGGAAGGTGCGGGGCAGGGCTAATCTTACGTGGTCCGCGCTCGAGGGCATTGTCTGTGTAGGTTGCCAATCCTGTCTGACAGTCTTTGAGGAGACTGTTCAGGCTCGCGAAAGAGGAATAAAGACGGTATGACTTCCAGCTCCCCTGAGGGGGAACCACCGTTTAGTGCCGCATAGTGGGGTTGGGAGTTCGCTGTTTACCATGGCCGAAGCCTTCGGCCCCGTGGCATTAACAGTGTGAGCCTGGGCGTTTAGCCGTCTCATTCAGTCGCCTGCGGGCGCTTTGATTTTCCCCTATGGCTACCTCCTTTTTTCGGTGTAGGGCCTATGCACGCTGTGTGTTCTCCAGTTCCCCTGCGGGGGGGGACACACAGTTTCTTCCGTGTAAAAAAAAAAAAAAAAAAAAGCTGTCCTGCCACGGCTGAAGCCTTTGGCCCCGTGGCATCAGCAACCGAGCTTGGGCGGTCAGTTGCCCTTCTTCAAGCTCTGCTCCCTGTATGCGGTCCTGGTGGCCAGCACGTTTTGACGCGTTTTGGGGTGCTATGGATCCCTCCGGGGAACCATCTCCCTAGGCGTCTCCAGGGTCGGGTCGCGCCTTTTTTCCCCATTGCTGGGTATACTCGCCTTCTGAGGAAGGTTCTACGCGTCACTGGGTTGTGGTCTGTCTCCTCGGGAGCCACTTCCCGGTGCGTAGTAGTAGCTCCAGCCGTGCTCTGGCCTAGGCTTCGCGGTTGTTGTAGCTTGATGCGTGATGGACCCCTTAGGCAGGTGCCTTAAACCAGACCGTTTCAGGAGTCCCTTTGCAGGGAGGCGACTATAGAACGTACGGATCTGTTACCGGGCAGCACTGTAGTGCTTAAGTTCCCGTTGAGTTTCGGTTCACCTCGCCTACGCCTCGTGCCTTCGGGTCTTGGCGGTTTCACAGTTTATGGTTAACTCCTACGCATGGTGTGAGCTCCCAGCTTCCCTGAGGGGGGGAGCCACGATTGTGCCGCGTAGTAAGTTCCTGGGAGTACGCTGTCCTGCCACGGCCGAAGCCTTTGGCACCGTGGCATCAGCAGTTGAGCTTGGGCGGTCAGCCGCTTTTCTCCAAGCTCTCCTCCCGGCATATGGTCCTGATAACCACCGAGTTGTGACTCGTGTCCCTGTTGCTGGGCGTACCTACCTTCTGAGGAAGGTTCTACGCGTCACTGGGTTGTGGTCGGTCTTCTACTAGGAGCCACTTCCCGGTGCGTAGTAGTAGCTCCAGCCGTGCTCTGGCCTAGGCCTGACGGTTGTTGTAGCCCGGTACATGATGGACCTCCTTGGCGATAAGGTGACCCCTGGGCAAGTGCCTCAAACCAGACCATTTCGAGAAGTGCCTCAAGTCAGGTTTAACTCTTTCTACTTGCGGATCTGGGCCGGGCAGCACAACAGTGCTTAAGTCCCCATATGTATTTCTGGTTCACCTCGCCTACGCCTTGTTACCTTCGGGTTTTAGGCGGTCTTGTGGTTGGGTGGCTGCTCCTCGGCTGGCGCTGCGATGCGCATTTTGTCGGTGGCCCTCTCTGAGGGCCGCCACCTTGGGCGTCTTGGGGTCATGTTGTGGTAGACACTCCCCAGGTTCGCTACTGGGCCGAGAGCCGCTACCGCAGCCGCGGAGTTCCGGTTCACAACTGAGGTCGTGATTCCGGTCTCCTCTCTGAGGGGGTCTCCCGCAGGTTTTAAGGTTACTCTCCCTGGCTGAGGCTAGGAGAGCGCAAGGGCCGCTTTGCGGTTCCTCTTTCTGCGGGGGTTTTTTCCTCTCGTCATGGGTCAGGAGGTCTGCAGCCCAGTGCGAGCATTGGGTATGGCTCTCCCGGGGCTGAGGCCCGACGAGCCATGCAGATCACTCAGTAGGGCAGGTTCTAGCTGAGGCTATCTGGCCGTGGGAGACTGGTCTTCCTGAGGGTACCAGAACATCTCCACTAGAGCACTTGGGGCATGCTTTCCGCTAGGGTGGCATTGGTATAGCGTTCCCATAGCGATGACGCAGCTCGAGTTCCCTTGAAAGGGAACGTCTCAGGTTACGTATGTAACCATAGTTCCCTGAGAGGGAACGAGACGCTGCGTCATCAGCTTTAGCCCTAGCTCTCCCGCATGCCGCGCTTGTTTCAGACGTTCGCAAGCTGTCGGTGCCGGTTTCGGCGTGCCTTTTGTTTCCTGGCTCATGACGTCATCCGCGTCATTCTCACAGGTGTTTTCTATTGTGCTTCAAGAGTTGATGACGCGGGGGCGTTCCCATAGCGATGACGCAGCGTCTCGTTCCCTCTCAGGGAACTATGGTTACATACGTAACCTGAGACGTTTTTTTAGATAGTTGCAGGGGCATAAATGTGACGTGCTAAAGGGCTTTTCATCACATTGTGTGCACATGTCTTCTGGCCATTTTTCGAGAAATTTCATAGAAGTTTGGATGAAAACCACAGGAAAAACTCTTTTGGCAGCATGTAAATATTTTTTGTTATAGTAGTTGTTTTTCGATTTTCAAAGAATGTGTGAAAGATTGTTAGTCTAATCTTATATTGTTATGATTACCATCTTCTTGGCTAAAAGATGGTACCATTTTGAAAGACGTGAAAAACACATAGTGGCTGCTATCCGGTCCTGAATTAAACAAGACAGCGTGGGGTTAGTTGTAACACTAAGCCGCATTGAACAAGTTGCATCAATAATCATATATTTTGCATTGTATTAACCTATTAAAACGTTCTTCATGTCATTACATTGTTCAAAACACAACAAATGTAAAAAAATAAAGGAAAAAAGTTATGCTTATGGTCATCAAGACGCAACTGTTTTAAACAAATAAAAATACGTGAATGAACTTGCATTGGATAACATGGTGTTACAACTAACCCGCTGTCTGTTAAAACGAGCTCCGCTCACGGGTAAGAAGTCACATTTTACTCCTTGCGCTTTTGCCGATACTGCAGAGAAACGGCAGGTCCGTCGAACATGAAAACAGTGCTCATTTGTAGGAGAGGCTTATATGTTGTTTGTATAAAAATATGGTTTGTCTAACCCTATTACTTTGTTTATTATTTGGCTAAAACCGTATATATTTCACTACGTGAACAATAGTGATCACAATTAATTAATGTTTAGAATATGAGGTAAAAGCTTCTGTAAATCACTTATAAAAACATCACTGTGGTGAATGATAGAGCCAATGAATGAGTTAAGGGGTTATAAAAGGGTTTGGAACCTCCTGACTGTGTTATGAGAGGCTGTCATTAGGATATTTCATGTAAAAATGCGCACAAGGATGCTGAGCGTTAGGACTTTTCCCACACAGAACTGCGCATGGGTGAGGGAATTTTTTTCTCGTACACCGATACAATGCTCGTACACCGATTCGACCCTCCTTGCTCGTACACCGATTTGCTCGTATACCAAGTCGCTCGTAAACCGAGGTATTACTGTATATGGAACAAAAATGGAAAAAGACTCTTTAATGTTTAATGTCACAGTAAAACTAATGAGTGTCTGAACTTCATATTTATATTGTTTTATTTAATCATAATAACTGAATCAAACTTGATCTGATAGTTCAGTTATCATAGAGCAGATACTGTGGTGTTCATGCTGCAGTTCCTCCATCATACTGAAGGGGTTCTCCAGAGTTCAATCCCTCTGACATGAAGCTCAGAGTAAAGCAGAGCAAGAGAGAGTTTCATTAGAGAGAAACATGGCCGTCTCTCGAATTAACTTTGTGTTTAAAGTTCTGGTTGGGAAACTGTAGTTTTCTGTATGTAAGTGTTCTGTTCATTCTATTCATCTTGTGCTGTTTTTTTATTTTTATTTTTATAGTTTTGTATGGGTGTATTTATGGGATATTTCAAAGTGATTGTTACTTTAGATCAGTGCTTCTCAATTATTTTCTGTCACGCCCCCTAGGAAGAGGTAAACATTTCGCGCGCCCCCCCCTCCCCCCATTTCGGAACTTTCGCCTTATTGTTTCCATGGCAACGCATCATGCTTGTCACGTGACATATCGCAGTCACAAAAAGCGCTGTATAATCGATCATTCAAAATAGTCTCCAACTTGTTGAAACCTAAAAGAAATCTTATGTGGTTGAAAACACTGAATTGTCGTGATAAATTACAAGCTCTGAGCGGCTCTTTTTTTTTGATCAGTGCCAGATATCGCGTGAAAACACGTGTGAATTGAGTGGTTGATCACGTGACACACATGAACACCGGTGTGATCGTACACGTCACAGGATGAGGGGACGGTTATCTGAACTTCATATCTGCTGCTCTTGTTCAGTGCAAGAAAACCTACTCCCTGGCAAAAAAAAGCATGTTCCCCAGGGTAACGCGCGCCCCACTATTTGAGAACCACTGCTGTAGATGGATATAATCTCTGCACAGTTTTAAACTGAATTGAATGAATCCTTACATTAATTGAACAGGTGTATCTGTTCTCTAAACCCAGTTCTGTCTCCAAGCTTCTTTAACTGTAATCTGATCCACAGCTTCTTGTTTTCGCAAAAAACTGTAGAAATGTGACACAGATCCCAATGTAAAGGATTGAGGACATTCATTTTTTCAAGTGCACTATGCCGATCATCACGTTAAAATTTAACATCTGTTTTTCACAAAATCTCTGAATTGTATCAAAAAACAATTCAAGCTATTGATATTGAAGACCTTTTTTAACTGCTCAGAGGCAAATGTTTATCTATATACAGATCTTTACTATCTTTTTTATTCCACTCTTCTCCCATCGTGTAAAACCAGGAGCAAAAGCGTGTTTCTGACATACAGGACTATCTAGATACATGTCGGGAGACTTTAAATAGGTTTTAATCCAATTCCATATTTTGAGTTAATTATTTATAATTAAATGATTATCATTTAAGGCAGGAATAATTTTAGTTGGACTATTTAGAAGAGCAGTAAGAAACTTCTGAATTATTCTGAAGTGAATAGAAATTGAACAGAAACAAAGGAAAATTTCCCGCTATACACTTCCAAGCCAGTGATTGGCTCTTCAACAGAGAAGTGGGAGTATCCCTGCGTTCCTATAATACTCCTGATATACGGACGTCCGCTCTAGTCTCCTGGCTCCTCACTTGACCCTCTTGACTCTTTGACCCCCATGACCTTCGGGCCCTGCGAGCCCTTCCTCTCCAAGCAACCTTACTTTCAGAGCAAACCTTACTTTCAGAGATTTCCACAAAAGACTTCAAGGAGTTCGCCAGCAAACAGACACAGAAGTCTCCCAACGCACGCATTGACTCCGCAACAAGAGAAACCAGTGCCAGTATCGATTAATGACCTCCAAATGCGTTTAAAGCTTATTTGCCCCTTTTTAAGGTGATTTCCATGCTCTCTCGCTCACTCTCTCTCTCACCCACACTTTCCTTCACTCTCTCTCTCTCTCTCTCTCTCTCTCCCCGTTAAGCCTGTGAATGTATTTTATGTCTTTTTTGTATTCATAGTTTGTGTATTATTATATTCACACATGATTGCCTCTGTGATACTCATTAGTAAGTCCTTTTAACGTTTGCGTTTTGCTACATGCTGAAGTACTTTGGTACAAAAACAGAAATATTCTTCTTTATGACGATGAGGAAAATCGTTATAGAGTTCATAAGATCACGCGGCTCGTATAAGCGCACATACGGCCGTTGCTTTGAACTCAATGCTAAAACTAATCAATTCTACACTCTGAAACGAGCCATGTATATCTAGAATTGCTTATAATCCATTATGATTAATTATCAACATACATATTTTCATTGATGGTTGATTTATTTGCATATTTGATCGTAACACATGATTGAGCGTGTGAATACATACATAGCACCCCATTTGATCATGATGAGGAGAAAGAAGAATAATCTCTATCAGAAAGGAGAAGTTCTCTCCAGATTTTTAATATAATTATTAATAGTTGCACAACACTTTGATACTGTTAACTTACTTATCAAGAGCTGGATCTGGATCTTCAATTACTTTAGTAAAAAATGATGGATCGCCAAGATTTATGCATATAAATACAAGTGTAACTGGATTTGATTGATCATCTCTTGAACCGCAAGGTATCTGCCATTTTGATCAGAAATTGTTTATTTATGTACGAATGTGAAATTCTTCTTAGTAATGAAAGCAACGCTCTTGCCTTTGCTGTGAAATTGGACAGATATTCTTGGGAGAATCACGCATATTCTTCTCAAATGCGTTTCCTGTACAATATTTATATCTGCTTTTAATGTCTTTATGTGTCAAATACCTTCCCGCTTTTTTTGAGCTGTTAAAACCTCATATATTCCAGTTTAATAATCTAACCAACCGTTCAGCCGAATTACTCAGAGTTGTAATCCTTTAGTGTAAGTTTGTGATAGAGCGCCCATAAACCAACACAAATTATATAACATAAGTTAATCACTGGCATAATTAGTGATAGTTCCTCACAGAACTCAAAGAAGATTCCCCACACTTCCAGCAAGGGAGATTTTGTCATTTTCTGAATGCGTGACTGAATTGCTGTATTTCACACACATAAAATGATCTAGGTTGATGTTTGTAAAATGCGTCTCCTCCATTTCGTGCCACCGGAAGTTCCTTCTCTAACTAATTTAACCAGTAATTTATCACATGATCCAGAACAGAAACAACTGAAGCCATAAAAACACATTTAAACTCACCCGTCAGACGCCACAAACAGAGCAAAAGCACCTGGAGGAACATTTTCTTCATGGTTCAGTGAAAAGCCCTCGATAGTCACTCTTAAAATGTGTGCAAACACTCAGATTGATCTGAAACGCTGAACTGTGATATTTATCTGGTTGTGTGTGAATCCTCCCCCAACATCAGTTAGTTTCCACTCACACGTCCGGCTCCTTTAACATCACCAACATCAACAAGCTTCTGCTGATCTTACATCTGCAAATGAATGAAACTAATATCAGAAGAGTGAATATTGATTAGATATCAGTATCTGCTGGTGTGTTATTTAGTGCTGTGAGCTGTCAATCATATCTGACCTCTGACCTGTGACTCTTATTGGACTGTTGATGGATTCACTTTATTTCACTGTAAAGATGTTTAATATGGAGTGAAAGATTGTGAGCTTCTGATTAGCAGGAGAGAAGATGAAGCAACACTTCAGCCACAAACCGCTGACACGCACAGAGACGACAAACATCCAGCAGAAGCTGTTTATCCACCGGCAGATCAAACCAGACACACTGATGCTTCAACAGATCAATCCACACACACTGATGCTTCAACAGATCAATCCACACACACTGATGCTTCAACAGATCAATCCACACACACTGATGCTTCAACAGATCAATCCACACACACTGATGCTTCAACAGATCAAACCACACACACTGATGCTTCAACAGATACAATAAGAGAGAAAACTATCACAGGGTTTATTTGCCGGTAAATGTATAATGATATAATCATGAGTGAATATTACTGCAAACATAGAGTAACCTGTAAATGTAATAATTGATTTAGAGAAATATATTTTCTACATGTAAAGTAGTTTTAGGTTAGTTTTAGTTTCTGGCATGGAGTCGCTCTCGGTCTGATCCGGGTTACACCAGCACATATTGCAGCCATTTCTGGTTCCTCAGGAGCAGAAACTTCCTTCTGAGAAACTATCTGTGATTCATGAGGATTACACACTGATGCTTCAACAGATCAATCCACACACACTGATGCTTCAACAGATCAATCCACACACACTGATGCTTCAACAGATCAATCCACACACACTGATGCTTCAACAGATAAAACAAAAGGGAAAACTATCACAGGGTTTAATTGACTTTAAAGAAAGTAAATGTACAGAACTTCCCTCTGAGCAACTATCTGTGATTCATGAGGATTACACACTGATGCTTCGTACTCTTTCTCTGTGAAGATCCTGCTATCACTGAGGATCTCATGCTCAGTGTGTGTTTCCTTCCAAACACTCCCTCTGTAATAATAATGGTGCAGTGTGTGATGCAGAGGGACGAGGAAACGTGGAAATCCAACAGAAAACACTTTAACAAATGAAAACATAAAGGGTACTCTCATGGTGCAAAACTCGGAAATCTTGGAAATCACAGGACACGGAAAGAACCACATCCACACACATGAAACGTTAACGATCGACAAAGACAAGGGAACACAGGGGGTCATTTATAGAGCAGTTGTCCCCAACCCCCGGTCCGCGGCCCGATACCAAATCAAAGAAATCAACAAAACATAAACAGCTAACTTATTAGTGAATTCCCTTATCTACCTTTAAAAATAAAGACACAAATAAACACCTACTAAACTACACTAACTAACAAACATAAATACATAGAATAGCCACCGCTCCTTACCTGGTGTATATTATCAGTCACAAAACCTACGTGAGCCATATAAGTCACGCGACATGCTTCCCTTGTCCCAACACTCCAAGTCCAAAATAAACATCAAATAAACAACAAATCTGTACTCAGACTGGGCGGGGCCTAACCCGGAAGCGGGCGGGATTTAACCCGGAAGTGGGCGGGGATTTAACAGTATGTTATTTTTAATCATGCAATTGATATGGGTTGATCAGAAATTGTTATATTTATTGCTGATTAGAGAACTATTTACATGACAGCATCAGCATTGAGCTTCAGATCAATGGATTTGATCGCGATAACAAACGAACTACAAAACAAGTTTTGCAACAATGAATACAACTAATGCGGTTGTAATAATGAAGAAAAATGTAATGAACAAGAGTTTTCATTTAAACATAAACATACTTTTTTTAAACTTTTTATTTTTTTATGATCAGTGTGATTTTTTTATTTCCACACCAGGTACGTGTGTGTGTGTGTGTGTGTGTGAGAGAGAGTGAGAGAGTGAGAGAGAGAGAGAGAGGGGGGGGGGACTGTGTGTTCTACGGATCAAATAGTCTGACGCTGTTTTTAAGATCTGCATTCCTTTATTTTGTATGAAATACAGCAAGAAGTGCGCAAAGTTAAAAAACTGGATAGAGCCAGCAGACGGTAAAAAAAAAAAAAATCTCTGACAGGCAGAGACGCAAAACTAGTCGCATTCTATCAAGCAGCACGTCTGAACAAACCCCACATTTACCAGAACTTTACTGGTTAATAAGTACTACAAACAAACCGAAATAAAAAACAAACCTGAAGCTGAAGAAACCCATAAACTGATGCGCTGCATATTGAGCTTTTTCTTCATAGGAATAAAAGCCATTAATCCCTCAAGACGCTGATATTAAGAATAAATTTGGTCAATAGCTTATTAATAAAATTACAAAGTTCAAGCAAGTAGAATATATATTGATATATTGATCTCTCCGACTGTTGAAGCTAGATCTATATCGGTCAAAAAGCGATGCTTAAATGAGAATACTAGTGCTCTGTTTATGAAGGCTATATCTTTAACACCAAGCATATCTGCAGACTCTGTTGATTTGCTTCTTGATTCTTTTAACTCAAAAGTTCAGAATGTTATTGATAACATTGCTCCTGTGAAAGTCAGGAAGAAGAGTGGCAGACAAAAAGCACCGTGGAGAAACTCAACAGCAGTGCAAAATATGAAAAGACAATGCAGAAAAGCTGAGCGCATGTGGCGAAAGACAAATCTTGAAATCCACTATAACATCTATAAAGATAACCTTCATGCTTTCAATGTGGAACTAGGCAAAGCTAGACAGACCTTCTTCTCAAATATTATAAACAGAAACTTAAACAACACCCGCACTCTTTTTGCTACTGTAGAGAGACTAACAAATCCCCCAAGTCAGATTCCCAGTGAAATGCTCTCAGACAGCAAATGCTGTGAGTTTGCTTCCTTCTTCTCTGAGAAAATAAATAATATCAGAAAGGCGATCAGCACATCCTTGAGCTGCACTGGGGTAAAACAGATCAGACCACAATCTCAGAAAGTAGCTATTATGTCTGTTTTTGAAGCAATTGATGGTAAAATTTTGGAAGAAACAGTACAGCACCTTAAAACATCAACCTGCGCCCTTGACATACTTCCCACATCTTTTTTCAAAAGCGTGTTTAACTGTTTAGAAGCAGATATCCTAGAAGTGGTAAATGCCTCACTTCTTTCTGGGACTTTTCCAAATTCCCTAAAAACTGCAGTTGTTAAGCCCCTTCTGAAAAAGACCAATCTGGACAACATCATATTGAGCAATTACAGACCAATCTCAAATCTACCTTTCATTGGCAAGATCATTGAAAAAGTTGTTTTCAATCAGCTGAACAAGTTCTTAAGCTTGAATGGATACTTTGACAACTTTCAGTCTGGTTTCCGACCACATCACAGCACAGAGACAGCACTCATAAAGATAATAAATGATATTCGTCTTAACACAGATTCAGGTAAATTATCAGTGCTGGTTTTACTCGACCTCAGTGCTGCGTTTGACACCATAGATCACAACATTCTCCTTGACAGGCTGGAAAACTGGGTTGGGCTTTCTGAGATGGTTCTTAAATGGTTCAGGTCATACTTAGAAGGGAGAGGTTATTATGTGAGTATCGGTGACCATAAGTCTGAGTGGACATCCATGACATGCGGAGTCCCTCAAGGTTCAATACTTGCACCCCTCCTGTTCAACTTATATATGCTGCCACTGAGCCAAATAATGAGAAAGAACCAAATTGCATATCACAGCTATGCAGATGACACCCAGATTTACCTCGCGTTATCACCTAATGACTACAGCCCCATTGACTCCCTGTGTCAATGCATTGATGAAATTAAAAACTGGATGTGCCTAAACTTCCTTCAGTTAAACAAAGACAAAACTGAAGTCATTGCATTTGGAAACAAAGATGAAGTTCTCAAAGTGAACACATACCTTCACTCTAGGGGTCAAACAACTAAAAATCAGGTCAGGAATCTTGGTGTGATTTTGGAGTCAGACCTGAGTTTCAGTAGCCATGTAAAAACAATAACTAAATCAGCATATTATCATCTCAAAAATATTGCAAGAATTAGATGCTTTGTCTCCAATCAAGACTTAGAGAAACTTGTTCATGCTTTCATCACCAGCAGGGTGGATTATTGTAATGGGCTCCTCACCGGCCTTCCCAAAAAGACCATAAGACAGCTGCAGCTCGTACAGAACGCTGCTGCCAGGATTCTGAGCAGAACCAGAAAATATGAACACATCACACCAGTCCTCAGGTCCTTGCACTGACTTCCAGTTACATTTAGAATTGATTTTAAAGTACTGTTACTTGTTTATAAATCACTCAATGGCCTAGGACCTCAATACATTGCAGATATGCTCATAGAATATAAACCTAACAGATCACTAAGATCATCAGGATCAAGTCACTTAGTAATACCCAGGGTTCACTCAAAGCAAGGAGAGTCTGCTTTTAGCTGTTACGCCAGCCGCAGCTGGAACCAGCTTCCAGAAGAGATCAGGTGTGCTCCAACAGTAGCCACATTCAAATCAAGACTCAAAACACATCTTTTTACCTATGCATTTGCAGATTGAGCACTGTGCTATGTCCGAACTGTTTGCATTTTATTTTATACGTATTATCTTTTTATTCTTTTAATCATTTTTAATGTTTTATTTTTATCATTCTTCTTTATGTAAAGCACTTTGAATTACCATTGTGTATGAAATGTGCTATACAAATAAACTTGCCTTGCCTTGCCTTGCCTTGCCTAGAAGAACCCGGAATATAAAAGAAAAGTGCAGTTTCACGAAGCTTTTTCCCACAAAAAAACATAATAGGAAACATTCAGATTATAGTTTTGAGTTCATATTCTTGGGCCTATAAAATCCTGCAAATTCTGTTAGATTTTTTTTTAACTGCATTTCTCTCTCCATTTTTAAACAATTTTAATAATCAAAAAGAACGTCTAATTACCGTAATTTTCGCCACATAAGACGCTCCGGAACATAAGACGCACCCAATTTTAAAGGAGGAAAATCTAGAAGAAAAAAAAGATTCTGAACCAAATACTGTAGTAAAATATTTTATATCAACTGTATAAAGTTAACAGCACAACAAACATAAAAAAATGTATGCCAACCATGTAACATATTAAGAACTATGTTTACTCTCATTAACAGTCAGTAAACAGTGAAAGTAACAAAAATAAGGCTGTAATGTTTTTATTCGAACTCCAATAATTTGTGTGTAAACTGGGAAGTGGGTGTTGTACCGAAATCTGACTCCCCGGACAAATCCCTCGCTAACATCCAGATTTTACTGCAGCAGAAAAATACACCTGTGAAAATCTCACTCCCCTCACTAAATGATGTTTTATTAACAAAGTTCGGGAGGAGCACGTTCAAAGGATTAACGCAATCAACACGTCATCAGCAATTACACCTCATCCTATCAGCAGGAGAGGAAGCATGTATATATAGACGTTTGACTCACCTACAGCTCTTGACATTTTTCGGCATCCCTTCACCACCCCGACTCCTCACACTTAATTGCATAGGCGGAGTTTCACTTTTGTGCTTGGGGGGGCACCAGACCACGAGCTCAGTTTTTTTTATATCATATTTATATACATATATATCATTCATTTTACATATAAAATACATTTACAATGAACAATGACTTTATACCAGTGCTTCTCAATTATTTTCTGTCACGCCCCCCTAGGAAGAGGTAAACATGTCTTGGCAAAAAGAAAGTATTCTCGGTCCTTTTTTTTGGCTCAGTGCCAGATATTGCGTGAAAACACGTGTGAATTTAGTGGTTGATCACGTGACACATGAACACCGGCGTGATCGTACACGTCAAAGGATGAGGGGATGATTATCTGAACTTCTGCTCTTGTTCAGTGCAAGAAAACCTACTCCCTGGCAAAAAAAAGCATGTACCCCAGGGTAACGTGCGCCCCACTATTTGAGAACCACTGCTTTATACAAAGAATAGCGAATAGAACAGACTCTTTGTAGTTGCTGTTTTGTTTTGCATCGGCAGTGATAGGGTTAACACGGGGAGTTCAGAAGTGCGGCAAAAAGTGTGTGAGACGGGTGCACTTGTTACAGTGTGTTGTTCTTCGTTCCGATTAAAGTTCATAAACAGAGCCTCCCTTGACCTGTCATAGAACTACTTCAGACATTACAATATCTTACCTAATGCAGAAGAAGCCGCCTCTTTTTCCGAGATGTGTAGATGTACAGTCTTCTCTTCTGATAGATTTGACACTTTTAGTAGTGGATTTATTGAAAAAACGACGAATGTCCATTTTGTTTATTCAACGCGTAAAACAGAACGAGAAGAGCGTCCACTCACGTACCGCGATACTTTGAGATTCGCAAATCGCGGGAGAATGTAATAAATCTACAGTAATAAAAAATTAATTAGCCATGTCTTACTCATTCTATACACAGAACTAATAAGATAAAACAAATAAAACGAGAAAATATGAATTCTGTAATAACAAAAAAACATATTCAAAGCACAAGGCAGGCATTAATTGGCTCTGGTCTGGGGGGGCAGTGCTCCCCCCAGCCCCCCCCAAACTCCGCCTATGCTTAATTGTTCCTATCAAAGTCAGGATACGGGGGAGTGCTCCAGGTTCGGGCTAAATACCGAGCTCGGAGCCTCTCCTCGGACACACGCCAAATACGCTTACCATTTATTGCTCCTGAATCATTTGTAAGTGTTATCTCGTGAACTGGTTTAAAAGCTCACAGACTCACCATATGATGAGACAATAAGACGAATATGTTGAGTTATTTTTTGCTGTGAAAATCTGACTTGCCCTGGTAAACCCATAGGCCTACTATAATTCATTATAACTGTAATATAATTTCATTTTCTGCTTATTTCTGTAAGCGTACAAGTCGGTTTGTAGGCGAATATGCTCAAGGAAGTGCGTTCACCTCGATGCAGCACGTATTAATGCGCGGGCGTAGGGGAGTGAGATTTGTCCGGGGAGTCAGATTTTCGCAACCAAAACATGCTGTAAGTCACGCCTCTTTCTCTCGGTTTCGTTTTACTTCTCTCTGACGCACCGCTCCTCTCCCGACTCTCTCCCGCTGCAGACCTCGCTGAACCTCGCCCCCCTCGCTACAATCATCACTGTAGAGTCCCCCATTGCCCCCCACTCGTCATCACCACGGCTACGGTCGTGGCCGCGCTCCGCGGATTCTTTATATTCGTCGGATAGGATGCACCAACTCCCCCCCCCCCCCAGTTTTGGGGAAGAAAAAATGCGTTTCATGCGGCGAAAAATACGGTAATTGAAATCATGAAACGTATACAACTGAATAACAATTTATTAAATGTTTTAGGTTTAAATGAAACGTTTGTTTCTTTAAACAAAGTGCATTACTGTTCAAATTAAAACATGGAGGAAAAAATGTGATTAATAATTATATAGCACATTATTATTACTTGTGTAGGAATAGTGTTAATGTTATTATTTTGAGACGTGGCTAATCTTCTGTACGACAGAAATACATATTTATCTCACAATTTCTGAAACAATTTCTTAAAAAAAGTTAAACTGAACTTTTATTTAGACAAGCTTTGAGTTTCTGACGCTTAACATGAGACTTTTGCGTGTTCATATTAATAAATCACACACTGAATTTGCTCTTTTAACATCTATTAACGCATTAATCCACATTAAACGATTTCTTCATAACAGTTTTCTGGAAACCGCTTGTTTTTCACATTGAGTGTTTTAGAAAATCCCGTTATTGATTGGTATTTCATATGTGCTCAACTGAATATCTCCTCGTTAATTAATTTAATTAACAGTTATGATTGAGAAGAGATTGTTTTTTATTACCGACCGATAATGAGACTCTTGTGAATGCGAGCGGTGATTATCGAGAGCAGTGACTCTCATCGTACTGTCGTCCAATCAAAAAGCAGCATCTGCTTTCAATCAATCAAAGTGTGTTTGTTAGTGAGAGTGTGTGTGTTTATGTTTCTGTGTGTGTGTGTATCAGGACATTAGTGTGTAAATAAAGGAAAATATATGCGATGCTGCGTGAAAAACTGCAACATGAACTTGTGAATTTTTCTTGCAGTATTTCTGCAACTAGAAACGTAACAGTTTAATTTAATGCGTTGATACAATTTACAAATATAACAAATAAATAATGTTTTAGCTGTGCATTTTGTTTATTCCAGCATATTACACAGATTACATATTTTACACAGATTTAAGAAGCAGCGACTGTAAAAATATACAAATAAAACTGCGTATGATAAAATATTTGAAATATATTTACAGTTTGTTTTCCAAAAGGAATAAAACATGGAGAATTCTTGAATCTCAGAGTAAGAAAACTTTATTGATAAAAGCAAGAAAATACAGACAGTAAATATACAGCAGTAATAAAGTGAGATCTGTGTCTCTTATCTGAGCAAAATATAAACAATAAAGCCTTTTAAACTTGATTATTAAAACTCTGATACTCAAATAATCATCAGTATTTATTATGACAAAACACTAGAAGAACAAAAACACACTTGAAGAATCTTTAAAAGTTCAGCGTTCTGCTTTAGATTTAAGCACTTCCTGAAAAACATGAACATATAAAGCCATAGATTAATATATTTCACAGATATTCATGAATGCAAACACAGTTTGAGGAAATGACATCATCAGTCGTACCTGATGTGTGAATCCGTGCTTAATCTCGTTCAGCTCTTCTGGATCTGACGTCATAAACCACAAGCAGGATAATAGCCACGCCCACCAGAACAGAGAGAACCAATCGGATCACAAGTTCAGTCGGACCACAGCAGTGAACTGAGGAAGAACAACATCAAAGTGAGATCAGCTCAGCCAATCAACGCTCATATCAGCTCATCCACTAATATCAGCATTGCTGCCGTACCTGCACATGTGTGAGTGCAGAGCTGAGTGATGTCCAGATGTTGAGTCTGGTGGCTGATGGGATTGTTCAGCACACAGCTGTAGCTGTTTTTATCCTGATATTCCACCTCCAGAGGAAGAGAGAGACTGATGCTGAGATCAGACGCACTGATGCTGGACAATAAACTGCTGCCATTCAACCAGGAGAGAGTCACATGACTCACATTCACCACTGAACACACCAATGAACATGATGATGATGATGAAGAGCAGTGTGAAGAGTTACTGCTGATGACAGGAACAGACAGAGGAGCTGAAAACATGAGAGAAGAAAGAGAAATGAGGAGGAGTGAAGATATTCAAGCAGACGAGGAAGAAACATCCAGAGGAACCAAGATCATCAAAAGAGGAACATTTAAAAACGACTCAAATTAAATATAAACCTGCTGTTACTGTAAAACAAGAAAGGAATTAGTCATTTTAACTAATTATTCATGATAAGATCTAACTCTAATAAATAAAACATGTGAATCTGATGTTTAACTCACCGTAGACAGAGAGACGAATAGAAGAAGACCTGAGTGCAGATTTCACTGCGATCACTAGTTCATAACGTCCAGTATGTTTGATTGTGATGTTTGTGATGGTCAGAGATCCAGTTTGATTGTCCAGTTTCAGTCTGTCTCTGAATCTCCCATCAAGAACATCATCATATACAGTGAAGCTGTTGTTCTGTTTATTGATTTCAGCTATTAAAGTGAGTTCAGGTCCAAACCTCCACTGAATCACATCATCATCCTTTATTTCAGTGATATCAGAGTTTATAGTCACAGATTCTCCCTCCGTCACGGGCACTGGATCATCAAACACACAGAACAAACAGAATCAGGGTTATTAGATGATGTTTTATTAACAAGTTCGGGAGGAGCACGCGGATTAATGCAATCAACTCGTCATCAGCAATTACACCTCATCCTATCAGCATGAGAGGAAGCATGTGTATATACTGTAGACATGTTCGACTCTCCTACATCTCTCGACAGTTTACGACAGTTTTCGGCTGTATGAACATCTGATCTTGTGTTTCTGTGAACAGATGCTGTTCTTCTGCAGAAACTCAATCTGATGTGTTTTAATCAGCAGATCAGCAGAAAATGCATCATAATTAGGGGCCAAGCACCGAAGGTGTGGAGGCAACTATAGTGTTTGTTCCTGTTGCTGTTATTATTCTTCAGCTTCTTCTTCTTCCGCTTCTGCCATGGAAGTCTATTGCAGCCCATAGAACCGTTTGCAGAAAAATTATTAAATTTGGCACACGGATGGAGGACAGTCCAATCATTCACCATAGAGCAGTGGTTCTTAACCTTGAGGGAGGGACTGAACGCCACCAATTTCATATGCGCATTCACCGAACCCTTCTTTATTGGAAAAATAAAATATTTTTATATTAAAATATAAGTATATATTTTACTGGTGCACAAAATGAACCGTGCATCAACATGCAGCTTAAGGAAGCGTTCTCTTAGTTTTGCCGGTGCTAGACTAGAATTGCTCATCTCGGCATTGCAAATAATGCAGTTAATAAAGTGTGTTAATGTTCCGTTATACATGTGAATCCATATTGTACATCGTCCAACCACTTTCTTTTTTTGCTCGACATAGTTAGTATGAAGGGATTAAAATATTAAGAAAGAAATCACACGACGTTTCATCACGACAGTCAAAAGTCGACTACTGGGCGCACCAAATGTCCTGCAGCACAGACAGGCCAAGCGATGTTGCGTGATCAGCTGCAGCCAATGATGGCCAAGGGGGGCGTGTCATCACGAATCATATGAGTCGGGTGTGTCTTATCCTCCGCGAACCCCTAAGACTGACTCACCGAACCCCTGGGGTTCGATCGAAACCAGGTTAAGAACCGCTGCCATAGAGAATGTAGAGTGTCTACCTCAATCCCTCTAGCGCCACCACCTGTCCTAGAAACAAATTTCTTATGTTCTCTGATTCCTTGGCTCAAGATGATTCAATTTCACGTCTTTGACTTTGACGTAATTTTCCGGTATGAACATTTTTCAGCCATTTTGAGTTTTATAAAAAAAAATCTACTTTTTTGAACTCCAAATGTCAAAATGTTTTTGATTAACTTGCAAAAAATTTCAACAAATTGGCCACAAAAATGAAAGCGAGGTTGTATCTCCGCAATGCATTAGCATATTCTGACCAAACTTGGTGTGTGGGATGTCAATCATGATCTGAGGCTACCTGCAGAGTTTTGGCGCAGTGCCCCCTAGTGGCCAGGGGGTGTGAAACAGTGACATGTGCGGTATAATATAATAATTTTCTCATATTGGCCATTTTGAGCGTTGGCCATTTTCAATTTTGTCATAAATGCTGTATTTAATGAACGCATTGGCATGTCATTACAAAACTCGGTATGTGTCTTCGGCATCATGTTCTGACACAAGGCAAAAAGATTCGGCCACCTTGTGATCAAAAGTTATAACCAAATGTAAAAATATGCTAATAACTTTTGATGACATTAACATATTTTAATACAAATTGTCTTAATATGTTCCTTGGGTTATGCCGAGAACACACATATCCATTTTGTCATAGTCAGGCAAACTTCCTGTCCGCCATTTTGTTTTGCTTTAAAAACCTCCCCTATCGAACTCTTCCCAGACTGTTTGTCTGATTTTCTCCAAATTTGTGTTGATGGAAAAATATGTTTTTGTATGCCGCATGTAACGGGTGTTGTGTTGTTTTAATTTCACAGAAAATCACTTTTTGTCATTTAATAATTATTTTATTTTTGTATAATTATTTTGAACTATTTAACTTATTCTTTCAAGATTTAATTTCATTTCGTTTATTATTTTGGTAGTAATTTATTTTATGTCCATTTTCAATTATTAATTGTACGCAGTTCCTTTAAGAACGAGCTTCCGGTTGCAAAACAAATTTGAGGAAATGATGTCAAAATGACAATAATGCTCTATGTCAGCAAAGCTTTGCCCAATTGACATCAAACTTTCCATGTGTTAACTATTGGTCAGACTATTGGTTAAAAGTCGAATTACTACAGAATAAAGTCTAAATGGCTGAACAATCATCAATAAAGTCATTTTAAATTGCTTATTGCCGCTGGTCTGATGTTGCCAGCCATGTTGGCATGACTTTTCGTCTTCTTTAGGCCCCGATCATTGCTGCTTGCAGCTATATTGTTATTTCTGTTTGTGTTCAGAGGCTCAATATGAAGTTACAATTATGATTTTTATTCAACTCTCTGTTCTTTTCATGAAAACATGGCATTCATTTGTTGGGTTTTTCTGATTCCATGTGAAGTTTAATTAAAAACTATTGCACTTGTTCATTAGATTTGTCTCTTCTTTAGCGATATTGTTATATTTTATTTATTTTAATGGCCTTGAAAACATTGGGAAAATGTCTCTTAAATGTAATTAAATTACACATTTAAAATATGGTATTGTCTGAGATTATGTAAACGTTCAATGTCTATTGTATAAACTAAATATAGCTAAATAATAAAGAATATTGTCTTTAAATACAATGTTTGCAATTTTTTGAAAGTTTTGAAGACTCTCATAATACATTTATGATGAACATAATTAAAGTTCTCTTTAATTTCTCTAATCAAACATATAATTGATTAATATAATTTGTGCACTAAGAATCCTTAAAGTTGAATATATCACACAAATAAACGTAAAGTTATGCTTTACTACAATTGAATTACAACTAAAATATATTTAGTACAAAATTAGTTCCACAATATCAGACTATAACACACGTTAAATAAACTGATAATTAGTCTGACTGCAAATATAATTATCATATTTATTTCACCTGGTGAATATTTGGAATAAAAAAGTAAAACCTGAATAAAAGCAATACAATTGTCATAAAGCAATATTGTGATGATGCGTCACCATGGAAATAATAAAGTGATACAATCATAAATAATGTTCAGCTTAAACTCATCAGATAATATTTAATATTGTAAACTTATGTGTGAAAGGAAATAATAGATTCACATTTAAATTAGAAATAAACAATATCGTAAAACAGCAAAATGGAACTAAATAGTGTATGAATTGATTTCAATTTTGTCATTAAAAAGCAGATGTAAAAGTTTTGAACTCACCAATGACAGCGAGAATGAACCTCACAAACCTCGCCCAGTTGATCAGTAGTTTATAATCTCCAGCATGTGTGATTGTGGTGTTTGTGATGGTCAGAGATCCAGTTTGATTGTCCAGTTTCAGTCTGTCTCTGAATCTCCCATCAAGAACATCATCATTTACAGTGAAGCTGTTGCTCCGTTTATTGATTTCAGCTATTAAAGTGATTCCAAACTCCCACCGAATCTTTTCATCCTCCTTTATTCCAGTGAGAGGAGAGTTTAGAGTCACAGATTCTCCCTCCGTCACTGATATTTCCACTGGATCATCAAACACACAGAACAAACAGAATCAGAGTTTCATCACAGATAAACACAATCAGTTACAGAAGTAAGTGGATTGAAATTTCAATTTGAAATTAATTTCATATTTAAATAACATAAGAAAATGCAGTTTGGATTAATAGTTGTGTTTAAGCTGATTAAAATATAAACTGATATTTAACTCACCGATGACAATGAGAGTAAAACTCTTGATCCTCACACTGTTGATGTCTAGATTATATTCTCCAGCATGTGTGATTGTGGTGTTTGTGATGGTCAGAGATCCAGATTGATTGTCCAGTTTCAGTCTGTCTCTGAATCTCCCATCAAGAACATCATCATTTACAGTGAAGCTGTTGCTCTGTTTATTGATTTCAGCGATTACAGTGTTTCCAGGTCCAAACATCCACTGAATCACATCATCATCCTTTATTTCAGTGATATCAGAGTTTAGAGTCACTGATTCTCCCTCCGTCACTGACACAAACTGTCCTGTAACTCCTGAAGAACAGAGTTTTTCACAGATTAAAGCTTTAAAATCTATTGATGTTGGTTTAATGAAGCTTCAATAAAATACTTTTAATCATTTAACTGTGAAATTAATAATATTCTGCTGAACAAAGACAAAAGACGATGAATAACAAGAGAAATACATTAGTATATGAAACAAAAATGGAAAAAGACTCTTTAATGTTTAATATCACAGTAAAACTAATGAGTGTCTGAACTTCATATTTATATTATTTTATTTAATCATAATAACTGAATCAAACTTGATCTGATAGTTCAGTTATCATAGAGCAGATACTGTGGTGTTCATGCTGCAGTTCCTCCATCATACTGAAGGGGTTCTCCAGAGTTCAATCCCTCTGACATGAAGCTCAGAGTAAAGCAGAGCAAGAGAGAGTTTCATTAGAGAGAAACATGGCCGTCTCTCGAATTAACTTTGTGTTTATAGTTCTGGTTGGGAAACTGTAGTTTTCTGTATGTAAGTGTTCTGTTCATTCTATTCATCTTGTGCTGTTTTTTTATTTTTATTTTTATAGTTTTGTATGGGTGTATTTATGGGATATTTCAAAGTGATTGTTACTTTAGATCAGTGCTTCTCAATTATTTTCTGTCACGCCCCCCTAGGAAGAGGTAAAAATTTCGCGCGCCCCCCCTCCCCCCATTTCGGAACTTTCGCCTTATTGTTTCCATGGCAACGCGTCATGCTTGTCACGTGACATATCGCAGTCACAAAAAAGCGCTGTATAATAGATCATTCAAAATAGTCACAAACTTGTTGAAACCTAAAGAAACCTTATGTGGTTGAAAACCTACTCCCTGGCAAAAAAAGCATGTTCCCCAGGGTAACGCACGCCCCACTATTTGAGAACCACTGCTGTAGATGGATATAATCTCTGCAGTTTTAAATTGAATTGAATGAATCCTTACATTAATTGAACAGGTGTGTCTGTTCTCTAAACCCAGTTCTGTCTCCAAGCTTCTTTAACTCTAATCTGATCCACAGCTTCTTGTTTTAGCAAAATACTGTAGAAATGTGACACAGATCCCCATGTAAAGGATTGAGGACATTCATTTTTTCAAGTGCACTATGCCGATCATCACGTTAAAATTTAACATCTGTTTTTCACAAAATCTCTGAATTGTAAGTATCAAAAAACAATTCAAGCTATTGCTATTGAAGACCTTCTTTAATTGCTCAGAGGCAAATGTTTATCTATATACAGATCTTTACTATCTTTGTATTCCACTCTTCTCCCATAGTGTAAAACCAGAGTCAAGAACATGTTTCTGACATACAGGACTATCTAGATACGTGTCGGGAGACTTTAAATAGGTTTTAATCCAATTCCATATTTTGAGTTAATTATTTATAATGAAATGATTATCATTTAAGGCAGGAATAATTTTAGTTGGACTATTTAGAAGAGCAGTAAGAAACTTCTGAATTATTCTGAAGTGAATAGAACTTGAACAGAAACAAAGGAAAATTTCCCGCTATACACTTCCAAGCCAGTGATTGGCTCTTCAACAGAGAAGTGGGAGTATCCCTGCGTTCCTATAATACTCCTGATATACGGACGTCCGCTCTAGTCTCCTGGCTCCTCACTTGACCCTCTTGACTCTTTGACCCCCATGACCTTCGGGCCCTGCGAGCCCTTCCTCTCCAAGCAACCTTACTTTCAGAGCAAACCTTACTTTCAGAGATTTCCACAAAAGACTTCAAGGAGTTCGCCAGCAAACAGACACAGAAGTCTCCCAACGCACGCATTGACTCCGCAACAAGAGAAACCAGTGCCAGTATCGATTAATGACCTCCAAATGCGTTTAAAGCTTATTTGCCCCTTTTTAAGGTGATTTCCATGCTCTCTCGCTCGCTCTCTCTCTCTCTCTCTCTCTCTCTCTCTCTCTCCCACACTTTCCTTCACTCTCTCTCTCTCTCTCTCACCCACACTTTCCTTCACTCTCTCTCTCTCTCTCTCTCTCTCTCACCCACACTTTCCTTCACTCTCTCTCTCTCTCTCTCTCTCTCTCTCTCTCCCCCCGTTAAGCCTGTGAATGTATTTTATGTCTTTTTTTGTATTCATAGTTTGTGTATTATTATATTCACACATGATTGCCTCTGTGATACTCATTAGTAAGTCCTTTTAACGTTTGCGTTTTGCTTCATGCTGAAGTACTTTGGTACAAAAACGTAAATATTCTTCTTTATGACGATGAGGAAAATCGTTATAGAGTTCATAAGATCACGCGGCTCGTATGAGTGCACATGTGGCCGTTGCTTTGAACTCAATGCTAAAACTAATCAATTCTACACTCCGAAACGAGCCATGTATATCTAGAATTGCTTATAGAGTGCGCCCGATCGTGACGTAGTTTTACGACAGCCGCCATTTTGGGGGACCACTTCTAATCAATGTCATGGGGGAAGCGACGTTAAAGCCAGTTTTATCGCAGAAAAAAAACGTTTTATGTAAATCTAGGGAGAAAATTGAGCGTAAGAGTCAAACTAAATATAGAGATGGACTTGAGAATCATGTTGAAAGAGACAGGTACGATGCAAAATAGCGTTAATAAAGGGACAGGATTCGTATGAATTTGTGACCTGGTCTACGGACGTCAGTCTTCTACTGAACACAACATACATTAATGTTCTCAACTATCTGGTTTTCACCCCAAGTCCTTATACAGCCGAAGATCTTCAGTGTTACAAAGGACTTGAGCTTATAATCAGCTAGTGTGTGTCTGGGTGCGAGAAGTGTCCTGTGTCATCAATGACAGATGTGTAACAACTGCCAAGGTAGATTAAATGGTTTTCATTAGCAATAAAGTTTATAAAAAAAAATAGAGGCAGTCCTACTTTCTAACAGTTTGGACCAAAAATATTTTCATTTAACATCTTTATAAACTTTTGTTACCTGAACAGATCTTGCAAAATGCTGTTTATTGATGTCCTACACCTGTATGAAAAGCTAAGATTAAAGTATGATTTTTTCTACAGAAAATACACACAAAAAACCCAAACAGAGGTCAGGTGTTGTTACATATATTATCGGCAAACTGTTGGATACCGTCTTTTTGCACATGATGTTTTATTAACAAAGTTCGGGAGGAGCACGTTCAAATGATTAACACAATCAACACGTCATCAGCAATTACTCCTCATCCTATCAGCAGGAGAGGAAGTACGTATATATAGACATGTTTGACTCACCCACAGCTCTTTGACATTTTTCGGCATCCCTCCACCACCCCAACTCCTCACACTTAATTGTTCCTATCAAAGTCAGGATACGGGGGGAGTGCTCCGGGTTCGGGCTGAATACCGAGCTCGGAGCCCTCTCCTCGGACAGCACGCCAAATATGCTTACCATTTATTGCTCCTGAATCATTCGTAAGTGTGAACTCGTGAAATAATGGATATAATGCTTTATAATTGCAGCGCTTCATGTGTGTGTCGTGGGTTTCACTGTATATCCGGATAAGCACATCCATGTGATCTAATCATGATCTACATTTGTTCAACTTTAATTTTATTACGTTATTGATGGGCAAGAAGCAAATAGTGTATGTGCAGATCTGGATGATAGCATTGAATATTTCTGACGGACTAAGCCAATCACTCTCTCAACATGTGTTCGACTGTTTGCATTTCTCACGTCTGGCCTTTGACAACTGTTGTGTACGATCACCTTGGTGTGTTATTACCTTAGGCAGCCTAAAATATGACTGTTTCACAACATGATTAACATTCGGTGCGCGCTGTATCCAGCTCTACTTGTCCCCATTATGGCGGCGACGGTGCGCGTGACGTCATACGGGCACGCTCTATAATCCGTTATGATTAATTATCAACATACATATTTTCATTGATGGTTGATTTATTTACATATTTGATCATAACACACGATTAAGCGTGTGAATACATACATAGCACCCCATTTGATCATGATGAGGAGAAAGAAGAATAATCTCTATCAGAAAGGAGAAGTTCTCTCCAGATTTTTAATATAATTACTATTTACACTTTGATACTGTTAACTTACTTGCTATCTATCAAGAGCTGGATCTGGATCTTCAATTACTTTAGTAAAAAATGATGGATCGCCAAGATTTATGCATATAAATACAAGTGTAACTGGATTTGATTGATCATCTCTTGAACCACAAGGTATCTGCCATTTTGATCAGAAATTGTTTATTTATGTACGAATGTGAAATTCTTCTTAGTAATGAAAGCAACGCTCTTGCCTTTGCTGTGAAATTGGACTGATATTCTTGGGAGAATCACGCATATTCTTCTCAAATGCATTTCCTGTACAATATTTATATCTGCTTTTAATGTCTTTATGTGTCAAATACCTTCCCGCTTTTTTTGAGCGATTAAAACCTCATATATTCCAGTTTAATAATCTAACCAACCCTCAGCCGAATTACTCAGAGTTATAACCCTTTAGTGTAAGTTTGTGATAGAGCGCCCATAAACCAACACAAATTATATAACATAAGTTAATCACTGGCATAATTAGTGATAGTTCCTCACAGAACTCAAAGAAGATTCCCCACACTTCCAGCAAGGGAGACTTTGTCATTTTCTGAATGTGTGACTGAATTGCTGTATTTCACACACATAAATGATCTAGGTTGATGTTTGTAAAATGCGTCTCCTCCATTTCGTGCCACCGGAAGTTCCTTCTCTAACTAATTTAAGCAGTAATTTATCACATGATCCAGAACAGAAACAACTGAAGCCATAAAAACACATTTAAACTCACCCGTCAGACGCCACAAACAGAGCAAAAGCACCTGGAGGAACATTTTCTTCATCGTTCAGTGAAAAGCCCTCGATAGTCACTCTTAAAATGTGTGCAAACACTCAGATTGATCTGAAACGCTGAACTGTGATATTTATCTGGTTGTGTGTGAATCCTCCCCCAACATCAGTTAGTTTCCACTCACACGTCCGGCTCCTTTAACATCACCAACATCAACAAGCTTCTGCTGATCTTACATCTGCAAATGAATGAAACTAATATCAGAAGAGTGAATATTGATGAGATATCAGTATCTGCTGGTGTGTTATTTAGTGCTGTGAGCTGTCAATCATATCTGACCTCTGACCTGTGACTCTTATTTGACTGTTGATGGATTCACTTTATTTCACTGTAAAGATGTTTAATATGGAGTGAAAGATTGTGAGCTTCTGATTAGCAGGAGAGAAGATGAAGCAACACTTCAGCCACAAACCGCTGACACGCACAGAGACGACAAACATCCAGCAGAAGCTGTTTATCCACCGGCAGATCAAACCAGACACACTGATGCTTCAACAGATCAATCCACACACACTGATGCTTCAACAGATCAATCCACACACACTGATGCTTCAACAGATCAATCCACACACACTGATGCTTCAACAGATCAATCCACACACACTGATGCTTCAACAGATACAATAAGAGAGAAAACTATCACAGGGTTTATTTGCCGGTAAATGTATAATGATATAATCATGAGTGAATATTACTGCAAACATAGAGTAACCTGTAAATGTAATAATTGATTTAGAGAAATATATTTTCTACATGTAAAGTAGTTTTAGGTTAGTTTTAGTTTCTGGCATGGAGTCGCTCTCGCTCTCGGTCTGATCCGGGTTACACCAGCACATATTGCAGCCATTTCTGGTTCCTCAGGAGCAGAGACTTCCCTCTGAGCAACTATCTGTGATTCATGAGGATTACACACTGATGCTTCGCACTCTTTCTCTGTGAAGATCCTGCTGTCACTGAGGATCTCATGCTCAGTGTGTGTTTCCTTCCAAACACTCCCTCTGTAATAATAATGGTGCAGTGTGTGATGCAGAGGGACGAGGAAATGTGGAAATCCAACAGAAAACACTTTAACAAATGAAAACATAAAGGGTACTCTCATGGTGCAAAACTCGGAAATCACAGGACACGGAAAGAACCACATCCACACACATGAAACGTTAACGATCGACAAAGACAAGGGAACACAGGGGGTCATTTATAGAGCAGTTGTCCCCAACCCCCGGTCCGCGGCCCGATACCAAATCAAAGAAATCAACAAAACATAAACAGCTAACTTATTAGTGAATTCCCTTATCTACCTTTAAAAATAAAGACACAAATAAACACCTACTAAACTACACTAACTAACAAACATAAATACATAGAATAGCCACCGCTCCTTACCTGGTGTATATTATCAGTCACAAAACCTACGTGAGCCATATAAGTCACGCGACATGCTTCCCTTGTCCCAACACTCCAAGTCCAAAATAAACATCAAATAAACAACAAATCTGTACTCAGACTGGGCGGGGCCTAACCCGGAAGCGGGCGGGATTTAACCCGGAAGTGGGTGGGGATTTAACAGTATGTTATTTTTAATCATGCAATTGATATGGGTTGATCAGAAATTGTTATATTTATTGCTGATTAGAGAACTATTTACATGACAGCATCAGCATTGAGCTTCAGATCAATGGATTTGATCGCGATAACAAACGAACTACAAAACAAGTTTTGCAACAATGAATACAACTCATGCAGTTGTAATAATGAAGAAAAATGTAATGAACAAGAGTTTTCATTTAAACATAAACATACTTTTTTTAAACTTTTTATTTTTTTATGATCAGTGTGATTTTTTTATTTCCACACCAGGTACGCGTGTGTGTGTGTGTGTGTGAGAGAGAGTGAGAGAGTGAGAGAGAGAGAGAGAGAGAGAGGGGGGGGGGGGGGGGGGGGGACTGTGTGTTCTACGGATCAAATAGTCTGACGCTGTTTTTAAGATCTGCATTCCTTTATTTTGTATGAAATACAGCAAGAAGTGCGCAAAGTTAAAAAACTGGATAGAGCCAGCAGACGGTAAAAAAAAAATCTCTGACAGGCAGAGACGCAAAACTAGTCGCATTCTATCAAGCAGCACGTCTGAACAAACCCCACGTTTACCAGAACTTTACTGGTTAATAAGTACTACAAACAAACCGAAATAAAAAACAAACCTGAAGCTGAAGAAACCCATAAACTGATGCGCTGCATATTGAGCTTTTTCTTCATAGGAATAAAAGCCATTAATCCCTCAAGACGCTGATATTAAGAATAAATTTGGTCAATAGCTTATTAATAAAATTACAAAGTTCAAGCAAGTAGAATATATATTGATATATTGATCTCTCCGACTGTTGAAGCTAGATCTATATCGGTCAAAAAGCGATGCTTAAATGAGAATACTAGTGCTCTGTTTATGAAGGCTATATCTTTAACACCAAGCATATCTGCAGACTCTGTTGATTTGCTTCTTGATTCTTTTAACTCAAAAGTTCAGAATGTTATTGATAACATTGCTCCTGTGAAAGTCAGGAAGAAGAGTGGCAGACAAAAAGCACCCTGGAGGAATTCAACAGCAGTGCAAAATATGAAAAGACAATGCAGAAAAGCTGAGCGCATGTGGCGAAAGACAAATCTTGAAATCCACTATAACATCTATAAAGATAACCTTCATGCTTTCAATGTGGAACTAGGCAAAGCTAGACAGACCTTCTTCTCAAATATTATAAACAGAAACTTAAACAACACCCGCACTCTTTTTGCTACTGTAGAGAGACTAACAAATCCCCCAAGTCAGATTCCCAGTGAAATGCTCTCAGACAGCAAATGCTGTGAGTTTGCTTCCTTCTTCTCTGAGAAAATAAATAAAATCAGAAAGGCGATCAGCACATCCTTGAGCTGCACTGGGGTAAAACAGATCAGACCACAATCTCAGAAAGTAGCTATTATGTCTGTTTTTGAAGCAATTGATGGTAAAATTTTGGAAGAAACAGTACAGCACCTTAAAACATCAACCTGCGCCCTTGACATACTTCCCACATCTTTTTTCAAAAGCGTGTTTAACTGTTTAGAAGCAGATATCCTAGAAGTGGTAAATGCCTCACTTCTTTCTGGGACTTTTCCAAAATCCCTAAAAACTGCAGTTGTTAAGCCCCTTCTGAAAAAGAGCAATCTGGATAACATCATATTGAGCAATTACAGACCAATCTCAAATCTACCTTTCATTGGCAAGATCATTGAAAAAGTTGTTTTCAATCAGCTGAACAAGTTCTTAAGCTTGAATGGATACTTTGACAACTTTCAGTCTGGTTTCCGACCACATCACAGCACAGAGACAGCACTCATAAAGATAATCAATGATATTCGTCTTAACACAGATTCAGGTAAATTATCAGTGCTGGTTTTACTCGACCTCAGTGCTGCGTTTGACACTATAGATCACAACATTCTCCTTGACAGGCTGGAAAACTGGGTTGGGCTTTCTGAGATGGTTCTTAAATGGTTCAGGTCATACTTAGAAGGGAGAGGTTATTATGTGAGTATCGGTGACCATAAGTCTGAGTGGACATCCATGACATGCGGAGTCCCTCAAGGTTCAATACTTGCACCCCTCCTGTTCAACTTATATATGCTGCCACTGAGCCAAATAATGAGAAAGAACCAAATTGCATATCACAGCTATGCAGATGACACCCAGATTTACCTCGCGTTATCACCTAATGACTACAGCCCCATTGACTCCCTGTGTCAATGCATTGATGAAATTAAAAACTGGATGTGCCTAAACTTCCTTCAGTTAAACAAAGACAAAACTGAAGTCATTGCATTTGGAAACAAAGATGAAGTTCTCAAAGTGAACACATACCTTCACTCTAGGGGTCAAACAACTAAAAATCAGGTCAGGAATCTTGGTGTGATTTTGGAGTCAGACCTGAGTTTCAGTAGCCATGTAAAAACAATAACTAAATCAGCATATTATCATCTCAAAAATATTGCAAGAATTAGATGCTTTGTCTCCAATCAAGACTTAGAGAAACTTGTTCATGCTTTCATCACCAGCAGGGTGGATTATTGTAATGGGCTCCTCACCGGCCTTCCCAAAAAGACCATAAGACAGCTGCAGCTCGTACAGAACGCTGCTGCCAGGATTCTGAGCAGAACCAGAAAATATGAACACATCACACCAGTCCTCAGGTCCTTGCACTGACTTCCAGTTACATTTAGAATTGATTTTAAAGTACTGTTACTTGTTTATAAATCACTCAATGGCCTAGGACCTCAATACATTGCAGATATGCTCATAGAATATAAACCTAACAGATCACTAAGATCATCAGGATCAAGTCACTTAGTAATACCCAGGGTTCACTCAAAGCAAGGAGAGTCTGCTTTTAGCTGTTACGCCAGCCGCAGCTGGAACCAGCTTCCAGAAGAGATCAGGTGTGCTCCAACAGTAGCCACATTCAAATCAAGACTCAAAACACATCTTTTTACCTATGCATTTGCAGATTGAGCACTGTGCTATGTCCGAACTGTTTGCATTTTATTTTATACGTATTATCTTTTTATTCTTTTAATCATTTTTAATGTTTTATTTTTATCATTCTTCTTTATGTAAAGCACTTTGAATTACCATTGTGTATGAAATGTGCTATACAAATAAACTTGCCTTGCCTTGCCTTGCCTTGCCTAGAAGAACCCGGAATATAAAAGAAAAGTGCAGTTTCACGAAGCTTTTTCCCACAAAAAAACATAATAGGAAACATTCAGATTATAGTTTTGAGTTCATATTCTTGGGCCTATAAAATCCTGCAAATTCTGTTAGATTTTTTTTTAACTGCATTTCTCTCTCCATTTTTAAACAATTTTAATAATCAAAAAGAACGTCTAATTACCGTAATTTTCGCCACATAAGACGCTCCGGAACATAAGACGCACCCAATTTTAAAGGAGGAAAATCTAGAAGAAAAAAAAGATTCTGAACCAAATACTGTAGTAAAATATTTTATATCAACTGTATAAAGTTAACAGCACAACAAACATAAAAAAATGTATGCCAACCATGTAACATATTAAGAACTATGTTTACTCTCATTAACAGTCAGTAAACAGTGAAAGTAACAAAAATAAGGCTGTAATGTTTTTATTCGAACTCCAATAATTTGTGTGTAAACTGGGAAGTGGGTGTTGTACCGAAATCTGACTCCCCGGACAAATCCCTCACTAACATCCAGATTTTACTGCAGCAGAAAAATACACCTGTGAAAATCTCACTCCCCTCACTAAATGATGTTTTATTAACAAAGTTCGGGAGGAGCACGTTCAAAGGATTAACGCAATCAACACGTCATCAGCAATTACACCTCATCCTATCAGCAGGAGAGGAATCATGTATATATAGACGTTTGACTCACCTACAGCTCTTGACATTTTTCGGCATCCCTTCACCACCCCAACTCCTCACACATTGCATAGGCGGAGTTTCACTTTTGTGCTTGGGGGGGCACCAGACCACGAGCTCAGTTTTTTTTATATCATATTTATATACATATATATCATTCATTTTACATATAAAATACATTTACAATGAACAATGACTTTATACCAGTGCTTCTCAATTATTTTCTGTCACGCCCCCCTAGGAAGAGGTAAACATGTCTTGGCAAAAAGAAAGTATTCTCGGTCCTTTTTTTTGGCTCAGTGCCAGATATTGCGTGAAAACACGTGTGAATTTAGTGGTTGATCACGTGACACATGAACACCGGCGTGATCGTACACGTCAAAGGATGAGGGGATGATTATCTGAACTTCTGCTCTTGTTCAGTGCAAGAAAACCTACTCCCTGGCAAAAAAAAAGCATGTACCCCAGGGTAACGTGCGCCCCACTATTTGAGAACCACTGCTTTATACAAAGAATAGCGAATAGAACAGACTCTTTGTAGTTGCTGTTTTGTTTTGCATCGGCAGTGATAGGGTTAACACGGGGAGTTCAGAAGTGCGGCAAAAAGTGTGTTAGACGGGTGCGCTTGTTACAGTGTGTTGTTCTTCGTTCCGATTAAAGTTCATAAACAGATCCTCCCTTGACCTGTCATAGAACTACTTCAGACATTACAATATCTTACCTAATGCAGAAGAAGCCGCCTCTTTTTCCGAGATGTGTAGATGTACAGTCTTCTCTTCTGATAGATTTGACACTTTTAGTAGTGGATTTATTGAAAAAACGACGAATGTCCATTTTGTTTATTCAACGCGTAAAACAGAACGAGAAGAGCGTCCACTCACGTACCGCGATACTTTGAGATTCGCAAATCGCGGGAGAATGTAATAAATCTACAGTAATAAAAAATTAATTAGCCATGTCTTACTCATTCTATACACAGAACTAATAAGATAAAACAAATAAAACGAGAAAATATGAATTCTGTAATAACAAAAAAACATATTCAAAGCACAAGGCAGGCATTAATTGGCTCTGGTCTGGGGGGGCAGTGCCCCCCCCAGCCCCCCCCAAACTCCGCCTATGCTTAATTGTTCCTATCAAAGTCAGGATACGGGGGGAGTGCTCCAGGTTCGGGCTAAATACCGAGCTCGGAGCCTCTCCTCGGACACACGCCAAATACGCTTACCATTTATTGCTCCTGAATCATTTGTAAGTGTGAACTCGTGAACTGGTTTAAAAGCTCACAGACTCACCATATGATGAGACAATAAGACGAATATGTTGAGTTATTTTTTGCTGTGAAAATCTGACTTGCCCTGGTAAACCCATAGGCCTACTATAATTCATTATAACTGTAATATAATTTAATTTTCTGCTTATTTCTGTAAGCGTACAAGTCGGTTTGTAGGCGAATATGCTCAAGGAAGTGCGTTCACTTCGATGCAGCGCGTATTAATGCGCGGGCGGAACACGAGATCCAGGGGGAGGAGTTGGATCCAGATCCAACTCCTCCCATTATATATACTTCGCCCCGCCGCCGCCCCATCACACATGGTCATGGTGTGCGAAGACACCCACCCAGGCTTCTGCAGCGAGTTCTGTGAAATCTGTGCTGACCAGTGTGAAAGGATGGATGGATGGATGGATGGATGGATGGATGGATAGCTAATTGTGAATGTCCTGTGGTTTCCCTGTAATGTTGGTCTAATTATGTGTGCTCCCAATGTCGTTTTCCTTATGTTTTGCCTTCAAAGTTTCCCTACTGTTTTCAAAATGTCTGTTTTAGCTCGTGTGTTAATAAAGTTTTTTTTTCCAATTTAATTTCGTTGGTAATACATTTTGCATGCATTTATGTAAGTGAGATGCTCTTATGCTATTTAAATGAAGTCAGATGCTCTTGTGAAGTCACTTATAAGTGACTTATAAGTATAATTAGTGCTGCTATAATTTAGTCACATACAGTGTCATAATCAGTAGTGAAAAAAGCACATTCTCTACTTGAATTTAAACTTGAATTAAGTGCCTACTAATTAATATACTTAAGTATTGGAAATCAAAGTGCATGTGGACTACTGAAAGGGGTTAAAGATCAGCCAAAGAATACAGTGAATCTACGAAATTTGTAAGTAATCTTTTTTGTTTTAGATTATATTTAAACGTTTCTCCAAATTAATAAAATACGTGGCTATTGTCCACCACTACGTGTAAGTACGTAGTGGTGGACAATAGCCACGTATTTTATACAAATTACCACAACGTATAAACTACAGTGTTTGTAACTATTAAAAACTTTAATATTTGTTTTCGGCAAGTTTGTTTTTACGTCAAAAGAATAACTAACTAGTTACGACTCGATGCGGAAAAGATAGAGCAACAAGTACGAAGTGTGGGGAATCTGTTGACCAATCAGAATGCAGTGGAAGGAAATCCAACTCCGCCCCCTGGATCTGGATTTAACTCCGCCCCTTGGATCTGGATCCAACTCCGCCCCCTGGATCTTGTGTACTGCATTGAGGTGCTACTGGGGCGTAGGGGAGTGAGATTTGTCCGGGGAGTCAGATTTTCGCAACCAAAACATGCGCGTTCCGCGCATTCTGTGAGTCACGCCTCTTTCTCTCGGTTTCGTTTTACTTCTCTCTGACGCACCGCTCCTCTCCCGACTCTCTCCCGCTGCAGACCTCGCTGAACCTCGCCCCCCTCGCTACAATCATCACTGTAAAGTCCCCCATTGCCCCCCACTCGTCATCACCACGGCTACGGTCGTGGCCGCGCTCCGCGGATTCTTTATATTCGTCGGATAGGATGCACCAACTCCCCCCCCCCCAGTTTTGGGGAAGAAAAAATGCGTGTCATGCGGCGAAAAATACGGTAATTGAAATCATGAAACGTATACAACTGAATAACAATTTATTAAATGTTTTAGGTTTAAATGAAACCTTTGTTTCTTTAAACAAAGTGCTTTACTGTTCAAATTAAAACATGGAGGAAAAAATGTGATTAATAATTATATAGCACATTATTATTACTAGTGTAGGAATAGTGTTAATGTTATTATTTTGAGACGTGGCTAATCTTCTGTACGACAGAAATACATATTTATCTCACAATTTCTGAAACAATTTCTTAAAAAAAGTTAAACTGAACTTTTATTTAGACAAGCTTTGAGTTTCTGACGCTTAACATGAGACTTTTGCGTGTTCATATTAATAAATCACACACTGAATTTGCTCTTTTAACATCTATTAACGCATTAATCCACATTAAACGATTTCTTCATAACAGTTTTCTGGAAACCGCTTGTTTTTCACATTGAGTGTTTTAGAAAATCCCGTTATTGATTGGTATTTCATATGTGCTCAACTGAATATCTCCTCGTTAATTAATTTAATTAACAGTTATGATTGAGAAGAGATTGTTTTTTATTACCGACCGATAATGAGACTCTTGTGAATACGAGCGGTGATTATCAGAGCAGTGACTCTCATCGTACTGTCGTCCAATCAAAAAGCAGCATCTGCTTTCAATCAATCAAAGTGTGTTTGTTAGTGAGAGTGTGTGTGTTTATGTTTCTGTGTGTGTGTGTATCAGGACATTAGTGTGTAAATAAAGGAAAATATATGCGATGCTGCGTGAAAAACTGCAACATGAACTTGTGTATTTTTCTTGCAGTGTTTCTGCAACTAGAAACGTAACAGTTTAATTTAATGCGTTGATACAATTTACAAATGTAACAAATAAATAATGTTTTAGCTGTGCATTTTGTTTATTCCAGCATATTACACAGATTACATATTTTACACAGATTTAAGAAGCAGCGACTGTAAAAATATACAAATAAAACTGCGTATGATAAAATATTTGAAATATATTTACAGTTTGTTTTCCAAAAGGAATAAAACATGGAGAATTCTTGAATCTCAGAGTAAGAAAACTTTATTGATAAAAGCAAGAAAATACAGACAGTAAATATACAGCAGTAATAAAGTGAGATCTGTGTCTCTTATCTGAGCAAAATATAAACAATAAAGCCTTTTAAACTTGATTATTAAAACTCTGATACTCAAATAATCATCAGTATTTATTATGACAAAACACTAGAAGAACAAAAACACACTTGAAGAATCTTTTAAAGTTCAGCGTTCTGCTTTAGATTTAAGCACTTCCTGAAAAACATGAACATATAAAGCCATAGATTAATATATTTCACAGATATTCATGAATGCAAACACAGTTTGAGGAAATGACATCATCAGTCGTACCTGATGTGTGAATCCGTGCTTAATCTCGTTCAGCTCTTCTGGATCTGACGTCATAAACCACCAGCAGGATAATAGCCACGCCCACCAGAACAGAGAGAACCAATCGGATCACAAGTTCAGTCGGACCACAGCAGTGAACTGAGGAAGAACAACATCAAAGTGAGATCAGCTCAGCCAATCAACGCTCATATCAGCTCATCCACTAATATCAGCATTGCTGCCGTACCTGCACATGTGTGAGTGCAGAGCTGAGTGATGTCCAGATGTTGAGTCTGGTGGCTGATGGGATTGTTCAGCACACAGCTGTAGCTGTTTTTATCCTGATATTCCACCTCCAGAGGAAGAGAGAGACTGATGCTGAGATCAGACGCACTGATGCTGGACAATAAACTGCTGCCATTCAACCAGGAGAGAGTCACATGACTCACATTCACCACTGAACACACCAATGAACATGATGATGATGATGAAGAGCAGTGTGAAGAGTTACTGCTGATGACAGGAACAGACAGAGGAGCTGAAAACATGAGAGAATCAAGAGAAATGAGGAGGAGTGAAGATATTCAAGCAGACGAGGAAGAAACATCCAGAGGAACCAAGATCATCAAAAGAGGAACATTTAAAAACGACTCAAATTAAATATAAACCTGCTGTTACTGTAAAACAAGAAAGGAATTAGTCATTTTAACTAATTATTCATGATAAGATCTAACTCTAATAAATAAAACATGTGAATCTGATGTTTAACTCACCGTAGACAGAGAGACGAATAGAAGAAGACCTGAGTGCAGATTTCACTGCGATCACTAGTTCATAACGTCCAGTATGTTTGATTGTGATGTTTGTGATGGTCAGAGATCCAGTTTGATTGTCCAGTTTCAGTCTGTCTCTGAATCTCCCATCAAGAACATCATCATATACAGTGAAGCTGTTGTTCTGTTTATTGATTTCAGCTATTAAAGTGAGTTCAGGTCCAAACCTCCACTGAATCACATCATCATCCTTTATTTCAGTGATATCAGAGTTTATAGTCACAGATTCTCCCTCCGTCACGGGCACTGGATCATCAAACACACAGAACAAACAGAATCAGGGTTATTAGATGATGTTTTATTAACAAGTTCGGGAGGAGCACGCGGATTAATGCAATCAACTCGTCATCAGCAATTACACCTCATCCTATCAGCATGAGAGGAAGCATGTGTATATACTGTAGACATGTTCGACTCTCCTACATCTCTCGACAGTTTACGACAGTTTTCGGCTGTATGAACATCTGATCTTGTGTTTCTGTGAACAGATGCTGTTCTTCTGCAGAAACTCAATCTGATGTGTTTTAATCAGCAGATCAGCAGAAAATGCATCATAATTAGGGGCCAAGCACCGAAGGTGTGGAGGCAACTATAGTGTTTGTTCCTGTTGCTGTTATTATTCTTCAGCTTCTTCTTCTTCCGCTTCTGCCATGGAAGTCTATTGCAGCCCATAGAACCGTTTGCAGAAAAATTATTAAATTTGGCACACGGATGGAGGACAGTCCAATCATTCACCATAGAGCAGTGGTTCTTAACCTTGAGGGAGGGACTGAACGCCACCAATTTCATATGCGCATTCACCGAACCCTTCTTTATTGGAAAAATAAAATATTTTTATATTAAAATATAAGTATATATTTTACTGGTGCACAAAATGAACCGTGCATCAACATGCAGCTTAAGGAAGCGTTCTCTTAGTTTTGCCGGTGCTAGACTAGAATTGCTCATCTCGGCATTGCAAATAATGCAGTTAATAAAGTGTGTTAATGTTCCGTTATACATGTGAATCCATATTGTACATCGTCCAACCACTTTCTTTTTTTGCTCGACATAGTTAGTATGAAGGGATTAAAATATTAAGAAAGAAATCACACGACGTTTCATCACGACAGTCAAAAGTCGACTACTGGGCGCACCAAATGTCCTGCAGCACAGACAGGCCAAGCGATGTTGCGTGATCAGCTGCAGCCAATGATGGCCAAGGGGGGCGTGTCATCACGAATCATATGAGTCGGGTGTGTCTTATCCTCCGCGAACCCCTAAGACTGACTCACCGAACCCCTGGGGTTCGATCGAAACCAGGTTAAGAACCGCTGCCATAGAGAATGTAGAGTGTCTACCTCAATCCCTCTAGCGCCACCACCTGTCCTAGAAACAAATTTCTTATGTTCTCTGATTCCTTGGCTCAAGATGATTCAATTTCACGTCTTTGACTTTGACGTAATTTTCCGGTATGAACATTTTTCAGCCATTTTGAGTTTTATAAAAAAAAATCTACTTTTTTGAACTCCAAATGTCAAAATGTTTTTGATTAACTTGCAAAAAATTTCAACAAATTGGCCACAAAAATGAAAGCGAGGTTGTATCTCCGCAATGCATTAGCATATTCTGACCAAACTTGGTGTGTGGGATGTCAATCATGATCTGAGGCTACCTGCAGAGTTTTGGCGCAGTGCCCCCTAGTGGCCAGGGGGTGTGAAACAGTGACATGTGCGGTATAATATAATAATTTTCTCATATTGGCCATTTTGAGCGTTGGCCATTTTCAATTTTGTCATAAATGCTGTATTTAATGAACGCATTGGCATGTCATTACAAAACTCGGTATGTGTCTTCGGCATCATGTTCTGACACAAGGCAAAAAGATTCGGCCACCTTGTGATCAAAAGTTATAACCAAATGTAAAAATATGCTAATAACTTTTGATGACATTAACATATTTTAATACAAATTGTCTTAATATGTTCCTTGGGTTATGCCGAGAACACACATATCCATTTTGTCATAGTCAGGCAAACTTCCTGTCCGCCATTTTGTTTTGCTTTAAAAACCTCCCCTATCGAACTCTTCCCAGACTGTTTGTCTGATTTTCTCCAAATTTGTGTTGATGGAAAAATATGTTTTTGTATGCCGCATGTAACGGGTGTTGTGTTGTTTTAATTTCACAGAAAATCACTTTTTGTCATTTAATAATTATTTTATTTTTGTATAATTATTTTGAACTATTTAACTTATTCTTTCAAGATTTAATTTCATTTCGTTTATTATTTTGGTAGTAATTTATTTTATGTCCATTTTCAATTATTAATTGTACGCAGTTCCTTTAAGAACGAGCTTCCGGTTGCAAAACAAATTTGAGGAAATGATGTCAAAATGACAATAATGCTCTATGTCAGCAAAGCTTTGCCCAATTGACATCAAACTTTCCATGTGTTAACTATTGGTCAGACTATTGGTTAAAAGTCGAATTACTACAGAATAAAGTCTAAATGGCTGAACAATCATCAATAAAGTCATTTTAAATTGCTTATTGCCGCTGGTCTGATGTTGCCAGCCATGTTGGCATGACTTTTCGTCTTCTTTAGGCCCCGATCATTGCTGCTTGCAGCTATATTGTTATTTCTGTTTGTGTTCAGAGGCTCAATATGAAGTTACAATTATGTTTTTTATTCAACTCTCTGTTCTTTTCATGAAAACATGGCATTCATTTGTTGGGTTTTTCTAATTCCATGTGAAGTTTAATTAAAAACTATTGCACTTGTTAATTAGATTTGTCTCTTCTTTAGCGATATTGTTATATTTTATTTATTTTAATGGCCTTGAAAACATTGGGAAAATGTCTCTTAAATGTAATTAAATTACACATTTAAAATACAGTATTGTCTGAGATTATGTAAACGTTCAATGTATATTGTATAAACTAAATATAGCTAAATAATAAAGAATATTGTCTTTAAATACAATGTTTGTAATTTTTTGAAAGTTTTGAAGACTCTCATAATACATTTATGATGAACATAATTAAAGTTCTCTTTAATTTCTCTAATCAAACATATAATTGATTAATATAATTTGTGCATTAAGAATCCTTAAAGTTGAATTTATCACACAAATAAACGTAAAGTTATGCTTTACTACAATTGAATTACAACTAAAATATATTTAGTACAAAATTAGTTCCACAATATCAGACTATAACACACGTTAAATAAACTGATAATTAGTCTGACTGCAAATATAATTATCATATTTATTTCACCAGGTGAATATTTGGAATAAAAAAGTAAAACCTGAATAAAAGCAATACATTTGTCATACGGCAATATTGTGATGATGCGTCACCATGGAAATAATAATGTGAAACAATCATAAATAATGTTCACCTTAAACTCATCAGATAATATTTAATATTGTAAACTTATGTGTGAAAGGAAATAATAGATTCACATTTAAATTAGAAATAAACAATATCGTAAAACAGCAAAATGGAACTAAATAGTGTATGAATTGATTTTAATTTTGTCATTAAAAAGCAGATGTAAAAGTTTTGAACTCACCAATGACAATGAGTCTGAACCTCACAAACCTCGCCCTGTTGATCATTAGTTGATAACGTCCAGCATGTTTGATTGTGATGTTTGTGATGGTCAGATATCCAGTTTGATTGTCCAGTTTCAGTCTGTCTCTGAATCTCCCATCAAGATCATCATCATTTACAGTGAAGCTGTTGCTCCGTTTATTGATTTCAGCGATTACAGTGTTTCCAAACTCCCACCGAATCTTTTCATCCTCCTTTATTCCAGTGAGATCAGGGTTTAGAGTCACAGATTTTCCCTCCGTCACTGATATTTCCACTGGATCATCAAACACACAGAACAAACAGAATCAGGGTTTCATCACAGATAAACACAATCAGTTACAGAAGTAAGTGGATTGAAATTTCAATTTGAAATTAATTTCATATTTAAATAACATAAGAAAATGCAGTTTGGATTAATAGTTGTGTTTAAGCTGATTAAAATGTAAACTGATATTTAACTCACCGATGACAACGAGATTAAAATCCTTGATCCTCACACTGTTGATGTCTAGATTATAATCTCCAACATGTTTGATTGTGGTGTTTGTGATGGTCAGAGATCCAGAGTGATTGTCCAGTTTCAGTCTGTCTCTGAATCTCCCATCAAGAACCTCATCATTTACAGTGAAGATGTTGCTCTGTTTATTGATTTCAGCGATTAATGTGTTTTCAGGTCCAAACTTCCACTGAATCACATCATCCTTTATTTCAGTAAGATCAGAGTTTAGAGTCACTGATTTTCCCTCCGTCACTGGCACTGACAAAAACATCTCTCCTGTAACTCCTGAAGAACAGAGTTTTTCACAGATTAACGCTTTAAAATCTCTTGATGTTGTTTAATGAAGCTTCAATAAAATACTTTTAATCATTTAACTGTGAAATTAATAATATCCTGCTGAAGACAAAAGACGATGAATAAAAAGAAAAATACATTATTATATGGAACAAAAATGGAAAAAGACTCTTTAATGTTTAATTTCACAGTAAAACTAATGAGTGTCTGAACTTCATATTTATATTTTATTTAATCATAATAACTGAATCAAACTTGATCTGATAGTTCAGTTATCATAGAGCAGATACTGTGGTGTTCATGCTGTAGTTCCTCTATCATACTGAAGGGGTTCTGCAGAGTTCAATCCCTCTGACATGAAGCTCAGAGTAAAGCAGAGCAAGAGAGAGTTTCATTAGAGAGAAACATGACTGTCTCTCAAATTAACTTTGTGTTTATAGTTCTGGTTGGGAAACTGTAGTTCCCTTTCATGGGAACTTCGAGCTGCGTCAGAAAACGCTAGGGGAAACCCTTGACGTCAGTCACGTGAAGATGTGTACAACCAATGAGAAAATTACGCGTGTGAATGCAAGTCGCGGGAAGTGACGTCATGAACAGAGCATAAAAGCGCACCGGAACCCGGAAGTGACAGCTTTGAGTGTCTTCAGCGTGCTTGTGTCAGAGAGTTTGTGCTTGCGAGTTTCAAACCACCTTTTGGATTACGTGCGTTGTGATTATGGCGGAACAGGCATTTACACCGTGTGTTTCTCCTTGTACCCGTTTCATCACGGGTAAGGACACACACAGTCAGTGCGTTGTCTGTCTGGGAGCGGAGCACGCTCGGTCAGCGCTTGAGGGCGGTGATTGTGAGAACTGCGAGAGGTTCTCATTGCGTACTCTCCGCTCCCGTCTGGCAGTATTTGCGGATACTAACCAGACTCGCGTTCTTCAAGGTTCTGGACCCGCTGCGGCTGAGGCTCGGCGGCATTCTCAATCTTGGGGATCGCAAATGGATCTCACGGAAGGTTGCGGGGCGGGTGAGCCCGTCTCGCAGTTCGACTGTGTTGATCCCAGTTCCAGCCGGAAGTTGGAAGCACGCGTTTCCGGCGCGGTTTCTTCCAATCCGACTGGGACTTCGGTGCTATCATTATCCTGCTCTGAGGATGAGGAAGTGATTAGCATCGATCCGGTTGAGGAGGCTTCGCCACCCTCTTCACCGGCGTATGAGGAACTGATCGAGGTCGTGACGCGAGCAGTCTCTCGTCTGGATATTAATTGGCCGGCGGAGACCAGGAACGCTCGTCCCAGGAAAAGTAAGTTGGATGAGCGTTACCTTCCAGCTCGCGTCGCTCCCCAGCGCCGGGCAATGCCTTTCTTCCAGGATCTCGATACTGAGGTATCGAGATCTTGGAAAAAGCCAGCTTCCGATAGGGTGCATACGTCGTCCAGTGCGATGTATGCTACTCTTACCGGAGCTCATCCCTATGGTTACGGAGGGATGCCGAAGGTGGACGAGGCTCTTGCGGGATACCTTGTGCCCCAGTCGGCATCCACTATCAAAGCCCCGGCGCTCCCCACCAAACCGTTGCGGGTTACATCATCATTGGTGGGGAAAGCATATTCTGCCTCTAGTCAGGCTGCAGCGTGCCTGCACACCACGGCACTGCTGCAGGCCTACCAAGCAGATTTGCTGGGCGACCTCGATCAAGGTGGCGGTATTGGTCCCGAGGCAGTGGCAGAGCTGCGTCGGGCCATGGATTTGTCTCTCCGAGCCACTAGAGAAACGGCCTTCTCTGTCGGTCGCTCCATGGCAGCTCTGGTGGCTACGGAGAGGCATTTATGGCTCAATCTTTCAGCCATAAAAGATAAGGACAAGTTCGTTTTGTTGGACGCCCCTCTGTCCCCTTCGGGCTTGTTCGGCGACGCCGTAAAAAGCGTTGTCGATAAGTTTCAGGAGGCTGCACGGCAGCAGGTGGCGTTCAGCAAAGTCCTTCCCCGCCACCCTTCACGTGAGCCCAATAGCCAAACACGGGCTCACAGTTCCTCATACAGGGCCTCACAGAAGGAGAGTGTTGCATCTCGTTTACCTCCCCCTAATAAAGGGAGGTCGGGACAACACTCTCGGGCCCAGCCTTCTGGTAAAAGGATGGATCTGAGGAACATCTTAAATGCCAAGAAGGCTACCTCTAAGCGTTCCTGACGCCAGAGGCAAGCCGCACCAAGGCGGTCATCTCCGTGTCCGGTTCCCGAGGGAGCCCGTCTCGGAGGCACTGCCCCCTCTGAGGAGGGTCCTAGAGCATTCCACCAGTACGGTGTCCGGAAACCCCGGCCCTGTGGTGTCTCTGCTCGTATCAGAGATCAGTCTCGAGAGACTGATTCCCTTAGTAGAGTTCCAGGCCGCATGGTTGCGTCTGCCGGGCATCTCTCAATGGGTCCTGCGCATAGTAACCTCCGGGTACAAAATTCAATTCGGGGTTTCACCACCCCGTTTTATGGGGATCCTATCGTCCGCGGTAGGGCCCCAGCAGGCTCTGATTATGGAACAGGAAGTAGACTCTCTGTTGGAGAAAGGGGCCATCGAGTATGTGCCCCTTACAGACAGACAGTCCGGTTTCTTCAGCCGATACTTCATAGTTCCGAAGAAGGATGGAGGGTTGCGGCCCATTCTGGATTTGCGTCTTCTAAATCGCACTATCTTGCGTCTAAAATTCAAAATGTTGACGCTCAGGCAGATTGTGACGCATATCAGGTCCGAGGACTGGTTCGTCACAATCGACCTAAAAGACGCATACTTCCACATCTCCATCCTTCCTCAGCATCGGAAGTTCCTACGGTTCGCCTTCGGGGGGAAGGCGTACCAGTATCGTGTACTTCCGTTCGGCCTATCGCTCTCACCCCGCACGTTCACGAAGGTCGTGGACGCTGCACTTGCTCCGTTGCGGTTACAAGGCATCCGTGTCCTCAATTATATAGACGATTGGCTAGTATTAGCCCAATCGTCTCAGTCAGCAGCACGTCATCGAGATGTCGTGCTCGCTCACATGAAGGAGCTGGGGTTAAGGTTGAACACCAAGAAGAGTGTGCTTTCTCCTGCTCAGAGAACCACCTTCTTGGGAGTCATTTGGGACTCGGAAACAATGTCTGCTCGGCTATCCCCCGGGCGCATTCATTCCATTCGTTCAATTGTCGAGGGCATAAAACTAGGCCAGCTACTCACTGTCAAACACTTTCAGAGAGTGTTGGGGCTCATGGCAGCGGCGTCCAGCGTTATACCGCTCGGCCTGCTACACATGAGACCTCTGCAGTGGTGGCTCAGGACCAAAGGGTTTTCCCCGAGGGGCAACCCGCTTCGCACAATCAAGGTCACGAGGCGATGCCTACGCACCTTGACCCTGTGGAAGAATATCTGGTTCCTGTCACAAGGCCCTGTGTTGGGGGCTCCGTCTCGACGAGTGACTCTGTCAACGGATGCCTCCCTCACAGGTTGGGGGGCGGTTCTGAGGGACCGCTCCTCACAAGGGCTTTGGAGCTTGCGGCACCAGTCCTGGCACATAAACCTGCTGGAGTTACTGGCGGTCCGCAGAGCGCTACTTGCTTTCCTCCCGGACCTAATTGGGCATCATGTCACTGTGTTCACAGACAGCATGACAGTGGTGGCTTACATCAATCACCAGGGAGGTCTTCGCTCTCGTCCAATGTACAAATTGGTGAGACAAGTTCTTCTCTGGGCCCAGGGCAAGGTGCTCTCCCTCAGGGCAGCCCACATCCCTGGAGTCCAGAACATAGGAGCAGACTTCCTGTCGAGGCAGGGGCCGAGGCCCGGGGAATGGCGGCTCCACCCCGAGGTGGTGGAGCAGATTTGGAAGAGATTCGGGAAGGCACAGGTAGACCTGTTTGCCTCAGTCGAAAATACTCATTGCCCTCTATGGTTCTCCTTAACGTACCCAGCGCCGCTGGGGCGGGATGCCATGATGCAGGTGTGGCCGAGGCTACACTTGTACGCTTTTCCTCCGATTGTTCTGCTCCCGGGAGTTCTGGCCAAAGTTCGTCGGGACAGGGTCCGTCTCACGCTGGTGGCCCCCTTTTGGCCCAGCAGGATCTGGTTCTCGGACCTGGTATCCCTCCTAGACGGAGTCCCCTGGGAGATTCCGGTCAGGGGGGATCTTCTGTCCCAGGCGGAGGGTTGTGTTCTTCACCCCCGCCCAGAACTTCTGAAGCTGAAGGTCTGGCCCCTGAGGGGATCCAGTTCTTCGAAACTGGTCTCACAGCCGAGGTTGTAGAGACCATCCTTCAGTCCAGAGCTCCCTCCACGAGGAAACTCTACGCTCTAAAGTGGAAACTCTTCTCTGCTTGGTGTAGCGTAAGGCAGTTAAACCCAGTAACCTGTCCCGTTGGCAAAGTGCTGGAGTTCCTGCAGGAGAAGTTTGCGACAGGGTTGTCCCCCTCTACCTTGAAGGTTTATGTGGCTGCCATAGCGGCTTGCCACATACCTCTGGGTGGGGTGTCCTTGGGCAGGGACCCCCTAGTCTCTCGTTTCCTTCGTGGCACTCTAAGGCTGAGACCTGTGACACAGACCAGGGTTCCTGCCTGGGACTTGTCTTTGGTACTCCAAGGCCTGTCCCAGGCACCCTTTGAACCATTAGAGGAGCTTCCTATTAAACTCCTCTCCCTAAAGACCCTTCTTTTGCTGGCTATCACCTCGCTAAAGAGGGTTGGGGATCTTCAAGCTCTCTCGGTGGTTCCATCTTGCCTCGAGTTTGCGCCCGGGATGACGAAGGTTTTTCTTCACCCGAGGCCAGGCTATGTCCCTAAGGTTCTCACGAACGTGGCTCGGTCTATCATGCTACAGGCCTTCTGTCCTCCCCCCTTTGACGATCATGAGCAGGAGCGAAAGAACAAGGTCTGTCCAGTACGAGTACTGGACGCTTACGTCCTCAGGACTGCTACCTGGCGTAAGTCAAACCAACTGTTCGTTTGTTTTGGGGCCCCTGAGGGGGCTCCAGCTTCCAAACAAACCCTAAGCCGATGGATAGTCGAGGCTATCTGTCTGGCTTATGAGTCGGCCGGACATGCTTCTCCCCTGAGGGTCCGGGCCCACTCTACTAGGAGCGTGGCGACCTCCAAGGCGTTTCTCTCAGGAGTTTCCCTTGCTGATGTTTGTGCTGCGGCTGGCTGGTCCTCACCGCACACCTTTATGAGATTCTATCAATTGGATCTCGATTCCGCTCCGGGAACGAGGGTGCTCTCTCAGTGAGCTGAGACACATCCGTAGGCCGGCGTCGCTGAGGTGACGTTGGTATAACGTTCCCCTAGCGTTTTCTGACGCAGCTCGAAGTTCCCATGAAAGGGAACGTCTCGGGTTACGTATGTAACCCTGGTTCCCTGAAGGGGAACGAGACGCTGCGTCTTTCGCCTCAGCTCCTTGCGCCTCCGGGCCCGCTTCAGACACTCTCTTGCTGTCACTTCCGGGTTCCGGTGCGCTTTTATGCTCTGTTCATGACGTCACTTCCCGCGACTTGCATTCACACGCGTAATTTTCTCATTGGTTGTACACATCTTCACGTGACTGACGTCAAGGGTTTCCCCTAGCGTTTTCTGACGCAGCGTCTCGTTCCCCTTCAGGGAACCAGGGTTACATACGTAACCCGAGACGTTTTCTGTATGTAAGTGTTCTGTGTATTTATGGGATATTTCAAAGTGATTGTTACTTTAGATCAGTAAGTTTGTGATAGAGCGCCCATAAACCAACACAAATTATATAACATAACTTAATCACTGGCATAATTAGTGATAGTTCCTCACAGAACTCAAAGAACATTCCCCACACTTCCAGCAAGGGAGACTTTGTCATTTTCTGAATGTGTGACTGAATTGCTGTATTTCACACACATAAAATGATCTAGGTTGATGTTTGTAAAATGCGTCTCCTCCATTTCTCGCCACCGGAAGTTCCTTCTCTAACTAATTTAAGCAGTAATTTATCACATGATCCAGAACAGAAACAACTGAAGCCATAAAAACACATTTAAACTCACCCGTCAGACGCCACAAACAGAGCAAAAGCACCTGGAGGAACATTTTCTTCATCGTTCAGTGAAAAGCCCTCGATAGTCACTCTTAAAATGTGTGCAAACACTCAGATTGATCTGAAACGCTGAACTGTGATATTTATCTGGTTGTGTGTGAATCCTCCCCCAACATCAGTTAGTTTCCACTCACACGTCCGGCTCCTTTAACATCACCAACATCAACAAGCTTCTGCTGATCTTACATCTGCAAATGAATGAAACTAATATCAGAAGAGTGAAATATTGATGAGATATCAGTATCTGCTGGTGTGTTATATAGTGCTGTGAGCTGTCAATCATATCTGACCTCTGACTCTTATTTGACTGTTGATGGATTCACTTTATTTCACTGTAAAGATGTTTATTAGAAGTGAAAGATTGTCAGGACTCAGGACTGAGTTCTTTCTGATTAAAAGGGGGGGGGGGGGGGGGCGCGTTACCGTGGGGAACATGCTTTTTTTGCCAGGGAGTAGGTTTTCTTGCACTGAACAAGAGCAGCAGATATGAAGTTCAGATAACCGTCCCCTCATCCTTTGACGTGTACGATCACACCGGTGTTCATATGTCACGTGATCAATCACTAAATCCACACGTGTTTGCACACGATATCTGGCACTGATCCAAAAAAAAGATGCGCTCAGAGCTTGTCATTTATCACAACAATTCAGTGTTTTCAACCACATACGATTTCTTTTAGGTTTCAACAAGTTGGTGACTATTTTGAATAAAAAAGAAAAAACTAAGTAAATGTGATCTATTATACAGCGCTTTTTGTGACTGCGATATGTCACGTGACAAGCATGACGCGTTGCCATGGAAACAATGAGGCGAAAGTTCCAAAACGGGGGGAAGGGGGGCGCGCGACATTTTTACCTCTTCCTAGGGGGGCGTGACAGAAAATAATTGAGAAGCACTGATCTAAATCAATGATTATTTACAGGTTACTCTATGTTTGCAGTAATATTCACTCATGATTATATCATTATACATTTACCGGCAAATAAACCCAGTGATAGTTTTCTCTCTTATTGTATCTGTTGAAGCATCAGTGCGTCTGGATTGATCTGTTGAAGCATCAGTGTGTGTGGATTGATCTGTTGTAGCATCAGTGTGTGTGGATTGATCTGTTGAAGCATCAGTGTGTGTGGATTGATCTGTTGAAGCATCAGTGTGTCTGGATTGATCTGTTGAAGCATCAGTGTGTGTGGATTGATCTGTTGAAGCATCAGTGTGTGGATTGATCTGTTGTAGCATCAGTGTGTGTGGATTGATCTGTTGAAGCATCAGTGTGTGTGGATTGATCTGTTGAAGCATCAGTGTGTCTGGATTGATCTGTTGAAGCATCAGTGTGTGTGGATTGATCTGTTGAAGCATCAGTGTGTGTGGATTGATCTGTTGAAGCATCAGTGTGTCTGGATTGATCTGTTGAAGCATCAGTGTGTGTGGATTGATCTGTTGAAGCATCAGTGTGTGGATTGATCTGTTGTAGCATCAGTGTGTGTGGATTGATCTGTTGAAGCATCAGTGTGTGTGGATTGATCTGTTGAAGCATCAGTGTGTCTGGATTGATCTGTTGAAGCATCAGTGTGTGTGGATTGATCTGTTGAAGCATCAGTGTGTGTGGATTGATCTGTTGAAGCATCAGTGTGTCTGGATTGATCTGTTGAAGCATCAGTGTGTGTGGATTGATCTGTTGAAGCATCAGTGTGTGTGGATTGATCTGTTGAAGCATCAGTGTGTGTGGATTGATCTGTTGAAGCATCAGTGTGTGTGGATTGATCTGTTGAAGCATCAGTGTGTGTGGATTGATCTGTTGAAGCATCAGTGTGTCTGGATTGATCTGTTGAAGCATCAGTGTGTGTGGATTGATCTGTTGAAGCATCAGTGTGTGTGGATTGATCTGTTGAAGCATCAGTGTGTGTGGATTGATCTGTTGAAGCATCAGTGTGTCTGGTTTGATCTGCCGGTGGATAAACAGCTTCTGCTGGATGTTTGTCGTCTCTGTGCGTGTCAGCGGTTTGTGGCTGAAGTGTTGCTTCATCTTCTCTCCTGCTAATCAGAAGCTCACAATCTTTCACTCCATATTAAACATCTTTACACTGAAATAAAGTGAATCCATCAACAGTCAAATAAGAGTCACAGGTCAGAGGTCAGATATGATTGACAGCTCACAGCACTAAATAACACACCAGCAGATACTGATATCTCATCAATATTCACTCTTCTGATATTAGTTTCATTGATTTGCAGATGTAAGATCAGCAGAAGCTTGTTGATGTTGGTGATGTTAAAGGAGCCGGACGTGTGAGTGGAAACTAACTGATGTTGGGGGAGGATTCACACACAACCAGATAAATATCACAGTTCAGCGTTTCAGATCAATCTGAGTGTGTGTGTGTGTGCGCGTGTGTGTGTGAGAGAGACAGTAGAGAGCAGCGCTTGCAACATCAAGGTCATGGGTTTGATTCCCAGGGAAAGCAAAAACTGATTAGAATGTCAATGTGTTTCTTGAATGCGATGATAAAAGCGACTGATAAATGCAGGAATGTTAGATGAACGGCCCAAACTGCAGCTCTGACAGAAGTTATAGTTGAGTTGTGGATTTCTACAATAATCTCGGTCTGATGAAACGTTGTACTTCATTTTAAAAAGAAACGTGTGCGCAAACATTTGTGAGTTTCCTTCATTACAGCGAGACCTTCATGTGCGTCTCAAACACTCATCTGGATAATAAACAGTCCCGTTTGGACGGATTTAAAACTGCAAATAGAAAAAGAAGTGAAACCGAAGCCTGTGTTTCATTCCCATTAATAGAGTTATTTTTTATTATTCTCAACCCTAAATTCTCTTTACTTTGAGCTGAAAATGATCCTGTCTAAAAACAATTAGAAAAATGATTTTCCCTGTAAAATACAAGTTCCCCCATCATTTACATTTATGTATTTATCAGACGCTTTTATCCAAAGCAACTTACATTGCATTCAAGGAACACATTGAATCAGTTCATGCTTTCCCTGGGATCAAACCCATGACCTTGATGTTGCAAACACCAATGCACTACTGGTTGAGCTGCAGGAAAGTGCCATCATTTGTGTTTACAGTGACGGACAATGTTGAGAATTTAAGGGGTAAATGTGCTTTATCGTAATGTAAATAATCACAGTGCTAAAAAATAGTTGTTTTTAATGTAAAATGTAATTTTGTAACATGTGGAAAAACTCTCATGTTTTCAGATTAAATAAAGCAGATTCACATGAGCTGACAGTCAAATTAAGTTTCTTCCAAAGCTTTCTTTTCTCAGACAGAAACGATTGCTTACCTGATGCTCGAGCAAAATGAGATATAAATTACACACACACACACACACACACACACACACACACACACACACACACACACACACACACACACACACACACACACACACACACACACCTGTCCTGTCCTGTCCTGTCAATCACTCTCCTCGTTAGTCTCGTCAGGTGTTCCCCATTATCCGGTGTATATAAACCCTCATGTTCTCCCATGTTTCTGCTGATTATTGACAACGTTATCTCTAGTGTGTTCCATGTTCAAACGCACGCACGCACGCACGCACGCACGCACGCACGCACGCACGCACGCACGCACGCGTCTTTAGATGACACTGTGAAGTCAGATTTCAATTTCAATTTCACACATTGCATCACGTTTTACAACCAGAAAGTGTGGAAGTGTCAAACATCACCTTCAGAACTACACATCCCATGATCCTCTCTGATCGCCACCTGCTGTCCATTCCCATTTGTGCTCACCTGCTGTCACTCACACTCATCAGTCTCTCTCTCTCTCTCACACACACACAGGCTTGTTGGTTGTTTGAGCAACCAAATGATCAATAATCAGTCTTTGTGAGAACTCAAAAAAAGTATGAAACAGCCCATACGTCACTTCATGATTTTTGGGAGGGTTTCAAGAAAAAATGCACATTTATTTTCACAGGCTTCTTTGTTTATATTCATATGAGTTCTGATAATTCTGACCAGGGCTGTAAATTACTATTTGTGTTAATATTGTTCAACAATCATGCAAGTAACTGAAAATGGCAAGACTGACAGTTTACTTGATGCTGGGTGTGATGGGTAGAGCTGTTATCTGTCTCTCTCTCTCTCACACACACACACACACACACACACACACACACACACACACACACACACACACACACACACACAGATTGAGAATACATATTTGCACGTTTTAAAGTTTTGGATTGAATCTCTGCTGTTTTCTTGCCAAAAGCACTGATACCACAGAACAATAAATCATATTAATAAGCCTGTTACAATCAGAGGAATCAAAATGATCAACAACAGAGGTTCTGATTTGAGTTTATAAGCACTTCAAGCTTTAAATACACACTCAGATACAATATTGTACCACAAATGGAGCATATTTACAACATTTCATGATCTCAATAACACTGCAAGCACTGAACATGAACAGAAGCAGATTAATCTAAACAGTAATTATTATTATCTTTATAAATAATTGAAATGAAAAGGCCACTGACAAAACAGATTTTCTAACACTAATTATTACTGATCTAATGATGTATAAAAACACATTTTACATTTACATTTAACAGACACACATAAACATTAATCAAACACGTGTAAATAAGCACTGCACACGCCAGGTCACATTTCACCTTAAATATTGAATCTTGAAATAGTCTTTTGGAATATTCTTTCAGATAAAATAATTTATGAATGATTTTGTGACATTATTTTAAAGACAATAAAGCACAAGTTCTCCCTAAATTTATGCGAGTGCAATGTGAGAAAAACAAACATTTAATCTAATTAAATATATATATATATATATTTATGAGAGAGAGAGAGTGTGTGTGAGTGTGTGTCACTCTGTCCTGTTGTCTCTATCACTGCAGGCTCCTCGTCTCAGAGTAAAATCATCCACTGCGATTTCTCCATGTTTCCCTCGTCGTCTCTCTGCCTTCAGCACAATCTGATACACAAAAACATCAGTCAATAAACAACAATCAAAATGCACATAATCAATAGTATTATATGTAATGTATTAAACCAACAAATTAAAAGTAAAAGTAAAATGTCAGGGCTATTTCAGTAACTCCTGTACCCTGAAGAAGGGAAAAGAGACGTAATATCAGATCTGAACTGGCGAATTGGAAGCCAATCATCTTCAAGCGCATCGAAATGTGAACCGGCCAATCAGCGGACGTACAGGGATGCAATGTCTCCGTTCCCTGAAGGATAGTATCCAAGACAATAGACGTTCCCTATCAGTCAATCACGTTCTATGTTATGTCTGAACTCAATTCACGAATCAAGCTATTTGCATAAGCCACCTGACCGCCCCCCCCCCACTGTTGAGTCAAGTCGAGAGAAGGTCAAGTCAAGTTGAGTCATGTCAAGTTGAGTCCAGTAGAGTCAAGGTCAAGTTGAGTAGAGTCAAGTTGAGTCCAGTCGAGTCAAGGTCAAGTTGAGTCCAGTCAAGTTGAGTCAAGGTCAAGTTGAGTCCAGTCGAGTTGAGTCAAGGTCAAGTTGAGTCCAGTCGAGTTGAGTCAAGGTCAAGTTGAGTCCAGTCGAGTTGAGTTTATTTATACAGCACAAATTTAAAACAACCGTAGTTGAACCAAAGTGCTTTACATCGAAAATAAATCAGATATATATGAGAAAAAAAGATGTATATATACACACACATGCATACATAACACAGAAACCAACTAAAATTATTCATATGGCGCATCACTAAAAAACTAGAAAATAAAAATGTGTTTTTAAACTGGACTCAAAAACATTCAGAGATGTGGAAGCCCTAATGTCCAGAGGAAGACCGTTCCAGAGCGTAGAGGACAGAGAGGAGAGAAGCTCATCTTTTGTTTTGCCGTGAGAGCGAGGGACAGATAAAAGTAACTGGTCGGAAGATCTTAAAGACCCAGAGTCTGTGTATGGCCTAATGAGATCACAGATATAATCTGGGAGAAATGTTGCAGCGCCTTGAACGTGAAAAGAAGTATTTTTAAAGTTGATCCTGAATTTTATTGGGAGCCAATGTAGTTGGCTGGACGAATAGAGATATGGGATCACAACACATGGGCACATACGGACGTCTCTGCCACGTCTGACTGCTGCTGGCGCTGGAGGAACTCCAACAGGGCTCGCCAACCGGGGAACTCACCCGAGGAGCGGGAATGTGAGTCCGCAGAGGGAAATGGCTCTCATGGGAGAACACCGGCTCTACAGGAAGGCTACAGGATCTTGTGAATGTGTTTGGTGTCGCCCTGCCCACAGCTCTACAGATGCCTGCCAGCGAGCTGCTGTGTGCCAGCGCCCAAGAGGAAGCAACACTTCTGGTAGAGTGTGCCCTCACCCCTAGTTGGCACGGCTGGTCTTGCACTTGATATGCCCAGACGACGGCTCGGTCAGGGAGTAAAACAACTGGCAGTGGGATATGACTCGCTCTTTGTGTCAAATCACAAAATCAGTCAAAAATCCTGCCGCGACTGAAAAGTTAAGGAATATGTATTAGCATCTGATGATTTATTCATGCTTACATCAACAAGGCCCCGCCCCCCGAGCGTGATGTGGGAGTGTCTCCAGCCGTCTCCTCCAGTCCTGGTCCAGATGGACGGGCTGTGACTCCGCCCCTTCCTGACAAACACCTGCAGAGAGCCGATGTGAAGTCCGTGGAGACGATGTCTAAACGTCAGGCAGAGATCGCCACCCTGCCACGCCTTTGTGGGCGTGGCCAGTGTCACAGTAAGCCGCGCCCCCTTGACACTCCGTCTGTTCGTAGCCTCTGGTACTGACAGGTATCGCCCACCTGAGAGTGATCAGCAGGTAAGAAAGGTAGAAAGCTTTTGTTTTATGTGTATGTAAGTACAGAATGTATTAGTTCATTAAACTGTAATTGCTTTAGGAAATAGCTTGTCATTTTTGTGTCGTAGGCAACAGGAGGTTTAAGTCTAGAAATTCTGATGTGTTTTTACCAACGGGATCATCTTTGATTTCCCATTTTAGATCTCCTTCTGAGTCCGTCATCCAAAAACACAAACCTTCATCAAATGAGCAGCTCACAACACCAGCTGCTGAAACACACACACACACACACACACACACACACACACACACACACACACACACACACACACACACACACACACACACACACACACACACACACACACACACACACACACACACACACACACACACACACACACACACACACACACACACACACACACACACAGTAAGTTTCACTGGTTTGTCTCACCTCTTTTGCAAAGACTTGTGAATCATACCTGGATCATCTCGCACATACTCCGCTGTGTTTCCCAGCTCAACGTCAAAGTCCCAGTCAAAAAGATTGTTCTCGTAACGCGGAACTAACAGAGAACAAGAAACCAATCAGAAATAATTGAATGAATTAACAGACACTCATTACATTGTTAAAAAATTAAAAATAATAGTCACACTTGACTATGAAAGAGTGAAAGAGTGAAGAAAAATCAGAAAGAGTGCATTGGAAATGAATGGAGGATGAGTCTCATCTAGTGGAAGCGTTTGGTTCTGCAGCAAAACAACATCCGACTGAACCTTCATTTACTGAGATTTCAACCTCAAATATGGAGCACAACTTCTTTAGATTTATGGTTTTGATTTTCTCATAGTTTTATATTAAAACATGTTTTAGAAAATACATATTCCATATGAAAATGGAAAATAGTACATTTAAAAAATAATCTAAAAATAAAAAAAGACCAAACTTCAGTCTGTACTCCAAAACATTCAGATTTATGAGCGTTCAAGCTGGACATATTAAATTAATAACTATCAACTATTGAATAAATATAATTTAGCATCATAAATTATTTCACTTCTGCATTATCAGAAGAGCAGAAGTACCTCTTTCGTAAAAACATAAAAAGTCGTACTGACTCTAAACGTTTGAACGAGGCATGTGTAATGTGTGTCACGCTAGCTGTGTGTGTAGTATGTTGTGTGTCTCACTGTGTACGTCTCCTCTGGGCTTCGCTGTGCTTTCTCTGTGGACGCGGTTGTCCAGAGTCGTCGTGGAGCTCGTCTCTGTTGTTGTCACAATCGGGTTTGTAGTTGTAAGTGTCGCTGTAGTTGTGAAAGTTGTGGTTGTTGTGAGGGCTGTTGTAGTTGTAGGGTCTGTTGTTGTCATAGCAACAGCAGTTGGTGTTACGTTTGTAACAGCATTAGTTGTTGCAAGTGTCGCTGTTGTTGTCATAATAGGGCTTGTAGTTGTTGTCGCTGTTGTGATCGTTGTAGTTGTAGATTCTGTTGTTGTCATAACAACAGCAGTTGGTGTTACGTTTGTAACAGCATTAGTTGTTGCAAGTGTCGCTGTTGTTGTCATAATAGGGCTTGTAGTTGTTGTCGCTGTTGTGATCGTTGTAGTTGTAGATTCTGTTGTTGTCATAGCAACAGTAGTTGGTGTTATATTTGTAACAGCGCTGGTTGTTGGAGGCGCCACTGTTGTTGTGGTTGTTGTAGATTCTGTTGTTGTCATAGCAACAGTTGTTGGCGTTACATTTGTAACAGTGCTGGTTGTTGGAACTGGCGTTGCTATGGCGACGGTGGAGGTGGGAGTGGCTGTTGTTGTGGTTTTCTCTTCGGTGGTTGTAATGGGAGTTGTTGGTGTATAGATGGCGGTCGGACTGGCTGTGACTTTCCCTGGTCTCGCAGGTTCTATAGTGACTGTAAGAACAGCTAAAAACACACAGCGTCACTTAAACACACTCTTACCGAAAACACTCTCGATCATCGAAAAATCGCACTCACTTACATTTGCAGTCGTAACCCTTCCCATTGACACTCGGTGTGCATTTGCACTTCTTATGTCCTGGCTTGTCGTAGCAAATAGACGGGAGCTTCTTATCTGGAAAAGCCAAGCGTTTAGAGTCTGCGAAGCATTTGATGCAATGAACTGTGTGTTTCTCTGAACGCACCTGTGCAGTGATATTTTCCGTCGATGTGCTTCAGCTCAAAGCCCTCATGGCATCTGCAGACGAAGCTGCCGAACGTGTTCACACACTTGCGAAACCTCGCACACTTGGCTTGACCCGTCACACACTCGTCAACATCTGAGCAGAACAATTTACACTCAACACAGAGAGATTTCTGACAGAAACACTGATCATGTTTCGTGCATCTGCAAAAAACTATGGAATGAATTAGAGTACATGAATAATTATAATAAATTTATGACTTTCTTTTTTTGAGTGTAAAATGAAAGTAAAAATTATGGAATAAATTAAAGTAAATTAATAATTATAATAAATTTATGATTTTTATCTTTTGATTTTTGAGTGTAAAATGACAGTAAAAAATATGGACTAAATAAAGTAAATTAATAATTATTATAAATTTATCATTTTCATCTTTTGATTTTTGTGTGTAAAATGACAATAAAAATTATGAAGTGAATCAGAGTAAAGTAATAATTATATTAAATTTCAAAAAATTTTAATCAAAACAACAGTGAATTACAGTAAAATTAAAGTAAATTAATTGTACATATTCTATTTCAACAAGCACAAATTAAAAGCAGTACAACCAATCCTACCATCATTCATACAACTGATATAATCTGTTATTAATATTTGTGAAAGTTAATGAAATTTTATTAATTTATTACAAATTATTAAAATGATCACTAAATCTAATTTTAAATCAATGAAAAATGTAATAAAAAAAAAGTTAATAATCACAGCAAAATGTCAGGTTTGTAAATCTGTAAATCCCGCATCCGTACCGACGCATGTCCTTCCGTCGGGAGCGAGACGCAGTCCTGGAGACGGACACTGACATTTGACCTCTCCTTTCATCACCGCGCAGCCGTACTGACAGTTCGCCAGCGCACATGTACGAGCATCTGCGCACACACAGAACGAGCCGTAAGCTTCTGCACTGCATGTGTGCTTCCT
>JAWRVZ010000255.1:170000-285000 GCA_037043235.1 Rhodeus uyekii | reverse complement strand
TGACCTAAATAATGAGAAATTTATAAATATTTGTAGAAACAGAAATATTCATATTTTAGCATTGAGTCAAATGGAATAAAACCTGGGAGTATTAAACCTGTTCACAGTCTGTTTATGATGCGTGGAATCAGAGAATGAGATCGACAACAGAAATAAATGATGATACAACTTAGATTAAATTAAAACTAATTTTTAATAGCCAATCTCCTTAAAAACATGATTTACCTTAACTATAAATCATACAGTATTTACCTGTGGGGGAAATTGTCACATTTATCTGATTCCTGGAGACAATTTTATACCCAAAGTATCTAAACACACACAATCCCTCTCTCTTTCACACACATACACACACACACACACACACACACTCTCTCTCTCTCTCTCTCTCACACACACACACACACACACACTCTCTCTCTCTCTCTCTCTCTCACACACACACACACACACACACACTCCCTCTCTCTCAATCACAAACACACACTCTCTCTCTCTCTCTCATTCACACACACACACACACACACACACACACACACACACACACACACACACACACACACACACACACACACACACACACACACACACACACACACACACACACACACACACACACACACACACACACACACACACACACACACACACACACACACACACACACACACACACACACACACACACAAAGGATCTGTGTTCAGCTTTGGTGGATCTGTGGAATGACTGCTGAATGCTCCGACTCGCACGTGTGTCTGATATTATAATGACATCTGCTGCACAAAAGCAGATCTGCAGTTCTGAAGCTCGAGCTTCTGGCCAGTTATTGCAGATCTGAGCCGATAGAGGGCGCAACTGGGGAGTCATTGTTCCTGATGGACAGATGAACATCCATCCATCCATCCATCCATCCATCCATTAATTTATTATTGTTATATTTGTTTATGTCTATATATATATATATATAAATAACATACATATTACATTTAAATAATAGATTTATATTTTCATAGCACATATACAGGTTTTATGATATTCATATATATGTATATATATATGTGTGTGTGTGTGTGTGTGTGATATTTAAATATACTTATTATATATATATATATATATATATATATATATATATATATATATATATACACATATATATTTACATAGAACATATACAGGTTTTATGATATTCATATATATATGTGTGTGTGTGTGATATTTAAATATACTTATTTTATATATATATATACATAAATCTATCTATTTATCTCTCTGTCTCTCTCTCTCTATATATATATACGTCTATCTATCTACATACACACAAACATCTATCTATCTATATATTAATGGCGTCAAGAGCTGATTTCTCCTCAAAATCCCGTAATAAAGAATCTCTTGCGGATGCGTCAAGGTTTCTCCCTTTCTCTCTTTCACACACACTCACACAGACACACGCACACACACAGTAAATTCCCAATCGGTCAGGATCTGCTCCACCGTGGGGAGGGGGGGGGGGGGGACGCCTTCTCGCCTCGGACCCGTTCAGTTTTAATTAGCCTCCCGGTGCCGCGGATAATTACGGTAACGAGCAGCAAATGAACCGCAAAATTCCTCTAAAAAAACCCTCACACAAGACGCGTGATTAATAACCGTCATTCAGGCATCGGTGGGAAAGCAGGGGCGCGCGAGCAGTTGACACGCATTACCCTCAGCGCGAGACCCGTATGTGCCCTCGCGCCTCCCGCGCTTCCACAATCATTTCCCGCCAATGATCAGGAGGTGTCCGCAACGGCGCTTCCTCACCTCACACCCCCCGCCACCACACGCAGCGACACACACACACACACATACACACACACATACACACACACACTCTCTCTCACACACTCACACACACACACCGGGAGGAGCCGTCTACCCTTCCGTCACCCATACCCGCCCCTGAGGACGGTGCGTCGTTGGCGGCGTCAATATTATTTATTATTCCCGTTAGTCTCGGTATTTAGCGCCGCAGCTGCTCGCGCTGATCGTTAAATCGGACGCGTCTCGTTGTTTTGCGCCGCGTGTTTTTCTTGTAACGGGGATTATTGAGGCGGCATCAGCGCGCGGTGATGCTCTCCGTTAAAGGATCGTGAAGCGTCGCGAGTCTAAAGGTAAAGCTCGTCCATTTTCCGTCCTCCGCCTCCCCCTCCTCCCCCCGTCTCCCCCCTCCTCTCCTCTCCTCCTCTCTCTCTCTCCCTCTCTCTCTCTCTCTGTGCTGACGTGCGATGGCCAAGAGAATTAATCCGTCGCCTTTAATTGCACCGTAGTGTCCAGCGGTCTCACGCCCTTAATGACCTCTGATCCGCGCGTCGCTGCCGCAGCAGGCGGAGAGTAATTACCGTAATTGATGCTCGAGGCGACGACGGCGGGGGGGTGTTGGGGGGGGAGCGTTTCTCTCCCTTTCTCTTTCACATAAACACACACACACATTTTGACACGGTAACTTTCTTCTGCAAGGCTTATTATCGCTCTAATTAAAGCATCAGACCTGATGGTGTTAGATATAATGGATAAATTATGGAATACGTATGCAAAATAAATTAATGCACATGATAAAATACATTTATACAAAGCAGTTGTTGTTTTTCTGAAATGCATTTTAATCTAAATTTGTGTAGAGTTTACAATTTTTAATTTATATTATTCTTAGAATCTAAAGAGAATCAGTTACAAATAATCCTCTAATAATCATACAAGATCCTATTGGATAAGGTGCAATTAAATTTTTCAGACCCCCCCCCCCCCCCCTCATAATTTTAGTTGGAAGTCTTTTTTTTGTTTTTGTTTAGAGTTGCTTCTTAAATATCCATTAAGCTGTTTTGTGTGCATCATTTTAGATTTGATTTGAAATTCTATATTGTCTGTAAATAAATGTTTTCAATAAAAAAAAAACCATTTATATATATATATATATATATATATATATATATATAAAATGTAATAATTTAATGAATGGGAAGTAACTATTAAAGCCAGCTTGAAATAGAAGTTACGATTGTCTTTTCATCCCTGTTGTGTTTTATATCCGAGAGAAATGTATTTTGATTGTGTCCGTGGGGAATTGATTGGATGGTAGTGGTTTGCTATTGGTGGATCTCATGTAAGTGACAGGTGGCCCCGCCCTCGCGCCAGTAAACGCATCATCACTGAAGAGACGAGAAGAAGTTATCTAGATTAAAGATTACGAGGCATATGAATTTAACAAAATGATACTGCAAATTGGAAAATACTGCAATAAAAAATAAAAATTGTCAATTATGATTTCATGGCATATAAAAAAATGTATGAATTGCAGTGCCGTTGACCTTCAGTTGATGAACATCTCTGTTCACCTCCACCTCTTTCCTCCACAGGACCACTGCCGTGGATGGTTGGGCGTTAGTGCGTGCTTGTTTTGCTCTGATGGCGAACATGAGCAGTAGTGTGTGCATGGAAACTCCACATGCTCATGGCCACACCCACGGCCACACCCACAACTACAACCCCACCCCCGGGCGGGACTTTCCTCTGCAGATCGACTCGTGCGTGAACCCCGTGTTGGACTACAGCGCGCAAATGGAGCGGTACCGCTCTTTTGCCACCTTCTATAAGAACAGCACGGCTGCCGCCGCTGCCGCCGCTGCCACCCCATTTCCCCAGACTGCCAAAATCGCTCGTATTGCCACGCCCCTCTTCCCCTCGGCCCGCCTATCAGCGATGCCGCCCTGGCCCTGCGACAACGCCATGCTGTGGGGGCGAAAGCCCACCGCTGTTAACGTTAACGGACCTCACACACATCGGACTGGCATGTCAAGGGCGGAGTCGGTGAACGTGCACATGTCCGCCAAACACATTCCACAAGACTCCGCCCTCCAGATGGGGGCTGACAACTTCTTGTCGCCGCTGGCCGCGGAGCAGTGTCGCGGTCTTCCTGTAACGGGGGCGGAGTGCATGAACCGACTGAAGTGCCCGCCGTCTGTGCCGCCCGGCGGAGCTGGAGAGGCGGACCGAGGCGGGACGTTCGGAGGGATGCCCCCACTGGGGGGTCTGTCGCTGCCGCCAGGGGTCATCGTCATGACGACGCTTCACTCCGGTGCAGGGTCATCAGGGGTTACGATGTCAGACAGCGCATTTCAGATCGCCAACGTGGCGGCGGACTGCCAGCATAGCGGCTCGTCTTGCTCCGGCTCGCCCGCCGCTCTTAACGGAAACGCAAACGGAAGTTGCAGCAGCGGCAGTAGCAACGGTAGCGGAGCGGCCAAACGCAAGCGCAAGCGCTGCGGCGTCTGCGCCCCCTGCAGGAGGCTCATTAACTGCGGCGTGTGCAGCTCCTGTCGAAACAGAAAGACGGGTCATCAGATCTGCAAGTTCAGAAAGTGTGAAGAACTGAAGAAGAAGCCGGGCAGCACGATGGAGGTGGGATTCACACACACACTCACACATATGCTGGGAGGTCTACTGAAGTGGGCTGTTTAATTGGGAATGATGTGGCTGGGGGTTTGGAGTAGAGCCCAGGCTTGGCACAAGCGGCCATAATTAACCATCATGCATTAATGTGTGTGTGTGTGTGTGTGTTAGCTGATGGTTTGAGCCCTCTTATGCTGGAAAAATGCCCTTGCACTCAAGCACACACTTTATCGCTCTCACACACACACACACACACACACACAGTCGGCATTGAGGGCTGAGAGATGAGGCAACACGTTGTAAGTTCTCTGTAATAATACAACGACGGCTTCATCTATTCACAGCCACTCACTTGAATCAAGATCAGACCATCACAAACCAGTCCAGGACCACCAGATCTAGTTCTGCAGAGCATTTCGGCTTAATCTACATGATTTATGGAACGGTCACATTAATGAAATGTCACAACCAAAAACCTCTATTGTCTGTTGCAAAATCTGTTGCCCTCGTGCAATCCAACTGCCAATCACATGGATTCCTATTGAAATGCCTGGATTTCGCTTGAGCTGAACAACGATTAATGCAAACGAACCTTTAGACAGGAAGAGTTTGAAGGCGAGTTTACACTCTATCAGCGAGTAATCGGATGTTACCTCCATTAAGAGTTACTTTAATGTTCGTTCCTGCCACTGCACATTTGTCTCCATATAATGTAATAATTAAGGAAAATATCTCAAATGATGGTGCAACGCCACCAATGCCAACGCCATGCTCTACTGTTTGAGCTGCAGAAACACCTAGAAACTAAACCACATGTTCAAGAAGTGATACTACAGTAGACCAGCGGCTCAGGCAAATAACGGCGCATAATTCCCTGTGAAACATACTAATGACACTGAATAAATTAGTAGTAATCAGTTTATGAAGCAGCGACTGTTAAAAAACAGTGAAAACTCTTGATTGATTCAGTTGTTCAATCCTCACAAACATTAGCAAAATCTAGAGGTTATTTTCTCATTGTTTCCTGAGGTCAGTTGCATAAACATAGAAACTATGTCAAGACTACTATGCTAATTATAAGTAATCAGATTCTACCTTTTGAGTTTTAAAAGTTACGACCAGACTTAATTAAGGACTAATTTGTAAGACTAGTTTAAGCAGTTAATGCCACTGGCAGGTCATAATCCAAAGCCACTTACAAATCCCATTCATAATTGGATACAAAAGCAATTGGTCAAGGAGCCATCAATAATAGTGACACACACTGTAAGTCCCAGCTTGGTTTCAAAGGCCTTTGCATGCAGATTGTTGGGATAGTTTTCCAATTTAATTCCTATTTTTAAAGGATCCGATGCTTTTAATCAATGCATTATCTTGAAGGCGACTCACACCATCGTACACGTATTTAACACATGGTTTTTAATTGGGTCTTTATATCGGGTTGGATTTTTTTGTTCAGTTTCCCAATTCAATTCTCACTTTTAAATGATTCAATACTTTAAATAATTGCTTCTCATCTTGAAGGCGACTTGCACCATCGTACACGTATGTAACACATGGTTTCTGTGATTAACAGTCTTTATATCGAGTTGGACTTTTTTGTTCAGTTTCCCAATTCAATTCTCATTTTTAAATGATCCAATGATTTGAATCAATGCGTCTCATCTTGAAGACGACTCGCACCATCTTACACGTAATTAACACATGGTTTTTAACTGGGTCTTTTTATCGAGCTGAACTGTTATGTTCGGTTTCCCAACTTAATTCTCATTTTTAAATGATCTAATGCTTTAAATCAATGCATCTCATCTTGAAGACGACTCGCACCATCTTTCACGTATGTAACACATGGTTTCTGTGATGAACTGGGTCATTATATCGAGCTGAACTGTGTCTTCCCACAGAGAGCACCATCAGCAGGAGCCGCCGACACCTTCCGCTGGTTCTTCTGAAGATCTCGCCACCAACCCACGTCATAACACCGGACTCCAAAACCAGAAGAACTGCAGGCCACACGCCTACAATCCGATCATACGGTTCCGCAATCAGGGACTCTCACCGCCCTCCTCGCTTTCTACCCCTTCCCCTCAGGACTCACTGTGGCACGGAGGCCGATTGGCACCGGGGGCGTCAAGTCTCTGGGTCTCAGACTGACCTCACCTCAACCAACACCACTGGCGTAGAGAAACAGAGACTTGAGTTGAGTCGTATCAGGCCCCCATCCGAAGCTTAGAGGAACGCTTCACCCGGCTGAAATCGAATCCTTGCTCATCATTTACTCACCTTGAGTCGTTCAAAACACTTGCTTTACTCTGCGGAAGATGAATGAAGGTTGTTTGAAGAACAAATCAGTTCTGGTAAACTCTAAAAGGACGAAACAAACAGCATAAAAGTAGTCAAGCACTATATAATGGGCTTTCGAAACTGAAGACGGGAAGGATTGAAAGGAGTAGGATGTTTTTTAAAGGTTCGCCTGAAGAAAGAGTTTAGGGTGAGTAAATGATGACCGAAGATTCATTTTCCGAGTGAACGGTTCCTTTAAACCACCTTTCTGTTGCATGGGTAGAAAAGTGTTTTGTTTTTAACTAAAGACTTTAAGAAATAACTTTGTTTATTGCTGTTGTGACGCCTCTGTCTTGATGAATAAGAGACTCTTAGGATGGCTTGTTGATTAAATGTGATCCTTTTTGAACTGTGACTTACTCTGTGCCTCCTTTATTTGTGCACTGCGTTTATTTGACGTGTTTAGTGAAACGCATGACGGCTGGTGATGAGGTGAGATGTCAGGTGATGAGATGTCACTCGCAGAGCGTCTAAATGGCGTTTCTAATTCTGATCCCTTCGAGCTCAGATGAGCAGGGAAAGATGGCGGAGGCATATCTCGGCGTTAAAGCGCTCAGCACATCACTGTACATGTCATCTCTTTATTGTTGGGCCTCTATGACGACTCCCATGTTGCTAGGCAACATGAATTACAATGACATGAAGTCCTGTGTTCTAGAATGAGGGAGGGGCGGAGAGATGCCTTCACTCTGCCTGAGATTTACATCACACACGTCGCCTGTTACTATATACTTAGAGATATGTGTGAGTGTGCCTGTGTGTGTGTGTGTGAGGGACAAAGACATTCTCCTGGCCCTTTTTAAAAACCAAAATACTATTGTATACACAATAATCGCATATAGAATGATATATAACTATGTTATATTCTCACTATGCACTCATAAATCAGACTCTACCTATCTACATACATTAATTGCATACAAAATAAGAGATAAATATGACAAAATCTAATAATTTACTTAAAAATGATGCGTTTCTAAAATCTAACATTGAAATAAGTAATAATAATAAAACATTGGGTGATTGAATGAGAAATAATTGTGTAAAATCATACTGTATATATATTCATATCAAAATGATATGAATCAAAGGCTGTAAAGGCGTGAATATTTCCATGCAAGAGGCAGTTTTTGTCGGTAAACCTGTCCTGAATTCACAAACCCCCTCAAACACACTCGCAGTGAGTCTGACGGCTCGTCCTTTGATGAACGCGCGGTTATTCATACATCCAGGTTCTGCTCCGGATGCAAGGGAACGCTGGGAATTTCAAGCATCATTAACTTGAGGCTTTATAGACTGACTTTAATTGTTTTAATTGAACTGTTTTCCACCTCACAGGGCGAATAATCTATCAAAAGAATTATGAGGGAAAAATATCCTACTTTTAGTACCATTATGTTTTTGTTGTTTTTCCAATGTGAATAATTTAAGCAATTAAGCCCCCCACCCCCCAATTGTAATGTATATACAGCTCTGGAAAAAATTAAGAGACCACTGCAAAATGATCAATTTCTCTTGTTTTACTATTTATAGGTATGTGTTTGGGTAAAAATTACATTTTTGTTTTATTCTTTAAACTACTGACAACATTTTTCCGAAATTCCAAATAAATATTGTAATTGAGAGCATTTATTTGCTGAAAGCCACAACTGGTAAAAATAACATTGCAGTGGTCTCTTAATTTTTTCCAGAGCTGTATGTGTATATATACACACACACACACACACACACACACATATACATATATATATATATAAAATTAAGAAAATAATTGAATAAATTATATAATAATTATATATATATATATATATATATATATATATATATATATATATAATTATTATTACATTATTTTAGCTTTATTTTCTTAACATGAAATATAAGAATATTCACAAAATATTACGTTCATAATTATTTTATTTTATATTATTTTATTTTATTTTGCCCATCTTCAGTTGATATCAAACGTATGAGACACATTCATATCAAATTATTGATTATTTCACAATAACAGTCACCTTTAATTAATCAGTTGAATTTACCAGGAAAAGTTGTGCTGTCCCAGTTTGAATAAAAACGTTAAAATACACAACAAAAAGTATTAATTTGCAGTCAAGCTCAACATAAATGAGAGTAATTGTAATGTTTGTGGGTCGTTAACGGACGAATGGATCACAGAATCAGAGTACATCAAATTAAAAAGTACTTCCAGTACTGTTTCAGTCTCTGAGCGGCCAGGTCACAGGCGTGATCTCCTTCAAGTCAAACTCTTGGATGGAAAACGGCACTTCTCGCCATTTCCTGCAGTAAAGCTGCTCGTCAGTGACGCAATCCTGCAACACGAAACTCTCGATCTTCAGCAGCGGCAGATCCTGCAGTCACACGGCAACAAGAACAAGAACAAGAAGATATGTTTATGATCGAATACCGGTGATTTCAGCTAGTAGCCAGAATCAGCATTAAAAACTTACATTTGTTTTATTTCAGCTAGTTTAATTTCTAATCACAAGGTCAAGAACTAAAAGAACTATATACAATAATACCTCGGTTTAGAGTTTAATTCGTCCCAAGAGCTTGTAACCCAAAATGCTCGTACACCAAAACAATTTTCCCCATAAGAATGCACTCAAAATCAATCGATTCGTTCCACACAACCATAAGTGCCCATTTTAAATATTTTTTGGGGTTTTACCCTATTAATTACAGTTAAAATTATAACCATTAAGATCTCATATTAATACTAATTAACAATTGACAATTAAACTCTAAAAATACTTGACAATTTACTGTAACGCGCACTTTACCTTTAAGTAGCGTCGCTGCTGGTGTGAAGGAGATGAGGGGAGGGGAGAGGGGCGGGGTGTTACTGCATAGGAGGATGGGGAGGGGGGGGGGCGGGGTGTTACTGCTTAGAGGGAGGATTTCCTACCTTCATTCTATATGCTGTACTGTGCGTATATATTTCACTACGTGAACAATAGCGATCAAAATGAATGTTAACAACAGGAGGTAAAACCGCTGTAAACCACTTATAAAAGTATCACTGTGGTGAATGATGCAGCCAAACCGAGCGACACTGAGAGAATGAACGAGTGAAGGGGTGATAAAGGGGTTGGAACCGCGTGACTGTTTTATGAGAGGCTGTGTTTAGGATATTTCCAGTAAAAATGCGCACGACGATGCTGAACGTTTTCTACACAAAAATGCGCGTGGGTGAGGGAATATTTTTCTCGCACACCGATACAATGCTCGTACACTGATTTACTCGTATACTAAGTCACTCGTAAACCAAGGCATTACTGTATATATATATATATATATATTTTTTTTTTTTTCTCTTGACCTTGTGATTAGAAATTAAACTAACTGAAATAAAATAAATGTAAGTTTTTAACATTATTTTATTTCAGTAAAAAATACATTTAAAAAATAAGTTTTTGACATTTTATTTTATTTCAGTTTATATATATGTATATAAATATATATACACAGTATATATATATATACACACACACACACAGACATTTGGGGGGAAAACAAAGAAAAGTAACAAAAACTTACTAAAAACTATACAAACACGTGGGGAAGAAAATACTACAAAAACTAAAAAAAAATAGTAAAACTTTAAAATTAAAATTAAAACAGAAAATACACAAATAAAACCTAATTTTAAGTGTAAGCAGAAACTGTAACAGCATCTGAATGAGAGTAACCTGTATGTTTTGGTAGGAGGCGATGAGGCCCCAGTCGTGTTTGCATTCGGCGCAGTGCATCTTCTCTTTCTTAGTGAAGCCACAGAAGGGTTTTGGTTTCTTATGAGGAAACGTTGTGCAGCGTTTGAAGATGGAGTGATCCAGAGCGATGTGTTGAGACTCCTGCGGGAAAGAGAGAACGAGGAAGATGACAAGAGAGACAAACACAAAGATGGTCAAAAACAAACACATCCTTAGTACAAACTCGGGACACAAAACAGCTTTTAAGCTCTGAAAAGTACCGGAGGATTTTCTCAATCAGCCATTATTGCGTATTGCGTTGTTTCAGCCTAACATATAAATATAATGTTTTTACCTGCATGTTAACTTGAAAAATTTGAATCATTTTATTTTGTAAATGTAAGTAGTTTAAAAAGCTTGAATTTTGAAGGTTAAGTTTGTTTTAAAGATTGAAGCTTTTTACATATTTTGAAATTTGTTTTAATTTGTCTTTAGTGAAAAACGCTGAAGTGTAAAAGTTAAGAGTTTTTAACAAAAGTAATTTAAAAAGCTTGAAGTTTAAAGTATTTATATTATTATTTTTTAATTATAAAAAAATAAAGAAATATATTACTATTACATTAGTATTGTAATAATACAATTGCACACATCTATCCAATTTCTACATTTATGTGCAGCCCTATGTATTTATTGGAGTTTTTATGTCATTGATTGAGTTCTGAAGGTCATACCATCACAACTCTGAGGTCGTCACTCAAGCATGCAAACGTCTTGCACTTGCCGCAGAGGAGCCGGTAGCTGCCCTGTGTTTTGGGTTTCTCGGGACTGGCGCTGACGTGATCCCTCCGGGCCTTATCTTCTCTCTGCAACACATCCACCTGAACACACACACACACACACGGTCAAACGCTCGATGTCACGCAGCAGAGAAGCACTGATGTTTAAATCATGCAGGGAAAGTGCAGAACCTTGTTACTGAGTTCGGCGGGGCGGCTCTGCAGTTGGACGATTGCCTCCGCCACGATTTTCTCCTTAATCATGTTACTGTGTTCCTTGTCAATCCGATCCTTATTACTGGAGATCAGGAAACACCTGCTGCCCTGAGCACGACCCCGACCTACACACACACATGCAGTGTTTATATATATGTGTGTGTGTGTGTGTGTGTGTGTGTGTGTCTGTCTGTCTATCTATCTATCTATCTATCTGTCTGTCTATCTATCTATAATGAATGTCTAGTGTACATGTTTGTTACCTCGAACTTGCACCATCTTCACCACGTTACCCACATATTCATACATCAGAACCAGGTTGCATTGTGGGATATCGATGCCTTCATCAGCGACTGATGTGGCGATGACTATCTTACTCTGATCGGAGCTCTTAAAAGAGTCCAAAACCCCCTTCTTACCGGTCAGCGTCATTACTGTAGCGCAACAAGAACACACACACACACACACACACATATCACATGTGATCAAAATATGTGACAAAAATGAGAACTATTCTATTATTTGTGAATTATTGTGAATCTCTCTAATACGCTTTTTACCCCCCCCCCCACACACACATACATATACACACAAACACATGTGTGTATATATATATATATATATATTAATTAGTATAGACATTTTATAAAAATATAAAAACAAAATCTAATTCAAAATATTGAACAACTATATAAAAATTAGCTCTCTTAAAATAGAATTTAAAATTAAATTTTTTAATAAAGAAAAAATGTTGATTTCATTTCAGTAGATTGTGATTATATATCCATAAGACTACAAAAATTGTAATAATTGTGCTGTAAAATAAAATTATTTTTGTTACTAATTTTTAAATTTTAACATTTATTAATACAACAAAACAAGAAAAATGAAAAATGTATAATAATATTAATAATCATTTTTTTAATTTTATTTTATAGTGCATATCAGACAGATCAGACAGACATAAGGTTAAAATACTAATATCTATGTCCAATACTAATAGTTTATTTAGTCTTTATTTATTTTCAAACATTAAACATATACACACACACAGATATATATCTGTATATTAAACAAATTTCAAGAACTGAAGCAGAAGCTTGTTTAAGATCATGAAAATATAAATGTGATAAAAGTGTGTGTGTGTGTGTGTGTGTGTGTGTGTGTGTGTGTGTGTGTGTGTGTTTAAATTAAACACCTGAGCCAGTAAAGGTGGATTTTCGTCCTTTTCCTATAAGAACTCCAGGGTTCAGGAACTTCAGGGAATCTGTGTCATCGATCCATTTCTTCATGGCCTTATATACGTATAAACACACACACACACACACACACACACTTTAATCAGACATCACACTTGAAGAAGAAACACATTACGTTCAGGAGTCACATTACTGAGATCAGACTCACGTCAGCGAGGGCGCGAGTCCTAACGAACAGGACGGTGCGCGTCTGATCATTGTTGTGATATTCCTCCTCCAGGATGAACTTCAGCTCCTCTAATTTGGGATTCTGCTTCCCCTCAGTGGCCAGAAGCAGCAACTGCGGCCGATGACCTGCATCAGTGAAACACACAGACTCTCTGAACTGACCCCGAGGCCTGCTAATGCTCCTCATAATCACTAGACACTAGATTTCTGATACTGGAACCTGAAGTCAGATGTAACGCAATGCTGATAAAATGAAAGTGAATAACATTAGACGTCTTTACTGTCGTAGAGTGCAGTGAGTTTCTTCTCAGTCTCATCGAAGCCGGCCTTCCGGACCTGCTCGAAAAACCCGTCCAGATAATCGAGTGCATCTTTAGTCCGGGCGTCCTCATTGATGATCAGAGCATCATTATATTTCTGAAGGAGAGGAGAAAACATCATGTACTGATCGCTCAACTCAAGTTGTTCTATCTATTTATCTATCTATCTATCTATCTATCTATCTATCTATCTATCTATCTATGTTTTATCACACCTGATAGGTCTGATTTACTGTCACAGCTGTTCTCAATCAAGAAATCACTTAAATAGGACCTGCCTGATAAAGTGAAGCAGAACTAAAGATCTTCAGAAGCTAAACATCATGCCGAGATCCAGGAACAAATGAGAAAGACAGTAATTGAGATCTATCAGTCTGGAAAAGATTATAAAGCCGTTTTTAAAGCTTTGGGACTCCAGCGAATCACAGTGAGAGTCATTATCCAGAAATGGAGAAAACATGGAACAGTGGTGAACCTTCCCAGGAGCGACCGACCAAAAATACCCCAAGACCTCAATGACCCATCCAAGAGTCACAAAACACCCACAACAACATCTAAAGAACTGCAGGCCACACTTGCCTCAGTGACTCCACCATAAGAAAGAGACTGAGCAAAAATAGCCTGTATGGCAAATTTCAAAGATGTAAATCACTGTTGAGCAAAAACAACATAAAGGCTCGTCTCATTTTTGCAAGAAAAAAATCTTGATGATTCCCAAGACTTTTGGGAAAGAACGCTGTGGACTGACGAGACAAAAGTTGAGCTGTTTGGAAGGTGTGTGTCCAATCACATCTGGCGTAAAAGTAACGCTGCATTTCAGAAAAAGAGCATCATATCAACAGTAAATATGGTGGTGGTAGTGTAATGGTCTGGGGCTGTTCTGCTGCTTCAGGATCTGGAAGACTTGCTGTGATAAATGAACCATCAATTCTGCCGTCTACCAAAACATCCTGAAGCGAACTTGGGTTCTGTAGCAGGAAAATGATCCAAAACACTCCAACAAGTCTTTGAATGGCTTTAGAAAACAAAATTAAGACTTTGGAAAGACCTTGACAAAGTCTGACCTGAATCCTATTGAGATGCAGTGGAATGACTTTGAAAAGGCAGTTCATGCTAGAAAATCATCCAATGTGACTGAATTACAACAATTCTGCAAAGTTGAGTGGGAGACAATTCCTCCACAGCTGAAAAACACTCAGTGCAAGTTATCAAATGCTTGATTGCAGTTGCTGCTGCTGAAGGACCAACCAATTAATACATTTAGGAGCAAACACTTTTTTAGTCTGTCTACCTATCTATCTATCTATCTATCTATCTATCTATCTATCTATCTATCTATCTATCTATCTATCTATCTATCTATCTATCTATCTATCTATCTATCTATCTGTCTATCTATCTATCTATCTATCTATCTATCTATCTATCTATCTATCTATCTATCTATCTATCTATCTATCTATCTATCTATCTATCTATCTATCTATCATGTCTGTCTGTCTCACCCGCAGGTGTTCAGTGTAGTTGTACAGTGCTCTGCAGATTCGTTTCTCCTCGTCTGCGTTCTCCATCCGTATGACTCTGCAGCTCTTCTGAACAGAGACGATCCACTGCTCATATTTCTGAGAGCCGTACTCGTTGTTCCGGATGTTGGACAGGCTCTCTGAGACACAGAGACACAAGCTTGTGTGAGCGGGAGTGATTATTAGTTGTTTTACAGCAGGTGTATGGAGGTAAGGACTGTGTACCAATGTTATAGACGTTCTGCGCCAGCAACTCCACGTTACTCATGATCTTATTGATCAATCTGATGAAAGGGTCAGTCGTGCGCTGAGGAACCTTGAAAAATTCTGACACACACACAAGCATGATCAATAACTATGTGTTATAGGTAATATTGTGTATGTGTGTGTGTTTCTATAAATCCTAACCTTTCTCAGGTGTGTGAACGTATGATTTGAGGTCATCCAGGTGTTTGGTAACCGTGGCGATGACCCTGGTGTCCAGGTTGGCACAGAGCTGTAAAATATTGTTCTCTGCCTCCGGCTGGTCCTTGAATGAACCGATGCCAACCGATGCCGTCAGGCCCACAATCTGAGACGGGTGGGATTATGAAACAATCAGGCAAAGAATATAACATTAGAATAGAGTACAACATTCCCACAGCTCCATGGAGGACAAGCTGATTGAAAGATGGATGGAAAATAAACAAATAAACAAAACAGAAAACATGATGAGATAGGATAGACTGAAATGGATTGGCTGTGTGCGTAGGGTGTGATTTTGCCAGCATCTATATAAGCTTATTTAGCAGTTTGGAACATGTAAATTTAAAAAAAAAAAAAAAAAAAAAAAATATATATATATATATATATGTGTATATCTATAAAGAATTCAATAAATAAATCAGGATAGGATAGAATAAACTGCAATAGATTGACTCTCTATAAAAAAGTAAAATAAAAAACATCTATCCACCTTAAAATACAAAAAAACTAAACACATTCTTTCAAAAAACTAAAAATTACATTTATATATATATAAATAAATAAATAAATAAATAAATAAATAAATGTAGCCATGATTGTGATTGGACAGAATAGAATAGACTGCAAAGAATTGGCCGTCTATGCAGGGTGTTATATTTGTAACTGTGTTACAAATATATATATGTACTGTGTTATATCTCACAGTGTTTGACGGGACGGAGAACAGAATAGAGCAGAATGGTGAGCTGTGGCACCTGTGGCAGGGAGTGTGTGCTGGAGCTGAGTTTGGTGTCCAGGTAGCGGGTCATGATGTTGTTGTACGGGTGCTTTCCTGTCGTGTTGTGACACTCGTCCAGCAGGATGAGAGACAGAAGCTCCAGTGACGGCAAATCTCCGCTGTGCAGAGCGTTCACCAGGATCTGAGCCGTCAGCACCACAATATCATAATTCTCTATGAGCAACCGCAAAGAGAGATCCATATCACCGCACATGCCCGTCACCCTGCAGCACACAAACATAAGAGTTAGAGAGCAAGAACCGTCTGGACGTGGACCTTAAGTCGTGTGTGTGTGTTTGTGAGTGAGTGAGTGAGTGAGTGAGTGTGTGTGTGTATGTGAGTGAGTGAGTGAGTAAGAATGTGTGTGCGTGTGTGTTTGTGTGTGTGTGTGTGTGTGTTTGTGCGTGTGAGAATGTAAGTGAGAGGAATCATGCCTGATATTGGGATCAGTGCTGGAAAAGTGTTTGTTGAAAAGCTTGTACTGTTGTTCATAGACATCGACCTTAGTTGCCAAGAACAAGATCTTTGCCTTTCCGGGATGCTGTTTCAGGTGGTGTTCACAGATGGCCACGGCCACAATTGTTTTTCCACATCCTGAGAAAAAGTGTAATGGATAAGACAAGCATTTACAACATAGCACAACACAGAATTAAACAAAATAATTAGGTGCTTTCACAAATGCAGACTTTTTATCAAAATATTGTTGGTATTTTGTAAGAGAAGTAGCAACAGATCTTTGCTTCCATTTTGTAGAAGACAAAAATTAATGTTGGGAACTTCTATCCACTGGTTGTTGATTGTAGCTGTTTCTTATTATCTTTTTTGGTGAAAATAATACAATTACAATGCTAGAAATATTACATCTGATAATATTAACACTAAATTACACAACCTTTCGAAAGTTTTGAAAAAAATGATATTTTAATGTTCACACAGAACAACCTGCTAGACAACAGTCTGATTTCAAAAGAGTCACTCAACTGAGACTCTCAGTTACTGAAGCAAGCGCAGCTTCAAAACCTTTAGTACTCATCTCGCTTAAAAAAGACCTACCTGAGCAATATGACTCGAACCACGTACGATACGTAGAGGTGTCATGTAACTAAACAGCATCATCTAGATACTGAAGTGCCTCAGGGCTCGGTGCTGGGACCTCTTCTCTTCTCCATCTACATGTCATCACTACAATCTGCCACTCAGAAACGTGGCTTTACCTATCACAGCTATCATCTAGATACTGGAGTGCCTCAGGGCTCAGTGTTGGGACCACTTCTCTTCTCCATCTACATGTCATCACTGTGATCTGTCACTCAGAAATGTGACTTTTCCTATCACTGCTATCACTTAGATACTGAGGTGCCTCAGGGTGCAGTGTTGGGACCTCTTCTCTTCTCCATCTACATGCCATCATTACAATCTGTCATTCAGAAACCTCTACATGTCATCACTAGGATCTATCATTCACAAATGTGGCAAAATGTCCAAGCTTTTCTCCGGACTGGACTATTGTAATGCTCTCTTGGCCATCCAGCATGAACTGTCAAACCTCTGCAACTGATCCAGAATGCAGAGCAAGAGTATTGAGTTTAAGACTTTATTGAGCCAAAAAGAGCATCAAACATCCCCTCATAAACTTTCTCTGGTTGTCAATAGCTGCACCACAACACCTAAACTCATAACATTTAAATCTTTACATTTATCAGATGCTTTTATCCAAAGCGACTTGCATTGCATTCAAGAAACACATTGGCATTCTAATCAGTTCTTTTTTTCCCTGGGAATCAAACCCATGACTGTGATACACAGAAATGGCTAAAGATGTATCTACTTCATCACCGCTTGACTCATTAATGCTAAATCTTTCTATTCCTGCTACTTGTATTGTGCTAGACTAAACTGGGACTTGTCACAGCACTTACATATTGTTGGCCTATTGTTGGTGTTCATAGTTTTATTGTTCTACTCAGTTGGGTAAAAGCATGTCCTGTCGTTTTTAGGTAATAATAATAATACGTTACATTTATATAGCGCTTTGCCAGAGCTCAAAGCTCAAAGCTCAAAGCTTTCTATCAAATGGTGATTTGGTATATGAATAGCAGCAGTGCTTGTGTGGATGCTGGTAAATCGATTTAATGTGTTTTGTATGTGAAAGTGTGTCTTTTGCTTGGTGTGACACACCTGTAGGGGCACAGATGATGGTGTTTTGCCCTTGGACAGCAGCAGCCGTCAGCTCCTTCTGGTATTCCCTCAGCTTATGCTCACCTGAATGCTCACATTCTCCTGCACAAAGGTCAAAGGTCACATTTCAGCAGACACAAGATCAATCAGGTGACAGTATCATGATGTCGGGCTGTGTACCTGTTAACGTGCTCGGGGTCTCTGTGACAATCGTGCTGTTGGCGCTCATCAGCATTTCTTCACTCTCAGCCTCCTCTCTGAACTCAAAACTCAATGTCGTCATGGTATCTGTCGTCATGGCGTCCGCCTCCCCGTCCGATCCGCAGCACATCTCTGCAGTACCACCTCCATCTGCAGGACATACATCTTCATCATGAAACCGAAGGAACTAACTGCCCTATTTCTGGACCATGTAATATATAAGGATGGAGGATGAAAGAAGGGACTCATTATGAATGACTGTTGATCATTGATGGATGAAAAAATGAAGAAAGGGATGAACTTACAAAAGGATGGATGGACGTACAGATAGATGACAACAGACAGACAGATAGACAGATAGACACACAACAGACAGATAGAGATATGGATAGATGGATGATAGATTGATAGATGGATAGATGGACAGACAGACAGACGGATAGACAGATAGATGGATGGATATATAACCAGAGACAACAAAAGATGGATGAGAGGATGAATGAATGAACAAATGAAAGAAAGGTAAAAGGAGTGGCTGAATATTGCAGCATTACTCGACTCCAGCAGATCCAGTGCCTGATCGAAGCTGCAGGCGCTCAACGCCATCTTCAGCACCTTAAACCAGTTCGATTTATCTGAGCGCACAAGAGTGTCCACTAGTTTCTCACTGGCCGCTATATGACCGCGCTGGCTCTCCACCTGTCTCACACACACACACATACACAGAATTAACATGTGTGAGGGCAGACACAAACATACACACACACACACACACACACACACACACACCCCACCAGAGGACAGACGCTCACCGCTTGGATCTCTTCATACTCTCTGGGGTTGAGACAGTCGTTCATGTGCGTCAGCAGCTCGCTGGGCTTTATGAGCTTGGTGATTGATGGTTCAATTCTCTCCAGAAGCTTCCGGTGTTCATTCAGAGCCTCTAATTCAACAAAGTTCCACTCCTTAATGGCCTTATGCAGACCGGTGTATTCTACAACACACACGCACACACACACACACACACATCATTATCTGATTGAGCCAAGCAAAACTACAAAAGAAACCTGTCTGACAACAGTATCAGTGGTGTGGAGATCACGTTTGAGCTTCAGCGACAACCAACGAGGTTCGTTCTCGCGTTACGCTTCACGTTTGATCTTCAGCGACAACCAACGAGGTTCGTTCTCGCGTTACGCGTCACGTTTGAGCTTCAGCGACAACCAACGAGGTTCGTTCTCGCGTTACGCGTCACGCTTGAGCTTCAGCGACAACCAACGAGGTTCGTTCTCGCGTTACGCGTCACGCTTGAGCTTCAGCGACAACCAACGAGGTTCGTTCTCGCGTTACGCGTCACGCTTGAGCTTCAGCGACAACCAACGAGGTTTGTTCTCGCGTTACGCGTCACGCTTGAGCTTCAGCGACAACCAACGAGGTTTGTTCTCGCGTTACGCGTCACGCTTGAGCTTCAGCGACAACCAACGAGGTTCGTTCTCGCGTTACGCGTCACGTTTGAGCTTCAGCGACAACCAACGAGGTTCGTTCTCGCGTTACGCTTCACGTTTGAGCTTCAGCGACAACCAACGAGGTTCGTTCTCGCGTTACGCGTCACGCTTGAGCTTCAGCGACAACCAACGAGGTTCGTTCTCGCGTTACGCGTCACGCTTGAGCTTCAGCGACAACCAACGAGGTTCGTTCTCGCATTACGCGTCACGCTTGAGCTTCAGCGACAACCAACGAGGTTCGTTCTCGCGTTACGCGTCACGCTTGAGCTTCAGCGACAACCAACGAGGTTCGTTCTCGCGTTACGCGTCACGCTTGAGCTTCAGCGACAACCAACGAGGTTCGTTCTCGCGTTACGCGTCACGTTTGAGCTTCAGCGACAACCAACGAGGTTCGTTCTCGCGTTACGCGTCACGCTTGAGCTTCAGCGACAACCAACGAGGTTAGTTCTCGCGTTACGCTTCACGTTTGAGCTTCAAAGACAACCAACGAGGTTCGTTCTCGCGTTACGCTTCACGTTTGAGCTTCAGCGACAACCAACGAGGTTCGTTCTCGCGTTACGCATCACGTTTGAGCTTCAGCGACAACCAACGAGGTTCGTTCTCGCGTTACGCTTCACGTTTGAGCTTCAGCGACAACCAACGAGGTTCGTTCTCGCGTTACGCATCACGTTTGAGCTTCAGCGACAACCAACGAGGTTCGTTCTCGCGTTACGCTTCACGTTTGAGCTTCAGCGACAACCAACGAGGTACGTTCTCGCGTTACGCGTCACGCTTGAGCTTCAGCGACAACCAACGAGGTTCGTTCTCGCGTTACGCTTCACGTTTGAGCTTCAGCGACAACCAACGAGGTTCGTTCTCGCGTTACGCTTCACGTTTGAGCTTCAGCGACAACCAACGAGGTTCGTTCTCGCGTTACGCTTCACGTTTGAGCTTCAGCGACAACCAACGAGGTTCGTTCTCGCGTTACGCGTCACGTTTGAGCTTCAGCGACAACCAACGAGGTTCGTTCTCGCGTTACGCGTCACGTTTGAGCTTCAGCGACAACCAACGAGGTTCGTTCTCGCGTTACGCTTCACGTTTGAGCTTCAGCGACAACCAACGAGGTTCGTTCTCGCGTTACGCATCACGTTTGAGCTTCAGCGACAACCAACGAGGTTCGTTCTCGCGTTACGCTTCACGTTTGAGCTTCAGCGACAACCAACGAGGTTCGTTCTCGCGTTACGCGTCACGCTTGAGCTTCAGCGACAACCAACGAGGTTCGTTCTCGCGTTACGCTTCACGTTTGAGCTTCAGCGACAACCAACGAGGTTCGTTCTCGCGTTACGCGTCACGTTTGAGCTTTATTTCGTATATATAAAAGGCTACATATAGTGTAACTGTGGTGTAACTGCAGTCTCTTTTGAAAGTGATTAGCCTATATTAATAATGCTTAATTACAGCTTTAAAATAGAAATAAAACAAAGTATTATTCACAGTATCATATATATATATATATATATATATACACACACACACACACACCTCTATACATATTATATATATATATATACACATACACATCTATTTAGTATATATAAAAGGCTACATATACATGCAGTGTAACTGCAGTCTCTTTTGAAAGTGATTAGCCTATACTAATAATGCTTAATTACAGCTTTAAAATAGAAATTAAACAAAGTATTTTTTGCATTAGTGAAAACTGACCGTTAAAAGCCAAGGATGTAATTAAACCGTAAACATTTTTATAAACTAATTACAATTTTCCAACACTTTGAGGATCAAAAAGCATAATTATAACTTATTTTTAAGTTTAAACTCTCAAAACTTTTCAAGCTAATTAACGATAAATCTTGCTAACAATATGCTAATTCAGCAAATTCTTGCCAGCAACATGCTTATTTATGTTAAATGTTGCTAATGACTTCGGAATTCATACTAAATCTTGCTAGCAACAAGATAATTAACATTAAATCTTGCTAGCAAAATTGATCATCAATTGATTAAAGATTAAATTATGATCAAAGAACATAACGACACCTTAGTAACTGCCTAGAAACAACGCAAGGCAATAACTAACAAGAGTATATATGCTCAAGATCTAATTCTTTCCATCTATCCATCTGTAAACTTTCAAAACTTTTTAAGCTTTTACAAATAAATTTAACTTTCAGGCTAGGCTTTCTCAAGCCAACTGAAGTTTATATCATAAACTTCCTCTATCTAGTTTTACTTGCTCCTGTAATTACTGAACTCACCTGAGTTAAACAGGATGTCCAGAAAGGCCTGAAACCAGCCAACTTCCTTTAGATAACACATCCGGTCCAGCAGCATCTGGGCAGCTGCGGTCACAGACTTCTCCTCTTCAGAGAGAATCCTTTCCACCGTCTCTGTGCCAACAGAATATAATGGAATGGAATGGAACGGAATGGAATGGAATGGCACAGACATCTAAATTAAACTGAAAATCTTACCCAAAAAATCTCACTGTCATAGCATGAATTGGGGTTATTATCATTCATTAAAACTATTATAATTATTTGGGTTGCCTGAAATGAAGCTGAAATAAGTTTAAGTACATTGTCTAACAGTAAAAACATTTTAATGAAATTACAAAAGTATATAACAAAAGTACAAAATATTTAATGATTAACAAAAAATGTCAATAAAACCAAAAAAATAAAAAATAAAAAAAATAAAAAATATATATATATATATATATATATATATATATATATATACATATAAATAAATAAAAAAAATTCTGTAGGATTCAAACATTACAAAAAAATAAAAAAGTATGGTATTAAAGAGATTACCAAAAAAAAAAATTGAAATAAATTAAATAAACGTTTTATTACGGAAATAAAACATTTATAAGTTGCCTGTGGAAAAGTGGAGAAAAAAAAATTGCCCTCAAATTAACAAAAGAAAAAATGTAATATAATATTCTTTGGTCATTTTTATCATCACCAGTAAGTTACAACAATCCTAAATGACATAAAAGTGATTATTCAACACACACACAAAAAAACATATTTCTGATATACATTGTTCATTATCCAACAGGACTCTAATCGAACATCAACTGAAGAAGTATTTTTTCACGAAGCTGACACGTCAAAACAGGTTTTATGGGATTGATTAACGGTTGATATCGATGCATTAACTTACCTTTATCGAAGTGCGAAGTCATGAAGCTTTTGATAAGAGACGGTCGTAAAATCTTCGCGATATAATCGATCGAGCGCCGCAAATTCTCCTTTTCCAGCTCGTACATTTCTGCAGTTATCCGGGATCTGGGATTATGATGAAGACTGAGAGTCCTGACTCACTACAGCTGACCAAGAAACAAAAGCGAAACTACAAACAAGGAAACGAAAGATATGACCGAAGCTGTCTCAAAGTCTAGTGAGCTGTTTACATAGGCGTGTTTCCCAACAACACGACACACAAATCTGCTGTCTTTTTAGTCATCTCAGGAGAATTTAGCACACTCCCCAGTCTACAAAACACCGGTACCATAATTAAACCAACCATACTCTGGTAAAACATGCAAAAGCCCCAGACGTGACTGACAATTTCACCGAAAATGAAATCGAAAGGGTCACTTTTCCATATAAATCAATAAAATAATTGCACCTCAAAAGCTCGTGATGCAATGAAAAACATTTCTGATAGTAACAATAATAATGATTAAGCTTTATGTAATCAGATTATTGTGTTCAAGTGACTAGTAAAGTAATGCATTACCTTAAATTTTACAACAAAATATCGCGCTACACTCTTAAGTAACGCACGTTACATTTTGTTTTTTACCGTTTCACAATTAATCAATCTTAATTAAAACAGTGAAATGCAATCGCAGAATATAATGCAAACCTGCAATTGTTATAAATTACACAAATATAATAATAAATACATTTGTATTTTATTTTTAAAAGTAATACTACTGTAATGCATTACTTTCCATAGTAACGCAATGAGCTACTTTTTTAAGGGAGTAAAGCAATCCTGAAATGCTTTACTTTTAAAAGTAACTTTCCCCAAAGCTGCACTGAAAAGAAATAAGATATATTTTCTATTTTAACAGACAGAAAAGCGTGGAGTATTAAAGTATGGTTCTTATTACATGTGCTAAAAATAAACAGATAAATTGCATTACACAACCATGGGCGAAAGGGGTGGGGTGGGCTTGTCCCTCCTTTAAAATGTAATTAAACCTGTGTATGGTAAGTAATATGGTGATATATATCTAAAAACATTGTATAAGTAGTAAAACAATAGAAAATATTTGATGTAGTAATGAAAGTAACAGTTCCCGTACCTCACAGTGCTTTGATCCCTTTTCCTCACAGACACACACTTATCCGGATGGAGAGAATGCAGATCTTCAGCAAGGAGAGGCTGTCAAGGCTATTTTATTCACTTTTAATGAGGGCTTGTTTATCATCATGCAAACATTCAGATATTTTTACGGCACTATTTTTAATTTATAATCCCATGAAGTTGATATACGTGACGATACAGTTGAAAGTCATTGGCCAATTTGGAGGCACTTTAAAAAAGTATCTGAATATTTGCATGGTAAACAGCTCATTTAGTTTAGGTTTATTTGTATAGTGCTTTCACAATACATATAGTTTACAGAAAATGCATGGCTCTACGATACAAAACCAGAACAATCTTTTACAGAAGATATCATAAAGTAGCCTACAGTTGTAAGAGCGTACAAATGAAAACGTGATAATTTTGCATGATGATCCAGATCTGAAGTCTTCATAAGAGCCGGATCCAGCTGCCGTAGTCTCTAGTTACCCATGGAAGGGCATGCCGAAGTAGAAAAAGAAAGGCAGATGGACTATAATTAGCCTAACTGCTGTTCATAACATTTCAAACAAAGATAATCGTTTGAGTTCAGTCTGAGTATAAGGATTGAGATGCATTATGTGAATGCTTGGCCAAAAAGAGATTCTAGAATTAAACTAGAAGAAAGACACGTTCCAGAGTTTAGGAGATAAATACCAAAACACTTTACCTTCTTTTATGCACTGGCTCTAATCTGGACCCTGACCCCTATAACCTTAAAACTACATGGGATAAAAAGCTCAATAAGTGACCCTATGTGCATCGTTTCATGTGCCAAGTTCACTGGTTCATAACAAAAGAATGCTACCGTCAAAAGAGCTGAAAATTTGAGGGGTTTTTTTTTAGAGAAGAAGCTCTAGTATAATGGGCTCATGTTCAATTTAACTCACCCAATATGGGCAGAAAACACCACAGGCACTCGATGCACTATGTGCGAAGTTCAAGGCTTCATAAAAGAAAATTTGTACAGTAAAAACTGCTTAAAATTTGGATTTTGTTAGAATAGCTCTACTATAACAGGCTCATGTCCTTTTACTTTATATAACTTACCTATATATTCAAGTGTTGATAAAAAAACACGCAGGTAGCTAGAGTAAAACTTTTCGTTTAGTTAAAATCAGAGACTCTGTTCTACCTGTTGCATGTTCAGATTTTCACTCAAAAAATATTCTGGAGGCCAAAACATATGCTTGCGGGGAATAGCCAACTTAAAAAACGAAAACCAATGGCAGAAAAGACTTAATACAGATAATAAATGTCATTAAAAAAGATCCACGAGTTCGCCGATTTTAACGTTAACACTGTGACTCAATAATAGTAGTTCGAATCTAAGGCATTCCTCTGTGTCCACAAATTCAATTTCGGCTGTCTCCTTCAAATATTGTTCATGAGACACTATGTGAATTGTCAAAAAACCTCCCCAACTGTACGATAAAAACACATGAACAAAACTGATATGAAAGCACAGAATTATGTGCCCAATCATTGAACATTTTAAACCTTGCTATTTATTCTTCCAGTGTGGAAATGGGCTCTTAAATAGGTTAAGAGCCCATTTCCACACATAAGGGGGAAAAAAATCATGCCTTTGCAAAGTATAATTATGGCATAATTCTGACTTTCTAATTTCTACTTTGAGATGAAAAGTAGAAGTTACATAAAAAGCATTGCATTTATTGGTTTTAGAATTTGAGGAAACAGGTTTGACTGCAACATTAGGCGTGTTCACACTTGTAGTTCAGGTCTTGGTCCAGAACAAAAAAAGAAAATTATCCATTTAGCTCTGGTCCACTTTGGCATTTTTAACACCTAAAGAGACAACTTTTATGACATATTTTACATTGCATCTTAGCGAACAGCCAGACCAATGCTGTGCTATTTTGCATTCATATTTCATTCAAACCGCATCAGATTTCCTTTGCAAGTGGACCGAGACCCATCTTTTCAGCGACAAAAGACGATGTTATTCATATCGGTCCGCTTGTTTGATGCACACCAGGGTCCGGATGGCAGCGTTCACACTCATTAGTGAACCGCACTAACAGAGCAATCGCTCCAGGGTTCGATTTAATCCGACTGAACATGCCAAGTGTGAACACCCTTAATTTCATACAAACCGGCTCCAATGCCTGATCCTGTAGCCAAGCTATTTAAAGCATTGCCTGGAAGACAGGATTCATCGCCCTACTGTATCACATCCCGACTTATAAATCTTGATCAGGTCACAAATTTGATTACGGTAACTAATGCAGCAATTCATAAACAAAGACAAACAGGTTCAGACGCTAGATGGTACATCCATTAAATGCATTTATTTATTGTTGGCTGACATGATGGACAGCTATTATAAAGAAGGCTCGTTGTGTTCAGTAGACTTGATCAGTGAATTATATCTCCAGGGTGTCACCATAGTCTCACATACACAAGCACATAGTATTCATACTGTGTAACAGAGGCATGGAGGCGCACGCCACCTGTTCCCTGAGTATAACAAAGACACAATTCTCCAAGTTCAGTAGGACTGAATAACGAGTGGTTAGTTGGATCCCCAAAACAGATCCCAGGACTGTTAAGAAGCAGAAATGGAACTAACCATATCATCATGTAGTTGTAGGATGACAAATAAATTGTCCCATATTCTGCTCATTTGGTCAAAGGCCGTGCGTCTCGTGAAACTAAACGTGGGTTCTGAATCAAACAAGTTGAGAACCACTAGTTTAGATGGTAACCCTAATATGTTTGCTGCTACAAAGGGTTAGGGTGGTTAAGGGAATAAGGGTTACCATCCAGACATGACTGTTGTTGGGTTGTGGCTAAGTCTGCACCAGATTCAAGAAAGAGGATCACTGTAACTATAAAGAACATGAACAATAACATGACACAAAAAAAACGTCTGAATGATTCTTAAGCATCTGTTCCCAGCAGTAATCTTTAAATGAGTTTATAAAACCTCTCGACTGGCAGAGTGATTCAGGCAAGTAGTCTTGATGTACAGTACGTCTGTCTTAGTTCTAGCAAGCAATGTTGGTCACTGGGTCTTGCAGTCCATTGCCATCTGTGTCTTTGTTCTCCATGCTTTCAGTAACTCTTCTCACGTCTGATTGGTCTTTTTGAGGGCCAGAAGTACACTCCTGTTGGAGAGGAGAACTTGACCTCGCCTCTTGCTCCGCCCCTGGGAGGAATTCCTCAAGATCTTGCAGTATAGTTTCAAGCAGCCTTGAGTCCGAAGGTGGGGCTGGTGTCATTGAAGTCATTGGGAATGGGTCAGGCACAAACTCTTCATGGTTACTGGCTTGGGAGCAGTCAGAACTACTGCGGTCAACTACGTCAACCACACAGTCATCCAGGTTTAGTGTGCGTTCAGTGATTGGGTCAGTGTGACCTATTGGACTCGAGGACACGGATTGAGGATTTGAGGAGGCCAAGGTAAAACTAGCGTTCTGGATCATATCTTGCCCTGGAGACCCGTCCCTCTGGTCGACATCTGCAGCGGTTTGGTCTATAATATCCATGACACGGTCCAGACAGTCAATGGTACGATCACTGTCGCTGTCAATCGTGATCACCGTGGGTGAACGGGGTTCCCTCTTCCTCTTTCGGTGCCTCCTCTTCCTCCTCTGGTGCCAGTGCGGTTCGGGCGCTCTTCGTTCATAGATGATCTCCACACTTGGAGATCGTTCCTTACTGCGCCGCCGCCGCCGCTTTTCCTTGGTTGCGGTTCCCTCGTCGTGCTGCCGCTGGGCCGCTCGCTCCAAATGTCGTGTTTTGTACTTGCGTTTGCCTCCAGGTTTGTCCTGGCAGGACCTTTCGGAGTGTGAGTCGGCGCTGCTGCTGCTGACGGCCCGCCTGCGGTGTTTATGGCAGCGCTGTGACTCTCGGGGGTGGTGGGAATTAAGCAACGAGTCAAAGTCAGAAGACCTGCTTCTCCTTTCCCTGGTTCTCCTCTTCCTGGAGTAAGAAGGAGACTGTGAGAGTTTCTCTTGCACGTCGCATGAATACTCTTGACTCTTGTTGTTTTGAGAGGGAGAGCAGTCGCTACCATGAGACCCAGGGCTGCCATGCCAAATAGACGCCGTAGGGCTCTGGCCGGACCAACTCGGAGGCGAATGTGTTTGGCTTGGCAAGCAATCTGGGGTCTTGGGACGCCACGACTGTTCTAAGCTCTCCGCTTTCTCTTTGCTGCCAGAGCGCCGATGAGAGCGATCTTTGCGTCTACCATGAGCTCTGAGCTCAGAACCATCTTGATTCTGCCGTAAATGTGAACCTTTGGATGGGTGAATGAGGCAGGACAAGTAGTCAGTCTCTCTTTCTCTGCTGCGTGAGTCCGAGTGCGTGCGCTGGGGACTGAATGAGAGAGCAGGGCCTGGGGAGGAAAGGGGACTAAGCAGGTTCATGTGGGACTGCGAAGGGAGCTCCATTTGGGATGTCTCTGATTTCGTTACTGTGGCCGTTGTCTCCATAGCGGCTGCCTCCTGTTCCTCTTCAGACGAATCAGAGGAGAGCTGGACAAGCTCTGGCGTCCGTTCAGCCATTGGCTTCACATATCCCACAATCAGGCACTCTTCCTCTTCATTGTCTTCACCCCGTTCAGCTGAAGCACTGCCACTTGCTGCGGGGTCAGTCATGTCAGGGACACTGAAAGGCGGGGCTGTGCTTGAGCTTGGCTCCGCCCCCTCATCCTGTGATTGGCTAGAAGAGGGAAAGAGGGTTGAATAGGAGGGCCCAGGCGTCTCGTCATCCCACGCTATCTGACTTAGAAAACTTTCCGTTCCACTTGCAGTAGCAATGGTTGCAAGGTGTTCTTGGACAGCAGAGGGATTCTCCGTCACATTGTCCTCACTGTCATTATCATCATCCTGTGAAAAAAGTGATAAAGCAACAGTTAAGACTGTTTTCTGACATTATCTACTTGCAATAAACAGAATCATAGTGTCACAACACCTCATAGGGGATGATTTCAAGAGAATAACAACTTAAATTGTGTTCTGCTTGCTACACAAAGCTATCATATGACTTGTATAAACGTATACAACAACTTTTACATTTATGAATTCGTTAAGGGTATTATTCCAAAGGGTACAAAAAAAAATACATTATATAAGTTTGTGTATTCCCTGAGAATCTTACTTATGGTGAATAAGTAGTTATGGTCAGACTTTTTTTGCTTCTTGACATTAATTGTATGACATTTGTACTTTCTATGTACTTGTACTTTATTAATATGTAGGGATCTACACATCACACTTAGAGGTATAGAGAGGGTATTGTGTTCCTAATGTGGAGGGGAAAATTACAACTGTTGTAGGAGCCTTTAGCCTTGGAGATTAGAGATATAAATTCAGGAGGAATTTATTTAGCCCTCCTCCCTTCTTCTTCACGCTCTGCAGGGCAACTTTGGATGCCTGTATGACGGTCAACCTTTTCTCATGAGAAAATAAACCTTTATGAAGGCAATTGGGATATTTGTCTCTTTGAGACTCAAAGAGTTGATAAAAGATTTTGCCACCACAATTTGGCGCTGCAAGGAGGGTTCCTTGGTTATATCTTCTGGACCTGGAGCAGATGGTTACTGGCCATCCTGGACGACTAGATCCAGCCCTACCTTGCTAAGTTTGAGAGAGAGGGGCCGACCGCAAAGACCCAGAGGAGACACCACTGGAACCAAGAAAATAACAGAAGTGGCAACAAGAGTGCGGTCTGGTAAGAGACAGATACATTTCTTTTAAAAAATTTGTAGTCTGAAGAGTGCATTTGGGAAGAGCAATGGTTTTTAGCTCTCTGTGGTCACATAAAGCGGGACGACTGTAGAGATACAGTCCGGAACTCAGAAAGAGGGAAGACTGTCCGGAACTTTGAAGATTAAGTGAGGGTTGCAAACACAGCCTGGATTTCTTATGTCACCAGCATGTCCCACTCCCATAATGGGAAGAGATTTAATGTCTGAAACTCCGCTGTGGGCTTATGAACGGGGTCAGAGACTTTGAATGGGATTCATAAATGTGTTAAAGTGTAAACGACAGGGTTAATCAAAATGCTGATATGATGAATTACACTGCACATCACAGGTCATGGTCGATAGAAAAAATTTGGTTGATGAAGACGAATGGTTGGTAGAACCAAATAGTGAAACTTTTATTTAACTACATGTTCTGGAATGATCACATCAGTGCTTTATCTGTAAGCTTGTCAGAGCAGAAATTACCTTTTTATCTGATGGCCGAATCAGTTCCACATGTATCTTTGGTTAAGGCTACACTGCAATCAGCCTTTTATGAAAACATTTGTTGAATTTGAAGATTGGAAAAAAAGTGAGTCAGGGCATAGAGTTTAAATGTATATTCTACTTGTTCTGACGGACAGAAACAGTACAGACTCTGAGAATAATTGTCCCCATTGAAGATAGAGTACACCTACCTTTCCTGTGAAGAAATTAAGAGATAAGGGACAGCCTACAGAATGGTGATTTGCTCAAGATTTACAAGTTGTTAATTCTGCTGTCAAACTGTTTGTAGACTTGAACCTCTGACTCTGACCCCAACCACAGCTTTATTACAATATGTTGATGACCTTTTGATTTGTGCATGTGATGAATTAGCATGTGTGAAACATTCAGTGAAAGAGGGTCACATGGTCAGTCAGTTTAAGATGCAGTTTGTGAAACAGGAGGTGACCTTTTTAGGCCGTGTCATAACACCAAACAGCAAATCCCTGTCTGACAAAAGAGTGCAAGCTATCAGAGAAGTTTCAAAACCAATCTCCAAAATCAAATGCTTTCAATAGTGTTCATAGTGTCGAATATTTATTCCAAATTATGCTATTGTGGAACATCCCTTAAGAGCATTGACTGTGAAAAAGGGGTTAAAACAATATAAGAAATGAACACGAGGCTGTTGAGAGAAAAACATTTGCTTGCACTTTGAGGGAGAGACTGTTTCAGGGAGATGGCACTCGAAATGATAATGAACCAAAACAACCCGGCTAACTTTTCTAAAAACAAATTAATAATAAAGTGACATGCTTTTAAACTGGATAGAGTAAAACCTAGAGAAAAGGTTTAAATCTTTTTAGAGTAACACCAAAAGTAAACCTTGAATATGAGTGATTTATATTCATGAGTGTGTGTGACCGCACTTTGTGTTTTGTTTGTCCCTGTTGTGTGTATATGGTCTCATTAACCTCTGGAATGAGTGTTTTATCATCACAGATGGTTTAGTGAATGACAATCTTTACAGAAGCCAATAATTCTGATTGAATCTGATGAAAAGATGACAGTACATGGACAAGCTTTAACTGGATTGATTATCCAGCTCTGTCTGCTAGTGGTAAATATGACTACTTTTGTCATTTATGATGTTAATTTAAATTATTCTCTGGATTAGTTTTAGTAATTATGTAAATTGAAACTGTGAAGTTGACGATTGCCGTCTATTATGGGTTAAAACCCTTGTTTAAATTCAACTGAGGGTCTCAATTTGAACACTATCAACCATATGTGATCTGAATGTTAAATGTAAACGTTATAGTCTTGATGGCAGAGAGTGACGTACTGGCAAAGTCACCCTACAAATTATCCAGAGAACACCCTCACAATTATGAAAGGCCGCTGGGTGAACAAAGGAGTGAATATAACTTATAGAAAGTTTTATTTATTTTGCATGACATTAGATAAACCTGGAGGCAGAGTGAGATCTGTGGCATTAAGCTAATTTGTGAGTTATTATGATCTGACCTCATGAATTGTCCCTTATTCTTTTGGGGTGGTGCAAGACTTTGGGGCTTTGTGGAAACACCAAAATATTACCTAAATGTGATGGTCAACCCATCCTTCATGCTGCGCTAGTGTTCAATTTGCTAGATGCTTTTATACTACCTGCTCGCATTGCAGTTTGTAAATGCACTGCGCAATAAAAATTAAATACTTTATTTCTTTAGGTAACAACAGAGCAGATGCAGCGGCCAAGGATGAGGAATTCACCCGCTTATCTAAAACTAACCTTGACTCTTTCCACTCCCTACAGCCATGCAGTCTCTTTCAACAGAGGGAGCGAAAGCCGTTTGGAGGAAATCCGGCTGTAGTGTTTAAGACGATGTTTGGTTGAGTGTTGATGGCAAACCCTGTTTACCCAAACATCTCTTTAAACATTAGGGTTGGACCATGTATCAAAAGGGGGGGGGGGGGGGATGCTGACAATTAACAGATTTGTGGTTTATAAAGGGATTCACAACATGTGCAGAAAACCTTTGCAAGAGATGTGTAATCTCTGAGCCTCACTCGTTCACTTCATGTGTTCGTCGACTTCCCTGAGCATCTCCCGCGAGTCTTCCTGTGGTGTGTGTTATATACATTTATGGGTAATTGCATATGATCTCCACTAGAGGCAGCTTGGTTTTACAGCGGGGGTTACCGGGGGCAACGAGTGATTCACCAGTATTAAGCTGGGAGCAGCACGAGTTATGAGTGTTCAATAATAATACATATGAGCTTCTGAGTCTATCCAACACACAACACTGAAGAAACACTACACTTCTGTATTGTGTTTGCGTTATCTACATTATCCTTCCTCATTAGCCGCTACTGTATCGTCTTTTTCGAAGGCAAGAACTCATAATTAAAACCACATTTTATTTTATATCACAGGAATCCTTATATACTCTATAATTGTGTGTGTTTGTGTGCATCTATAGCAATTCAAAACACGTTTTTCCCACTGTTATTAGCACTAATAAGGGAGTTTTTTAGAGGACTGTTACAGTTTTTTTCTTCTGTTACTTCTTTTGGGAAAAAATGATTTGAGATACGAGCAAATCGAGTTACGAGCTCGTCCTGGAACGGATTATGCTCGTATCTCAAGGTATTACTGTACAGTGACAAAATAACCAACATGATTGAACACATAAGGGTGGCCGTAAAAGAGCCACCTAAAGCTAAAACACATGGTTCCAAGGGTTCAGTAACTTGCAGGGAGGACGTGGCTACTGGTCATACGGTTATTACTGATAGTGTTATTATTTCTGCCATGTGTAATTCAATGCGTTTCAGCATTAGTGGAGGAAAGTGTACAAGCACAGTTTCGTATCAAATGCTTTGAACGTCTAATAATGATGATAAATTTCCTGACATGCATCCAAGAGCACGGGAATGTGATGAAGAAACTAGTGGAAGATATAGTGAAATGTATGAACTGAAATATATATACTAATCTACACATCACACTTAGAGCTAATGAGAGAGTTATGGGTTCCTAATGTGGAGAGGAAAATTACAACTGTTGTAGGAGCCTTTAGCCTTGAAGATTAGAGATATAAATGCTGGGGCTGCCCTCCCTTCTTCTTCTTCTTCCTCCCTTCTTCATCACGCTCTTCAGGGCAACTTTGGATGCCTGTATGACGGTCAACCTTTTCTTATGAGAAAATAAACCTTTATAAATTACAATTGGGATATTTGTCTCTTATTCAGAATTGACTAAAGATTTGACTTTACAAACATCAATATTTTGGCTAAGGATTGTACAAGCTCCTTGTTTACACAAAAATGTAACTATAGAGCACATTACAGGTACATACATAACCGTTGTGCACATTCCTGTTCCTTAAACAATAATTAGTTCCAAGACTAGGATCCCTTGGAAGTTTACTTAAATTAAGAAGAAAGCCAGAACATTATACGCCACGGATGAGAAAGCCACTATTTTGTAGCGAATGTCAAAATGCCAGTTTTCAGCTGAGATTTGGAGCCAAAATTCAGTTTATTTTAGCAACCCTTGTTGCACTGGAAAAAAAGCTATTTGTGTTATTATGTATTTTATTTAAAGTTGTATGTCTGAAAATTGTTGGAATTTATTCAATTTCAATGTTTGAAAGGAAATGCGTGACTCAGATATTTTCTGAAAGAAATCCAGCAAGTCATACCGAACTTTGTTTGGCTATTAATTATGTGAGTAATCATATTGCTTTGTTTTACTAAATGTGAGGAAAGTTGTAGTTTTCTTTGCTTTACCCAGTCACACATTCGACTATGAAACACGGTAGATTGTGGATTTATGGTGAAAATATTTTTCATCCCCAAAAAATGTGCTGTCACTTTAATTCTGAGCATGAAGCACAGCAATGTCAACGAAAACAATTGCACCTATGTGTGAACCGCGTGTTAGTCGTCACTAAACGCGCTGTTTCCTGTGTATCTCACCTCAGAGATGGCGATAACGGAGAGGTCCGAGCTGCTGCCCTCCTCGTAGCTGGGAGCCGGACAGTCGTAAATGGCCTGCTGGTCATACGCCTCCATGTTGAGGGTGGAGCGGGCGAAACTCACCAGCTCGTGCAGGAAGTGGTCAGTGCGCGCCAGCAGGAAGGGGCGGAGCTCGTCCCGGATGGCCGAGTCCTCCATGTTGTAGTTCATGATGCGGGAGATGATGATGTTCTGCACGATGTTCACTAGCGATCCGTGTGATCCGTACAACACCGTGAGCTCGCGCTGTAGCCAAGGCAAAAGCCGGCGCAAACACCCAGGATTCTGTCGCAAGAACGACGCCGAAATGTCCCTCTGCCTGCCGACGTCTCTCGTGTTGCGCACACGTACGCCAGTCCTGTAAAGTGCACGGCGAAACGCAACCACATCCTGGTCCCGCAGGCGCCGAAGGCTCCGCCCCTCGCCCCGCCCTCGTCTACGCGCCATCAGCTGCAGCACGTGCTGGTTCTCCGTTAGTACCGCCGCATCCGAGAGGCTCTCAAACATGACCTCGTCCTCCAGCGGAGGGGTGGAGGAAGGGGCGGGGTGTTGCGCTCTGTGGCTCCGCCTCTCTCTGCCTCGGAGGACTCGGGGGCGGAGCACACGCTCGGGTGTATTGCCGGCGGCGGCGGCGGGGTTCGGAGCCACTCCATTCTCCACCGGCGGGAGCACGAACTCCTTAAAATCGTTTTCTCCTTTGACGGAGTGGAATATGGAGTGAAACGGCTGCTTGCAAAGCGGACACTCGGCTTTGTTTTTGGACCACTCGTGGATGCAGCGGAAACAGAACTGGTGCAAGCAACGGTCCAGCGACGCCACGTTATTGAAGCCGTCGAGGCAGATGGGGCATTTGGAGTCTGGCGACGCATTGGCCAATAAACGCTGAGAGGATTTGCCAACGCTGTCTTTCTTCCTCGCACGCAACTTCATCTTAGAAGGCGCCATTATCTACGGCACACACAAAAACATCAGCTCATTGTACAATTGGCTGGTGAAAGAAATACATAAATGAATGAAGATGAAAGCCAAAGTATTAAAGAATGGATAAATATTTAGTGAGGAATCCACTATTTTGAATAGAGTAGGTAATAACGTCAATTCTCACAAAGAGCGAGAACATGAGTTTGCAAAGTTAAAATGTTATTTTAACAAAGACATTGATGAGTCTATAGGTTTACATTAACGTTACACCGTAACCAAATGGTGCTTGCAACATCAAGGTCATGGGTTCGATTCCCAGGGAAAGCAAGAACTGATTAGAATGTCAATGTGTTTCTTGAATGCAATGATAAAAACAGCTGATAAATGCATGAATGTAAATGTAAACAGGAATGTCAAAAGAACAAATACTGAACCATAACCTTAAAAAACATGTATATTATATTAATATATGTAATATGACGTCTTCAACCTACAGTGAAGAAATTACAACAAACTACTAGGGATGTACGATATAAAATTATCTATATATGAGCTGATACGTGTTCATTTTAATGTTATTATTATCAAAAAGAACATTTGGTTTTATTAAAGCTGACAAAAAATTTACAGGTATTCTTATCGTTCAGATGTTGTTCATCATGATGGGTTTCAATTACTTGAAATATGGTTTAAATCACTTATACGTATATATAATTATACATATAAAATGTTATACACACAAACGTTTTCGTAATCAGGCCCTGAAAATTATATTCAAATTATTCAAAATATCAGTTATTGGCTGTCAAATATTAAGAATCATTGGTTATTGGCCAAAATTGTTCTATCAGTGCAACACTAAGAACAACATGTATAAAACAAAGACAACTATTTATCTGCAATTATTACACAATTTCTTAATTAACGTAACATTTCCATCAAATATCATAATGTCATAGTCACAGTATTTCAAATGCAACATTTGGTATGGAACTAATTTACATTTAGAAATTCATAATAATGATAATTTAAATAAAGATTATTGAGTAAAAAATGAGGACATTTTTGTCGTCATTAAAGTGACATCGAAAATATGACATTTAAAAAATAACCAGTCGGTTTTCATCGAGAATCACTGGATTTATCTAAAGCAACGATTATAAAACACATTTATCAATAATAGGTGATAAATAATCGACAAATGAGACAAATAGTTTTATGACACTCTTACCTGATCATCGCAAAGCCTCACAAACAGCGTAAATAATCCAAACCGCGCGCATAAACACATCTATATCACACCAGCGCGACATCCGTGAGCAAGCTGACACGGAAATAAAAGAAAACATGCATTAAAAACCGATGGAAGTGAAGGAGTTTCTGAGGAGAAGTAGAACACGAGCACGCGCGCCACCGACGGACCGGAGCGGGACTGCGCGCGCAGCTCGACACACGTGACCGTGACAAACATGACCACTTCACGCGGCAAAACGATCTGTACGTTATATTGTATACATATATTGTTCATTAATAGTACGTACAGAAATTCCCCACATGAGGAAACATGAGGAACAACAACAACGTGATATTGTAAATAATAATTTATGTTTAAAATTTCGAAATGATGATAGTCATATTTATGAGGCGACAATATAATTATTATATTGTTATAATATAGTTATAGCTTGTTTATAATAATTCAATGAAATGAAAAAGTCAAAATTATAATATAAAAAGTCAAACTTATGACAAAAAATGTAAAACTAGAGTTAAAATAAATTTGGACAATTATGCAAGTTATAATTAAGAGATGAAAATAATATATTATTGATATTATATATTAATAATGTAATTATTATGTTTATTATATTATAAATATACCTTATTTATAGTAATTTACATAGTTTACTTTACATTTTACTTTATTTTTCAACACAAACAGGTTATATATAGATGAAAACTACAAAAGAAGAAGAAAAAAGATGGTATAGGTTATCCGGCAGGTCTTCCGGTCATGTGCTGAGAGCTTCCTGTCACGTGTCGATGCTAACTACACAAACCACTGCTATAAGTTTGTAGTTTAAGCGCGAGGTTAATGAGTATAAAGATGCTCGTCAGTCGACGCTGTTTGGACAGAATGTTCTCGATCGTGAGTTTCAGAGCAAACCCCGCTCATTATCAGCTGAGGATAACACGATATATCAGTGTCGATTAATGATAATTTTTAATATTATAGCCCGATTAGTAAATTTCGCCTATTATAATTTAATCAACAATATGATTCATATTCATATTGATTTCCTTTTCTTTGTTTATATGTTGCCTTGGTAATGTTGCGCAATGACTTTTATTTTATTTTTTGTAAAACTTTACAATAAGGTTTCATTTGTTATTGCGTAAATTAGCAACAACCTTTATTAATGTTTGTTCACAGCGCAACTATTGCTAACAGATATAACTTTGATTTTATTAATGTATTAAAGACTAATTAATTATAAAGACTTATTAGAAAATGGTAACTAATGCTAAGAAAAGTAACCCTTATTGTAGGACTAAAGTGTTACCATTTGTTTTATTATAAATTACCTATTATTTATTATAGGTTTGGGATATGAGTGTAAAATGAATGTTAATGGTTCAGGAATCTTATACTGGTCTCCTGTAGCTTACCGTATGTTTGGCTTTTAATTACGGTATGAGAGTTTTGTCTTTGGAATCAGAGTCTCAATGTAAATCAATTACAATCGAGATTTATCTGCCGATGTATTGTTTAACGCCTGATCCATCTATCCACCCACCCATCCATCCATTAGTAAACCCATGCATCCACCTATCTATCCATCCATAACCAGCAACAACATTGTAATGTGTGTGTGTGTGTGTGTGTAGGTTCTTCTGGCTCTGGTTTTGCTCTCCTGGGGTTTTGTCATCTACGGCACACGAATCGCAGCTCAGTGGGAGCTGGAGAAGAGAGGACAGATCAATCAACAGCAAACATGACAGATGATTGACAGCCTCGTCTAAAACCCTCCTGAAACCGGCTGACCTGGACTGAATCAACACCAGAAATGGCATAGAATTTCTTGTATATAATGTGATTTTTTTTTTTACATTCAGCAATGTAAATACTTAGATTTTGTACCGTTGTTCAAACAAAAAGGCTTTTCATTCATTTTTTTGTGTAATGATTATTTTTCTTTAGATCTGTATTTAGATATAAAGAAAAAAATTGTGGAATTAAAAATATTAATAAAAACATTTTTCAACAGGAAAATCATTTACAGACTTCAATTTTGATTTTTTTTTTCAAACAAAGTCATTTTTATTAATATTTGTTTTATTATTTTACTTTAGTCCTGAAACTGTATTTTTTGCTAGATCGTGTAGTTATTTAATAATAATAACAATTATTAAAAGACTTTAACGAAAACCAGCCGAGAACTAGACTGAATCAATGCCAGAAATGCATTTAGAACTTCTTGTGTTTAGATAATGTTTGTTTTATGTGTGTTTGTTTTTATTTGTTTCATTCCGTGATGTAAAGACTTTATTTTTCAAACAAAACGTTTTATTTTCTAATTAAATATTTTTTGGGGAGAAAAAATCCCTTAAACACTCTCAAACTAAAAGGTTAATTTCATTATTTTGTAATGAATTAATAATCATTCTTTATGTCTAAAGCTCTATTTCTGCTGTCCGGTCCGACCACTAGGTGGCGCAGTGCACTAGATATGCACACTGCACAAGACTCCATGTGGAATATTCCAGTATGTCTGTTAGTTACTTACTGCTTCTGTGTGTTCATAGAAAATAAAACAAACACAAAACATGACGGAAACGAGTCTTAGAAAGGAAACACGAAGAAATTCACTGCTCAAAATGTCTCATATTGCGTGCACTTAAATTTAAAGCTTTTTCATCGGTCACCGTGTTATTTTAGCACAATTGCGTCATTACTGTAGTTATAATTAATATTTTAACTCATAGTTTTATTGTGTTTTGTCGTTTTCTTAAATCAAGTAAACGTACGAGCGCACACGTCACGCCCTGAAGCGCGAATCTCAGCCATTCAAATTTCAACGGTTATAACGAACAGCCTGAAGAGAATATGATTCAGTTTAAGCTATTTAATTTAATTAAGTTAGATTAAATGTTACTTCGTCAACTGGTTTAATAAGTACGTACATCTTTTTAATGTATTTTATTTGATTTCAGTTAAGTTTTATTTTAAATGGTGTTTTTAAAATATAATGTTTGGTGGTTCTTAACAGCACCTTTGTTTAGTCGCGATATGATTTTTATCTATAATATTTTTCATTAAGTGGCTCCAGCTGAAGGTTGTGTTTGAGGAAACGCCAGATGTCTGTAGTTTATTTCATCTGTCTGTTTCTCGTGTTCTCTGATGTTAATGAGATGATTGAGTGAATGGCTGTTGAGCTCGTGCGGTGATCACGCATTTCATTAGCAAGACCCTTCAAACGAACCTGATTATTCCTGTCGACCCTTTCATTTATAATCCCTGAGAGAAAGAGAGAGAGCAATGGTTACTCTCTTCTGCCCATCCATCCATCCATCCATCTGTCTATCTTGATTCTCTGATGAACAGATAGTTAAAAAATAGCCTGTATTTGAAATATAATCTTTTGTAATATTATAAATATAAATGTCTTCATTGCCACTTTTGATTAATTTATCGTGTCCTTTATTCTAAATAAAATAATTTCTCAAAAAAATCTTACTGCTCTCAAATTTGATCATTTTAATAATACAAAATTCTATGAAAATAAATAACTGGCAAATCACCTTTATTATATGCATGCATGTTCTTTATTCTTATTAATAAACATATATTAACAGTACTTCACTATTTACTAATATTTGATCTTTCATCATTGTTCTGATGCTACAAACACTGACTAATATAGAGAAAATACAGAAGAAAAATGATTACAGTCACTTTTTCTAACCAATAACAAACATCAGCTAAACTACAGTATTTTCCTGCGGTCATTAATGATCAGATAGAACACAAACCTCTAACTCTACATTTCATTTACTTTTAGAAACAAAGGTTCTATGGAACTGTCCGGTTCTTGACTCAATTTTAAAGATCTTTTTATGCCAATAAGGGTCTAAATATGGAGAATGTCTAATGATTGCATAATGCTTACATGTTTAACCACTTATTTATGTTTTCGCAGAGGAAAAAGTATGTTTATGAGCTGCTTAATTCATAAAGTTTGATTAAAAAGAGATATGCATCAATTAATTAATTAAAACTAAGTCCATAAAATGATGCCATGACATAAAACACATAAAAGGGTCTCTATGACTCTATTTAAAGCCAGACTCTATGACTCTATGACTCTATTGAGGACAGACGTCCTGCTGCTCAGTATAGAAGTGTGTGTGTGTGTGTGTGTGTGTGAGAGTGTGTGTGTGTGTGTGTGTGTGTATGTGTGTGAGTGAGTGTGCGCGTGTGTGTGTGTGTGTGTCAGTCTGCGTCACACAGGAGCTCGGTGCTGTCGGAGTTACTGAGGACTCCTGGGATACTGGAGTAATCCTCCTTCTGTAGCTCTGGGACGCTCACGGGCTTCTCGCACTCCTGCAGGGTCAAGGGTTTCTTGCCATCTTTACTGGGAGCTGAAGAATGCTTCCCTTCCAGCCAGTAGGTCACCATGTCACCTTTACCCTGAGGAAACACAACTCAAGTTTATTTCTATTGCGCTTTTCACATTATACAATGGTACCATTTAAAATGTGTTTGTAACATTAAAACACTGTAATATTGTAAACGAACAGTGCTTGCAACATCAAGGTCATGGGTTCGATTCCCAGTGAAAGCAAGAACTGATTAGAATGTCAATGTGTTTCTTGAATGCAATGATAAAAGCGTCTGATAAATGCATGAGTGTAAATGTAAACATTATTTTTGAAATATTCTAAACCTTATAACATGTTTCAGATGGAATGTTACCATATTTACAATGCATCTGAAACAATGTAACGTTTTTAAACATTGCAACTATTGTATACATTGTAAAATGTTTCAAATACAATGCTTACAATGTATTTGTTACATTGTTATGTATTTAAAACATTGTAAACATTTTTTAAACATTGGGTTTGAAACGAATATTGTAAACGTTTGAAACATTGTAAAATGGTTCAAACACGATGTTTATAACTATTCAAAGCAGATTCCCAGAAAATCAACATGCTAATGTTTATAATATCTTGTTCTCTTCATGCATTAGGTTGCATTTAGCAGATTAGAGCTGGACACTAATATAGTTACATTTTAAGATTAAATAAACAATCACGCAGAGATTTGCGATGTAGCATGAATGGCTTTACATTGCTAAAGTCGGATGTACTATATATCCAACTTTAATCATAGAGCTGGTGATCATAGCATGTACATTTTGTGATAATATAAACAATAATACAGTGTGATATACTATATTATATACTTCTTTATGTCAATGTATTGTTTGGTGTCTAAAATTGGATACACTTTATACAGTTATATAGTAGTTATTAATTATTAATTGAATGAATTATTTAGTTATTGTGGTGGTATTGAGAATTATGAAAGTCTGTGAATTTGGTCCCCATTACTGACTCAAGAAAACAATCCAGTGATGATTCGCTGCTAATGCATCCGATCACAGTTTCATTTTCATAACAGTAAAATATTAAAACAAAGGATTTTCCCAACAAAACAGCATGCTTTAATGTGATTTTTGTAGTTGTGTGAAAGGATGGGGTGCCTCACCTTGACCTGCTGCACTCCTCTGCAGACGAGCAGATATCCTCCGATCTCCTCCAGCAGGAAGAACACGCTGGAGCTGCACTGGATCTTCAGCGCTACACAAACCATCCATTCAAACACACGTCACACATATGTCCTAGCCATTTCTGATTCATGACAGAGTTGCTATGTAATTAAAGAATTTTATATATGTATGTATATATATCTTTCCTGTCGCTCAAACAGTAGAGAGCGGCGCTTGCAACATCAAGGTCATGGGTTCGATTCCCAGGGAAAGCAAGAACTGATTAGAATGTCAATGTGTTTCTTGAATGCAATGATAAAAGCGTCTGATAAATGCAGGAATGTGAATGTAAAATATATATAAACAATAATTTGCAGCACAGTCTTTACATTGCTAGTTGGATGGGCTATATATCCATCTTTATATATAGAGCTTTTTGCATTGATATAATTTACAAAACACAGTTGTTTTAGGCAGTTCTGTAGATTCAGTTTCATCTTTTTTGTGTGTGTGCAATATGCAAGTTATTCTATCATGAAGTTTTTTGCAGTAATGTGGCATTATGCATGTTTAACTCATTTATACCAGTAATAAAATGCTACAACTTCTATAGGAAAAATTTTCAAAACGGTAAAAAGCCCCTTGCTTAATTCATGATTTCCTCTGACAGGTGTTTCAGACAGGGAAATTGCATACGGAAAAATCAATCAATCTGTGTGTTTAAGCTCCACTCCGGTGCTGAAACCGGATCCGCACTGATGCGTCTCTCACCTTCGCTGGTGGACTCCATGCGGGACGCTGTGTTCACCGTGTCTCCAAACAGACAGTATCTCGGCATCTTAGTCCCCACGACTCCTGCCACAACTGGACCTGAAGACGGTCAGAGAGACGCGGATAAATCCAGACTGAACCACACAAACGTCTCACAACCAACAGCTGATCACGTCAGTCACACACTATTATAACTCTTAAAAAGGATTGTTCATTTATTTTAACTTTCATGAATTACGGTTCCAAAAGTATTCATGCACTCAAAGTATTTAAGCTTAAATTTAAGATTTATTATATTGCTTTTAAAATATCCATCCATTTCAATTAAACAGTTTTAACATAAACTAATACAATAAATATGAAGCATGTTTGTCAGTGATGCGTAAATGAAAATAGTATAGTGTATTATCATTATTGTATATATGATTCAAATGTGACAAGCAATGAAGATTAAATCACATTAGATTTATTGACGATAATATATATATATATATATATATATATATATATTGGTTATTGTGAACAGTAATACCTTGAAATACTTGCATTATCCGTTCCAGGATGAGCTCGTAACTCGAGTTGCTCGTATCTCAAATCATTACTCATATCTCAAAGCGAAACATTTTGAGAGGGTTTGCTCTCATCTCAGAATACTCGTATGTTGGGACGCTCGTATCTCAAGATATTACTGTACTTAAAACACATTCAGTTTATTAGTGCTATTACTGAAATCTGACAAATATTAATCATATTTAGTTTATTAGTTTGTGTTAAAACTATTTAAAACCAATGAATGGAAATATGCAATTCAACTATATCAATCTCATATCATTGCGTGTAGATGAAGATGTTCCAGATGTTCACCTGCATGTATCCCAGCGCGGATCTGGAGCTGGGTTTGAGGTCTGTGAGGGATCCTGAAGGTCTTGCAGACGGACACCAGATCCAGAGCCATGCTGGCGATCTCAGACGCGTGCAGAATCCCGTTCTCCCTCGGGACTCCGGACACCACCATATCTGCGTCGCACAAAACCACTCGTATCAATCACAACTCACACTCATCTGCTTAAAATGATCATTTACTGTCCCTCAGGCTGGGCATCAAACAGGATCTGGAGCCCATTAAACATTACTGTATTCAAAATATGTTTTATGTTCCACAAAAGAAAGCAAGTCATTCAGGTTTGGAATGACATCAGGGAGAGAAAATGATGAAAAAATGTGTGTGTGTGTGTGTGTGTGTTGAGAGGCTCATTTCAAGTGAAATGCTCTGTTTAGTTCCTGTCTCTATGAAGCTCCTCCTTCTGAAAGCACACTGTGCTCTGATTGGTCGGCTGGATCGGTGTGTTGTGATTGGTCGAGAGCTTCCAGTGTTTTTGGGAAATGCCCCGCCTCTTCCCATAACCACCAGTTTCAAAACACGACTCACTCACTCAAGCCCCGCCCCTTTATTCTGCGCATGAATTATGATAATGAGGAATATTGAGAGTGTTTGTTTCCGGAAGAAACTCAAGAATCAATGGAGGCGTTTCAGGAGTTCAGAAACACTGAGACTGATAGAGAAGAACTGCAGCTTCTTCCTGCTCAAACATCACACACACACTAATAAAAGAGGAATTTGTGAAGTGACACACATGCGTCGCCGATGGTTTCCACTTTATAAACATCATAGTTGTCGATGATCTCGTCAAAAGTGGTGTAGAGTTTGTTGAGGAAGTCGACCACTTGGTAGGGAGTGCTTGTGCTGGACAGCTGAGTGAATCCCACAATATCACTGAGAAAACACACACACACACACACACACACACACACACACACACACACACACACACACACACACACACACACACACACACACACACACACACACACACACACACACACAGAGACAATACAGCAGAATCAGAGTCTGATGAAAGTTTCCAAATTAACATCAATGCATTAGATAACATGGCTAAAAGTAAAAGTTATATCTATTAATACTATTTAGAGGACCTGAGCAAATGTGTGTGTTTGTGTGGGAGTGTGTGTGTGTGTTTGTGAGAGAGTGTGTGAGTGTGTGTGTTCACCTGAAGAACACGGTGGCACTAACATAACTCTGGGCTTGCATGGGTTTTCCCTGTCGCAGGTCATCAGCCACCTGTTTCGGCAGCATACCTGAAACACACACACACACACACAGACACACACACACACACACACCTGCTGTAAATCTCACAAACACACTGACGCACATCACTGAAACACTCATGATCTCACCAATATGCTGTAAACGTTTAGCATTCAGTTCAGGGTAGTTTTAGGTTTTGTATACGAGTTAGACTTTTCTTCTCATTCTCTGTGTTTTATTGTCAGGCAGTGTAAAGTGTTTGCATGAGCTTGTTTTGTTCTGATTAGTTATTTTGTTTCATCACCATCCGCATCCCTTCTTAAATATATGTGTGTATATATACACTCTCTCTGATTGTTCAAGTTTCACCCTGCACACCTTTTACTTTTGAAGTCTTTACAGCTCTATCAAAATAAAACGAATATGACCTGACTTGAATTAGGACCAGTTCGATTAATGTTTCATGTCTTGTCAATGAGTCACGTCACTAGTATGAGATGTGTGTTTGCATCATTAGCGTTTACTGTAAAGCAGCCGGTCGGTCTTCTGTTTCTCCAGCATCAGATCCTGCGTCCGTTCACCAACCAGAACCTCCAGGTGTTTACTGTACTTCTCCATCTGCACACACACACACAATTTATAGGGGAAAAACAAATAAAACAAAACAAAAATCTAAATACTGTATTAAAAAAACTAATTAATTGTAAATCAGTTAAACTAAAATACCTACTTAACAATACTTTTTAGAAGTCAGCCCTCCCCTCTCTCTCTCTCTCTCTCTCTCTCTCTCTGTGTGTGTGTGTGAGAGAGGAAGTGTGTTTGTGTGTGAGTGTGCATGTCTGTGTGTGAGAGAGAGTGTGTGTGTCATTGTCTGTGTGTGAGAGAGGAAGTGTGTATGTGTGTATTTGAGACAAAGTGTGTGTGTGTGTGTTAGAGAGAAAGTGTATGTCTTTGTGTTTGTGTTGGACTGACCAGCTCCATCATCATGTCGACAGGACTGACTTTGTGCGGGTTGATTTTGTTGACAAACTTGCGGATCTGCTCAAAGGTGGGCCGGTGGGCGGGGTTATGAGCACGGCACCGACGAATCAGCTGACAGCATGAAGATAGGATGAAAGGAGAGTTGGAGAGAGAGAGAGATGTGAACAGTTTGTAATAAACCGCTGACTGATTTTAACGCGGGAGAATCAACAGGAAGTGACGTTTTCTCTCCCGAGAGTCTCTCTTCCGCTCCACGACTCATGAAACGAGCGAATGCTTATACAATGTTCAGGAAAACAGAAAGAGCCGTTCTGTCCTGTAATGTTAGTGTGAAGAGATTCATTCCCTCTATAATCTCAGTCACATCTATATCGGCTATAGTCTCACACACACTTTATAATCAAACTATCATAACCGCGTGATTTTAACGAGCTCATCTGTCGTCATGACGACGGTGAATCTCAGAGCTGCTGCAAACACATCCACATCTCTATGATCACATGCTTTCTGAACCGCTGGGTTTATTTAGTGATTGAGAGGAAAGCGAGCAGCACATGTTCACATGTTCCTCTAAACGTCGCTCTCTGCGTCGGGAAGTTCGTTATCAGTAAATCTCTGTAAAGCCGTTTCCATCAGAACCAGAAAGACTCTTGCGTGAGAATATCAGGCTTTGAGTCGCGTTCAGTCTTGTGTGTTACGTGTGTGAGCAATAAGTTACTGACTGCAGTTCATTTAACGGCCACCGGTGTCACTATAAAAAGAGTTTATCAATTCGACATAAAGCCATTTTAATACAGTGTCATCATCTGAAGGATCAACCATTCCTTGTGTTTTGTAATTGCATTTCATGGGTCTCTTTTTGTCCTTATTAGTTCAACTGAATTCAGCTCCACATATTATACAATATTGATTAAATGCTTTTTCCAGTTGATGTAGATGTTTTATGGATAAATTCAAGAATTTGGGAGATTATGATATAATTAGGAATTAATATATTATTGTCTTGATACATATTGTCTTGATTTCAACATACATGTATTAGAAAAAATGATGGTAAATTTAATCAGGTGTTTGACACAGTCATTGATAAACAACTATTACAAAAGCATGAAATCTTATTTTATTAGGGAGCAGCATTTATTCTAAATCATTTATCCTTTTGCGCACCACCATTCATTCATTCATTCATTATTCATGTTCCTGGTAATCTTTAATCAGAATATCTTCCCATCACTTTCCCAGATCCACCAATAGCACAACCATACCACAATACCACAAGCATCCAGTCAATTCCCCACAGAAAAGAGCAAGCCCCGCCTACATTTCACGTTTTCTAGAAGCGTTTTAAAAAACAGGCTTGATTTTCTGAATCATATTTCTGAATCATACAAACAAGTAGTACATTTTGGGGTTTGGGGGTGAATGTTTTCATGAGTTCAGCGGTTCACACACCTCAGCGTATTCAGCAGGGCAGGGGCAGGTGCTGTCGGCTTTCCCCGAAATCAGCTCCGGCAGCGGAGGACACCAGGCGCACTCCAGAGAGCCGTCCTCCACCTGACACACACACACACACACACGCACGCACACGCACACGCGCACATATATATCACACACACACACACATATACATATATATATATATATATATATATATATATATATATATATATATATACACACACACAGGATAATGATATTTTCTATGGCCAAACCAAAGACCTACCGCTAAACATGACCGATACAATAAAGAAATGCTATAGAAGCATTGTTCAGTGTTAGTTCAGGTTAAGTAATGTTAAATAATGAAACTGTATTGTAAAGTTTTACCGTTTTATAGGGATCATGACATGGATCTAAAGTTTTTGCACAAGAACATATATATATATATATATATATATATATATATATATTCAGAAACACTATTATTTTCAATCCTCTGTCTGAAATTATCAGTTTTTAAGGCACAGCTACTTTAAGGCTTGTCATTAAACGTCCACTGTAATGATTATCTAACGTCACTGCATAGGAAACAATATCAACGGCCACTCGCTATTGTACGTGAATAAATATTCTGAAAACATCCATATGAAATCTTCATTCACAGACAGAGCATTGTGAAAGGGTTTATCACAGTTTGTGATGTCACAAACATCCTGCATCCTGGCCAAATTTGTCCATCATGGCTTCCTAACCATCCCCTTTCTCTGATTGGCTGCATCATCACTCTGTCTCCTCTCCACCAATAGCTGGTGTGTGGTGTGCGTTCTGGCGCAATATAGCTGCCGTCGCATCATCCAGGTGGATGCTGCACTCTAGTGGTGGTTGAGGAGATTCCCCCCCTTCCATGTAAGCGCTTTGAGATACTTTATAAAAAGCGCTATATAAATGTAATGAATTTATTTATTTATTTATGTACCCGATGTACATCCAACAGTCGCCGGCTTCATCTGTCAACAGAAGGTTCTTTAGGAACTCTCCATTACACAGTCAAATGCTCAGTCAAATGCTCCGAACAAACATTAAAATCCTCCGATGTGATCCGAGACACCATTAAAATGAATTATTTTACATTTATGCATTTGGCAGACGCTTTTATCCAGAGCGACTTACATTGCAGTCAAGGAACACATTGAATCAGTTCTTGTGTTCCCTGGGATCGAACCCATGACCTTGGCGTTGTAAGCACCAATGCTCTAGTAGTTGAGCTACAGGAAAGCTCAACTAATCCAACCACTCGCAGACGCGGCCGGTCGTTATAATGGCTTCTGTTTGCTTTCGATGTGCCGTTAGGTGACTGAACTCCAGTAGGAGCGATGATGTATAAGTATTAGTCGATGTCTTGTGGGCAAATGCAAATGTATGATGTCACAGATCAAAACAAGCCATTTTTGGAGCTTGATTAAATAAATGCTTCGTTTATGAGTATGAGGAGGATGCTTTAAGCTCTGAAACTTATAGGATGTCTTATGTGTCAACAGATCAAGGCAGATTTGATTTCTCATGTCATGATCACTTTAATTTAATCTTGATATTTGTCACTAACTGTGTCTTTATTCTGATTATGTCAAATAGCCGCGATTAGATGATCAATCAATAATCACAACAGACGTTTACACACATGCTCACCGGCACTGGATCATTCCGGGTCGCAATCTCCAATAAGATTATTGAATAGCTGCAAATTAAAAACAATGATAATCTGTTATGATATTGAGTGTGTGTGTTTGTGTAAATGAGTGTGAGTGAGTGTGTATGAGAGTGTGAGTGAGTGTGTGTGAGAGGGTGAGTGTGTGTGAGTGTGTGCGCGCGTGAACCTGATGGCCCAGTTTAAAGGATGTGTGTGTGTGTGTGTGTGGTTGTGTGTGTGTGTGCACCTGAACACGTCTCCAGCCAGTGTGGGCTCCTGGCTGCCGCTCTGGGCTTCAGGCGGTGTGTAAACCTCCTTCAGCCTCTGCTGGTACGTGGTGAGCGGCTCGGCGCAGTCCTCGCGCCGGTAAATCCACAGACAGTAATCTGCTCAAAGCACAGGCGAGTTACAGACAGCACAGGTGAGTTACAGACCGCACAGGCGAGTTACTTACAGACAGCACAGGTGAGTTACAGACAGCACTGGCGAGTTACTTACAGACAGCACAGGCGATTTACAGACAGCACAGGTGATTTACAGACAGCACAGGCGAGTTACTTACAGACAGCACAGGCGAGTTACAGACAGCGCAGGCGATTTACAGACAGCGCAGGCGAGTTACAGACAGCGCAGGCGAGTTACAGACAGCACAGGCGAGTTACAGACAGCACAGGCGATTTACAGACAGCGCAGGCGAGTTACAGACAGCACAGGTGAGTTACAGACAGCACAGGCGAGTTACAGACAGCACAGGCGATTTACAGACAGCGCAGGCGAGTTACAGACAGCACAGGTGAGTTACAGACAGCGCAGGCGAGTTACAGACAGCTCAGGCGAGTTACTTACAGACAGCACAGGCGAGTTACAGACAGCACAGGAGAGTTACTTACAGACAGCACAGGCGAGTTACAGACAGCGCAGGCGAGTTACAGACAGAACAGGCGAGTTACAGACAGCACAGGCGAGTTACAGACAGCACAGGCGAGTTACAGACAGCACAGGCGATTTACAGACAGCACAGGCGAGTTACAGACAGCACAGGCGAGTTACAGACAGCACAGGCGAGTTACTTACAGACAGCGCAGGTGATTTACAGACAGCGCAGGCGATTTACAGACAGCACAGGCGAGTTACAGACAGCACAGGCGATTTACAGACAGCACAGGCGAGTTACAGACAGCACAGGCGAGTTACAGACAGCACAGGCGAGTTACAGACAGCGCAGGCGAGTTACTTACAGACAGCGCAGGCGATTTACAGACAGCGCAGGCGAGTTACAGACAGCACAGGCGAGTTACAGACAGCACAGGCGAGTTACTTACAGACAGCGCAGGCGATTTACAGACAGCGCAGGCGAGTTACAGACAGCGCAGGCGAGTTACAGACAGCGCAGTCGATTTACAGACAGCGCAGGCGAGTTACAGACAGCGCAGGCGATTTACAGACAGCGCAGGCGAGTTACAGACAGCGCAGGCGAGTTACAGACAGCACAGGCGAGTTACAGACAGCACAGGCGATTTACAGACAGCGCAGGCGAGTTACAGACAGCACAGGTGAGTTACAGACAGCGCAGGCGAGTTACAGACAGCACAGGCGAGTTACTTGCAGACAGCACAGGCGAGTTACAGACAGCACAGGCGAGTTACTTACAGACAGCACAGGCGAGTTACAGACAGCACAGGAGAGTTACTTACAGACAGCACAGGCGAGTTACAGACAGCGCAGGCGAGTTACAGACAGAACAGGCGAGTTACAGACAGCACAGGCGAGTTACAGACAGCGCAGGCAAGTTACAGACAGAACAGGCGAGTTACAGACAGCACAGGCGAGTTACAGACAGCACAGGCGAGTTACAGACAGCACAGGCGAGTTACAGACAGCACAGGCGATTTACAGACAGCACAGGCGAGTTACAGACAGCACAGGCGAGTTACTTACAGACAGCGCAGGTGATTTACAGACAGCGCAGGCGATTTACAGACAGCACAGGCGAGTTACAGACAGCACAGGCGATTTACAGACAGCACAGGCGAGTTACAGACAGCACAGGCGAGTTACAGACAGCACAGGCGAGTTACAGACAGCACAGGCGAGTTACAGACAGCGCAGGCGAGTTACTTACAGACAGCGCAGGCGATTTACAGACAGCGCAGGCGAGTTACAGACAGCACAGGCGAGTTACAGACAGCACAGGCGAGTTACTTACAGACAGCGCAGGCGATTTACAGACAGCGCAGGCGAGTTACAGACAGCGCAGGCGAGTTACAGACAGCGCAGTCGATTTACAGACAGCGCAGGCGAGTTACAGACAGCACAGGTGAGTTACAGACAGCGCAGGCGAGTTACAGACAGCACAGGCGAGTTACTTACAGACAGCACAGGCGAGTTACAGACAGCACAGGCGAGTTACTTACAGACAGCACAGGCGAGTTACAGACAGCACAGGAGAGTTACTTACAGACAGCACAGGCGAGTTACAGACAGCGCAGGCGAGTTACAGACAGAACAGGCGAGTTACAGACAGCACAGGCGAGTTACAGACAGCACAGGCGAGTTACAGACAGCACAGGCGAGTTACAGACAGCACAGGCGATTTACAGACAGCACAGGCGAGTTACAGACAGCACAGGCAAGTTACAGACAGCACAGGCGAGTTACAGACAGCACAGGCGAGTTACTTACAGACAGCGCAGGTGATTTACAGACAGCGCAGGCGATTTACAGACAGCACAGGCGAGTTACAGACAGCACAGGCGATTTACAGACAGCACAGGCGAGTTACAGACAGCGCAGGCGAGTTACTTACAGACAGCGCAGGCGATTTACAGACAGCGCAGGCGAGTTACAGACAGCACAGGCGAGTTACAGACAGCACAGGCGAGTTACTTACAGACAGCGCAGGCGATTTACAGACAGCGCAGGCGAGTTACAGACAGCGCAGGCGAGTTACAGACAGCGCAGGCGATTTACAGACAGCGCAGGCGAGTTACAGACAGCGCAGGCGATTTACAGACAGCACAGGCGAGTTACAGACAGCACAGGCGATTTACAGACAGCACAGGCGAGTTACAGACAGCACAGGCGAGTTACAGACAGCACAGGCGAGTTACAGACAGCACAGGCGAGTTACAGACAGCGCAGGCGAGTTACTTACAGACAGCGCAGGCGATTTACAGACAGCGCAGGCGAGTTACAGACAGCACAGGCGAGTTACAGACAGCACAGGCGAGTTACTTACAGACAGCGCAGGCGATTTACAGACAGCGCAGGCGAGTTACAGACAGCGCAGGCGAGTTACAGACAGCGCAGTCGATTTACAGACAGCGCAGGCGAGTTACAGACAGCACAGGTGAGTTACAGACAGCGCAGGCGAGTTACAGACAGCACAGGCGAGTTACTTACAGACAGCACAGGCGAGTTACAGACAGCACAGGCGAGTTACTTACAGACAGCACAGGCGAGTTACAGACAGCACAGGAGAGTTACTTACAGACAGCACAGGCGAGTTACAGACAGCGCAGGCGAGTTACAGACAGAACAGGCGAGTTACAGACAGCACAGGCGAGTTACAGACAGCACAGGCGAGTTACAGACAGCACAGGCGAGTTACAGACAGCACAGGCGATTTACAGACAGCACAGGCGAGTTACAGACAGCACAGGCGAGTTACAGACAGCACAGGCGAGTTACTTACAGACAGCGCAGGTGATTTACAGACAGCGCAGGCGATTTACAGACAGCACAGGCGAGTTACAGACAGCACAGGCGATTTACAGACAGCACAGGCGAGTTACAGACAGCGCAGGCGAGTTACTTACAGACAGCGCAGGCGATTTACAGACAGCGCAGGCGAGTTACAGACAGCACAGGCGAGTTACAGACAGCACAGGCGAGTTACTTACAGACAGCGCAGGCGATTTACAGACAGCGCAGGCGAGTTACAGACAGCGCAGGCGAGTTACAGACAGCGCAGGCGATTTACAGACAGCGCAGGCGAGTTACAGACAGCGCAGGCGATTTACAGACAGCACAGGCGAGTTACAGACAGCACAGGCGAGTTACAGACAGCACAGGCGATTTACAGACAGCACAGGCGAGTTACAGACAGCACAGGCGAGTTACAGAAAGCACAGGCGAGTTACTTACAGACAGCGCAGGTGATTTACAGACAGCGCAGGCGATTTACAGACAGCACAGGCGAGTTACAGACAGCACAGGCGATTTACAGACAGCACAGGCGAGTTACAGACAGCACAGGCGAGTTACAGACAGCACAGGCGAGTTACAGACAGCGCAGGCGAGTTACAGACAGCGCAGTCGATTTACAGACAGCGCAGGCGAGTTACAGACAGCGCAGTCGATTTACAGACAGCGCAGGCGAGTTACAGACAGCGCAGACGATTTACAGACAGCGCAGGCGAGTTACAGACAGCGCAGGCGAGTTACAGACAGCACAGGCGAGTTACAGACAGCACAGGCGATTTACAGACAGCGCAGGCGAGTTACAGACAGCACAGGTGAGTTACAGACAGCGCAGGCGAGTTACAGACAGCACAGGCGAGTTACTTACAGACAGCACAGGCGAGTTACAGACAGCACAGGCGAGTTACTTACAGACAGCACAGGCGAGTTACAGACAGCACAGGAGAGTTACTTACAGACAGCACAGGCGAGTTACAGACAGCGCAGGCGAGTTACAGACAGAACAGGCGAGTTACAGACAGCACAGGCGAGTTACAGACAGCACAGGCGAGTTACAGACAGCACAGGCGAGTTACAGACAGCACAGGCGATTTACAGACAGCACAGGCGAGTTACAGACAGCGCAGGCGAGTTACAGACAGCGCAGGCGAGTTACAGACAGAACAGGCGAGTTACAGACAGCACAGGCGAGTTACAGACAGCACAGGCGAGTTACAGACAGCACAGGCGAGTTACAGACAGCACAGGCGATTTACAGACAGCACAGGCGAGTTACAGACAGCACAGGCGAGTTACAGACAGCACAGGCGAGTTACTTACAGACAGCGCAGGTGATTTACAGACAGCGCAGGCGATTTACAGACAGCACAGGCGAGTTACAGACAGCACAGGCGAGTTACAGACAGCACAGGCGAGTTACAGACAGCACAGGCGAGTTACAGACAGCGCAGGCGAGTTACTTACAGACAGCGCAGGCGATTTACAGACAGCGCAGGCGAGTTACAGACAGCACAGGCGAGTTACAGACAGCACAGGCGAGTTACTTACAGACAGCGCAGGCGATTTACAGACAGCGCAGGCGAGTTACAGACAGCGCAGGCGAGTTACAGACAGCGCAGTCGATTTACAGACAGCGCAGGCGAGTTACAGACAGCACAGGTGAGTTACAGACAGCACAGGCGAGTTACTTACAGACAGCACAGGCGAGTTACAGACAGCACAGGCGAGTTACTTACAGACAGCACAGGAGAGTTACTTACAGACAGCACAGGCGAGTTACAGACAGCGCAGGCGAGTTACAGACAGAACAGGCGAGTTACAGACAGCACAGGCGAGTTACAGACAGCACAGGCGAGTTACAGACAGCACAGGCGAGTTACAGACAGCACAGGCGATTTACAGACAGCACAGGCGAGTTACAGACAGCACAGGCGAGTTACAGACAGCACAGGCGAGTTACTTACAGACAGCGCAGGTGATTTACAGACAGCGCAGGCGATTTACAGACAGCACAGGCGAGTTACAGACAGCACAGGCGATTTACAGACAGCACAGGCGAGTTACAGACAGCGCAGGCGAGTTACTTACAGACAGCGCAGGCGATTTACAGACAGCGCAGGCGAGTTACAGACAGCACAGGCGAGTTACAGACAGCACAGGCGAGTTACTTACAGACAGCGCAGGCGATTTACAGACAGCGCAGGCGAGTTACAGACAGCGCAGGCGAGTTACAGACAGCGCAGGCGATTTACAGACAGCGCAGGCGAGTTACAGACAGCGCAGGCGATTTACAGACAGCACAGGCGAGTTACAGACAGCACAGGCGAGTTACAGACAGCACAGGCGATTTACAGACAGCACAGGCGAGTTACAGACAGCACAGGCGAGTTACAGAAAGCACAGGCGAGTTACTTACAGACAGCGCAGGTGATTTACAGACAGCGCAGGCGATTTACAGACAGCACAGGCGAGTTACAGACAGCACAGGCGATTTACAGACAGCACAGGCGAGTTACTTACAGACAGCGCAGGTGATTTACAGACAGCGCAGGCGATTTACAGACAGCACAGGCGAGTTACAGACAGCACAGGCGATTTACAGACAGCACAGGCGAGTTACAGACAGCACAGGCGAGTTACAGACAGCACAGGCGAGTTACAGACAGCACAGGCGAGTTACTTACAGACAGCACAGGCGAGTTACTTACAGACAGCGCAGGTGATTTACAGACAGCGCAGGCGAGTTACAGACAGCGCAGGCGAGTTACAGACAGCGCAGGCGAGTTACAGACAGCGCAAGCGAGTTACAGACAGCACAGGCGAGTTACAGACAGCACAGGCGATTTACAGACAGCGCAGGCGAGTTACAGACAGCACAGGCGATTTACAGACAGCACAGGTGATTTACAGACAGCACAGGCGAGTTACAGACAGCACAGGCGATTTACAGACAGCACAGGTGATTTACAGACAGCACAGGTGATTTACAGACAGCACAGGCGATTTACAGACAGCACAGGCGAGTTACAGACAGCACAGCCGAGTTACAGACAGCACAGCCGAGTTACAGACAGCACAGGCGAGTTACAGACAGCACAGCCGAGTTACAGACAGCACAGCCGAGTTACAGACAGCACAGCCGAGTTACAGACAGCACAGCCGAGTTACAGACAGCACAGCCGAGTTACAGACAGCACAGCCGAGTTACAGACAGCACAGCCGAGTTACAGACAGCACAGGCGAGTTACAGACAGCACAGCCGAGTTACAGACAACACAGCCGAGTTACAGACAGCACAGGCGAGTTACAGACAGCACAGGTGTGTGTGAGCCGTATAACAGAGAGGCGCGCGGTGTACCTGTGATCTTACAGACCCAGCGGTCGTCAATCACGCAGTTTGCTGATTTCAGCCGTCCGTGGCAGATCTTAAACTGATGCAGGTACGACATCCCACGAGCGATGTCTGTAGCGAAGGAGAACCTGCAAACACACACAAACTGTCATGAGTTATATGCTGTGTGTGTGTGTGTGTGTGTGTGTGTGTGTGTGTGTGTGTGTGTGTGTGTGATGCACCTGAAGCCCCAGTTTAAAGGAATCTCATCATTCAGCAGGACGTCGTTCAGGCTTCCTTTAGGACAGTATTCTGTCACTATGAGGATGTTGGGAAGCTCCACACAACCTCCAAAGAACTTGCAGAGGTTCGGATGGTCCAGTTCCCTGAAGACAAACACAAGCACCTGATCGATTTGTGCTGATGATTGTGAGGAGATGTTCCTCGGGTTCGTGTCTTTCTCACCTGACTTGCTTCACCTCTTGGCGAATTGTCTTCGAGAGGGAAAATGTTTTTGTTCTTATTTTCTTGATGGCAACGGTTCGTCCATCACTGAAAAGATGAAGAATTTATAGGGTATTTTTTTATTCAGCAAGGACATTGTTACAAAATATTTCCTGTGTCTCAAACAGTAGAGAGCGGCGCTTGCAACATCAAGGTCATGGGTTTGATCCCCAGGGAAAGCAAGAACTGATTAGAAAGTCAATGTGTTTCTTGAATGCAATGATAAAAGCGTCTGATAAATGCATGAATGTAGATGTAAATTTTTCATTGCTATAATATTTCAATGTTTTACTGTATTTATAATGTAATAAATGCAGTCTTGATGAGCAGAAGAGACTTTCAAAAACATTAAAATATCTTACCGAGCCCATACCTGCATAAGTAATGTTTGTGTATGAACTCACTAGATGCCGGTCTGTGTGTAGAGTTGTTTGCGTGTCGCAGTGCCGCCCGTGTAAGAGTTCAGTCCCGTCACACAGCTGGCATTAGAGTCGCTGTTCGCCGCTGGCACACTCATGATGCTGCCCATCGTCGCGCGGGCAATGTAATCTGAACACACACACACACAGAATTATGAACACATGCACACAAACCCACACACACACACACTCACACAGGTTTTCGCTCACCTTGTTTAATTTGGTTGAAGTCGATGATCCAGCTCTCGTCCCAGAAGAGTTTCTTTTTTTGATATTTAAACCACTGCAAACACATAAATCACATCATGTTAAAATTCTTAATATAACATAAAATATATATAATATGTAACATATATATAAACATACATTAGGAATATACTGAAATTAAAATTTTGGTCAGAATCAATAACCGATAATTCTTTATACTGTATTTGAAAGCTGATATCTGATATATTGGCCGATAAATCTAAATCCAAATGTTTACAAATGTTACACTCCTACGCCCGAAACACCAAAAATGTTGTACTGTATGTTCTTTATTTGCTCACCATGGCACTGCTGATGAAGCTGATGATGATGAAGGTGACGGTGAGGCCGATGGATGCTCGTGCAGCAGAACTGAGAGGACAGTCGCCGCAGTCGGCGGGACATGTAGAGCAGCTCTCCTCTTCCTCACACACACCGTCACCACACACTGAAAACACACACTCAGCACTCTTACCAGAACAGCTTCTACTTTCAACCTTAAAGGCTTCTGTCAGGTGCATTCTTGGTTTTTAGTGCAGTTGAAAGGATAGTTTTTTTTTTTAAGTTCAGAACCTTTACGTTCTTTAAATGAAGCTTTTTGGGATGACGGGATCTAAATGGAGTTGGGAACCCTAGAGTTCTATATTGAATCCTCACTGAACTTTTTTCTAAGACTGACACATTCGATTATCTGATAAAGGAGAGGTATATATATTTTAGTAACCAAATTTTTGCATGCACTATGAATTTATTTTATTATGAAGCTTATTATAAAACTTGAATAAGGTAGTTCAGTGTACAATTAAGTATTCATTAACAGTTTGGTTACAGTTAAAAATGTACAATAATACCTTGAAATACAAGTGTCCCGACATACGCGTATTCTGAGATACGAGCAAACATTCCAGCACATGTTTGCTTTGAGATAAGAGTAAATATTTGAGATACGAGCAGCTTCCAGACGCTAGAGGTGTTCAGCACTCGCAGCAGCTCAAGCTCCTCATTTATGGGTAATTGCATATGATCTCCACTAGAGGCAGCTTGGTTTTACAGCGGGGGTTACCGGGGGCAACGAGTGATTCACCAGTATTAAGCTGGGAGCAGCACGAGTTATGAGTGTTCAATAATAATAAATATGAGCTTCTGAGTCTATCAATACACAACACGGGAACAAACACTACACTTCTGCATTGAGTTTGCATTATCTACGTAATTTACGCAATCTACGTAATCCCTCCTCCTCCGCCGCTGTTGTATCGTCTGTCTCGAAGGTAAGAACTCATAATTTTATTTTAGAATCACAGGAATCCTTTCATACTATCATTTTGTGTGTATGTCTCTATAGCAATTAAAAACATGTTTTTTCCATTGTTATTAGCACTAACAACAGAGTTTTTTAGAGGACCGGAACAGATTTTTTCCGTTATTTCCGTTAAGTTTGGTCCTGGAATGGATTACGCTCGTATCTCAAGGTATTACTGTATTTTAATATTAAAAATCCTCCCTCTCTCTCTCTCTCTCTCTCTCTCTCACACACTCTTGCTCTCTCTCTCTCTCACACACACACACACACACACACACAGATACTGTACTGATAGCGGGCAGGACGGTGCTCTTGGCCTCCAGTGCGACCTGCATGTTTCCCACACGGATGTGAGCGATCAGAGACGTCAATCCCTCATGAAACAGCACCACCTAAAAAGAGATGGAGATCACAACACTGACATGTAGGAATACTTATGTGTGTGAGAGTGTAAGAGAGTGTCTGTGTGAGTGTGACAGTGTGTGTGTATGTGAGAGAGAGAGAGAGAGAGAGAGAGAGAGAGAGAGCGTGAGTTTGTGGAGGACCTTGGCACTCCAGTTGGTCTGGGTCATTTTTCCCGAAGTGGAGATGGTGTGAGTGAATATACGGCCATCATCGGGGATCCAGGGGCCACAGATTCTCTCCTCTGCTTGTTTCTACAGAACAAATGGCAAACCACAATGAGAGTGAGTTTCCTGAGGCTCATCACTGTTCTTTATTCAGCAGTTTTATGTATGTCTTGTACCATGAATCCCATGGGGCAGGAGTGGATGTTGGCATGATGGATGCAGCAGTTTTCTCCATTTGCATCCTTCCAGTTGTTGGGACATTCATGCTCCTCACAGAAGCGCCGGGCTTCAGCTGGATCTGTGATGGACCTGATGGAGAACCGATAAACAGCTCAACTCCTCTCAGTCAACACTATATCAGTGGATCCCTTCAACGTTCTCAACAGTTCATTTTACATCAATACTAATGTATTGGAGTTTCGCCTGTGAGTCCAATCACCAAGTGGTAACTCAGCGAGCTAGTGTGATTTGCATGCCGAGCAACTCCTATCCAAAAATACAACATAAATAAATCCACATAAATAAGTGGAAACAGTCCCCCTCCACTTTGAAAGTCTGTATTGCCACCATTGCAGAACATCAAGATGCCTATGCTGGCAGGTCACTGAGAAAGCATGAGGTTCCTGATCGTCTGGAGTCAGTAGAGAACAAATTCCTGTCTCTAAAGACAACGCTCCTGACAGCGCTCGCTTCCTTCAAGAGGATGGGGGACCTGCAGGCATTTTTGGTCAGCAAATTGTGTCTTGAACCCGGGCCAGCCCTATCTCATGTGAACCCGAGTCCAAAATGAGTCAAAAGTTCCCACCACTCCCTTTAGGGACCAGGTGATAAACTTGCAATAACTTCCCCTAGAGGAAGACCCTGCCCTTAAATTGCTGTGCCCGTTCGCACATGTGGACTGAGCTTCAGAAGCTCTGTTTGGAGGCCAGCAGAAGGGAAAGGCTTTGTCCAAACAGAGACTGGCCCACTGGATACCAAATGCTATTGCCTTGGTGTACCAGTACCAGTGAGGACTTCCCTCTTGGCACTGGCGCACTGTCTCTCTGCCAGCTGGGTGGCACCTAACACCTTAGCAGGATTCTGCAATCTCCAGGTTGAGCCAGTTTCAGATCATATGTGGTAAGGCTGATTCTGTGTCTCACTTGCAGCGCCTCTAGTGGTGGATCCGAGCAGCTACTTTAATATTCAGATGAGTTCCCCACTTGGTGAACCGTGATTCGAGTTCCTCCGGCATTCTTCGACAGTCAGGCACAGCGGAGGCATGTCAGGCCCGGTACTCGTGTGCATGCCCGACCCATCAGACCCTATACTAGGATAGATGCCCATATGCAGTGATTCCCTTTGGTAATCGTGTGTGAACTTTCCATGGTATGTTTTCCCTGGGCAGCTTCTGCTCTGCCCTGTCTCTGGATCAGGTAGTAGCTCCAACCCACACTATGCAGGACCTACAGCAAAGATCTTCCATATGTAGCATCAGTTTTTCCATATGTGTACTGCAAGTTACCTCAGTAACATTGGCTTGACAGCGTCTGAATCTGCATCTCCAACACTCGTAACACAGTTTAGTGGTTGTGGTGCTTTCTTTTTTTTGACCCCAGTATGTAGAACAAGACTGACTGAATGGGAACATCTTGGTTACTGATGTAACCCTCGTTCCCTGAAGGAGGATATGGAGACATTCAGCCTCTCGCTGAATGGGCAGGATCACTGTCTCAGCTCCTCAGCAAAACATGAACGAGTGAGTGTGAATCGGCAGTATTTATACCCGTATGTCCAGGTACGAGTGGCTCATCATGCAAATCTCAGTGGTCAAAGTCCATTGGGTTGTTTAGTTATTTTGAAGGTGACGGGACTCCCATGCAAGACCCAAATACGTCAGTTTTGATGTAACGTCTCTGTTCCCTCCTTCAGGGAAAGATGGTATCCATCCATCTATCAATTGTCTATGGCAGTGGTCCCCAACCTTTTTTGTGCCGCGGACCGGTAAACGTGTGATAATTTTGCCGCGGACCGGTGCCCGCTCGAGATTGTAGACGGGGGGGGGGGGCGAGCGCAAGCGCAGGCGAGGCTGTTCAAACGTCTCCATAGTCACATTGTCACAGCCGCTTGCAGCAGCTCATGGACCGCTCCGCGAATGCGCTCCGCGGCCCAGTACCATTTCATCGACGGAGCGGTCCGCGAAATCGCTCCGCACTTCGTCCGCGGACCGAGGGTTGGGGACCACTGGTCTATGGTACTGTTTTAGATTGAAAATGACTGTAGTCAGGTAGTAATGAGATCATGATACCGGTGTATGAAGATGTGATTGTCGATGGCCCACTGGTAAAACTCATCTCTGACGGTCACAGAGTAAATAACATTGAAATCTTCACCACTCAGAACCTTCTCTGGAGGACGCAGGACCCACGCCATCTCTAGACCTACACACACACACACACACAAATGTTGTGTTTTGTTCAATAGAAACAATGACTTTTATACTGCACAAACGTTATATTTTCACCCCTAGATCTACTTTTCACAGAAAACGTTCTGGATTTTTACTTTTGAGCTTTTGAGCCGTTTTCCTCACGGAGACCAAAAAATGTCCCGAGAAGATCAACACACCATTGACCATGATTTTGTGAGAGAGTGTGTGTGTGTACCGTACCTCCGCAGTCGATCATGTTGAGTTCATCTGGTCTGTCCAGAGGCCAGCAATCATATTCACTGTTATCTAGATCATGCCATCCAAACACACACAACACAAAACACATCTGCAACAACAACAACAACAACAACAAACAGGTTAATCAGCAGCTCATTTGTGATTCATTTTAAACTTCTACTCTACTTTTGACTGTAATGTAAAGAGCTCTTACCGTGCAGATGTAGTGAGATGTGCTCATGTCCACAGATTTGTGTTGATGCAGCCGGTTGTTGCTGTTGCTCTGAAGGTTGTGAGACTGTAATGAGATTCAGACTGAAGGATGAAGATGATGAGGGGTTTCTGCACATGCGTCCTTCATCCAGACACAACCACAATTAACACACATTTACATACTTTCACATTATTCATGTTTGCTTGAACGGTTTCTGATGTCAAGACTACATCAATTAAATATTTGAATAGGTTGTAAGTTGTTTCCTAAATTGTGTATCCTATATAAGACTCTAAAAAGAGACACACAAACTAATTTGAGTTAACTGAAGTACATTATTGATGAATAACCATATATTATAGACAGTTAAAACCATTTCTAATGAAAGTGTGTGTGATGTGTTGAGTGTGTTCATTATTTTACTGCTCGGATGGATTTACAAGAAGTTTTAAAAGTGGAAACATGTCTCCATCTAGTGCTTGACATGAAAACCGCAGCAACATGACGATGTGTCTTTCCAAGCATTGGATGATAATCTTTCCTCGGCCTCCATTAGAATCAGTCTCACATCTGGAATCCAGGAGACGAAGCCTAAGTTTCCCGTCAGACCAACACATGATTGGCTCAGATCTGGAGATGATGAGCTTTCCTGCAGTCGTGAGTGAGATGGTTAAACCCATGAAGGTTGTGTGTGTGGAGGGAGTGTTTGGAAGGAAACACACACTGAGCATGAGATCCTCGGTGACAGCAGGATCTTCCACAGAGAAAGAGTACGAAGCATCAGTGTGTAATCCTCATGAATCACAGATAGTTGCTCAGAGGGAAGTCTCTGCTCATGAGGAAACAGAAATGGCTGCAGTATGTGCTGGTGTAACCCGGATCAGACCGAGAGCGACTCCATGCCAGAAACCTGAAAGAGTGTCTATGAACTCATTCCCCAACTACTTTACATGTAGAAATTATATTTCTCTAAATCAACAATATTTGAATATTAAATATTAAATATTTACAGGTTACTCTATGTTTGCAGTAATATTCACTCATGATTATATCATTATACATTTACTGGCTTTAGAGTCAAATAAACCCTGTGATAGTTTTCTCTCTTATTGTATCTGTCATCAGTGCGTCTGGATTGATCTGTTGAAGCATCAGTGCGTCTGGATTGATCTGTTGAAGCATCAGTGTGTGTGGATTGATCTGTTGAAGCATCAGTGCGTCTGGATTGATCTGTTGAAGCATCAGTGCGTCTGGATTGATCTGTTGAAGCATCAGTGTGTCTGGATTGATCTGTTGAAGCATCAGTGCGTCTGGATTGATCTGTTGAAGCATCAGTGCGTCTGGATTGATCTGTTGAAGCATCAGTGCGTCTGGATTGATCTGTTGAAGCATCAGTGTGTGTGGATTGATCTGTTGAAGCATCAGTGCGTCTGGATTGATCTGTTGAAGCATCAGTGCGTCTGGATTGATCTGTTGAAGCATCAGTGCGTCTGGATTGATCTGTTGAAGCATCAGTGCGTCTGGATTGATCTGTTGAAGCATCAGTGTGTGTGGATTGATCTGTTGAAGCATCAGTGCGTCTGGATTGATCTGTTGAAGCATCAGTGTGTGTGGATTGATCTGTTGAAGCATCAGTGTGTGGATTGATCTGTTGAAGCATCAGTGTGTCTGGATTGATCTGCCGGTGGATAAACAGCTTCTGCTGGATGTTTGTCGTCTCTGTGCGTGTCAGCGGTTTGTGGCTGAAGTGTTGCTTAATTTTTCCTACTGCTAATCAGATGCTCTTAACTCTTTAAATTAAACTTATGTTTTCTAGTTGCAGAAATACTATAAGAAAAATACAAAGGATAAGTTTGTGTTGCAGTTTTTCATGCATCATCCCTAATATTTTCCTAATCTCCTGATACTTGTATTTATTTCTCAGATACAGATAAAAAACTGTATGATATTTAAGTAATTAATTTGCATTTCATGAAATAATTGCATTTCATGACACTGCAGCAGGGATTTTGATCCACTCCTCCATTCAGACCACTCCAGATCCTTCAGGTTTCGGGGCTGTCGCTGGACAATACAGACTCTCAGCTCCCTCCAAAGATTTTCTGTTGGGTTCAGGACTGGACACTGGCTAGTTCACTCCAGGACCTTGAGATGCTTCTTATGGAGCCACTCCTCAGTTTCCCTGTCTGTGTGTTTCGGGTCGTTGTCATGCTGGAAGACCCAGCCACAACCCATCTTCAACGCTCTTATTGAAGGGAGGAGGTTGTTGCCCAAGATCTCACGATACATTGTCCCATATATCCTCCTCTCAATACGGTTCAGTCGTCATTTGCCCTTTGCAGAAAAGCATCCCCAAAGAATGATTTCCCTTTCAAGGGAACTCGCGCTGCGTTGAACACTTTGGTGAATCTAGACGAAGTCTCGTGAAGCACTATGTAAACGATCGAAAGAACGATCGACCGAGTGTGAGTTACAGTCGCAAGTCGGTGACGTCATGAACCAGGGTCATAAATATACGCCGAAAACCGGTGACGGCAGCTTAGAGTGTCTTCAGCAAGCATTGTGTGAGGGTGTGTGTCGAGCTGGTCTTACTGAATTCCCAAGCCAGTTTAAAAAGTGAGGGCATTCCTTCATAATATGGCGTTTCTTGGGAGGAGACACGCATGCACTGTGTGTTGTCTGTCTGGGAGCAGAGCGGAGCATGCTAAGTCAGCGCTCAAGAGCCTATCGCCTTCGCCGGGACAAGGTCCATCTCACACTGATTGCTCCACGTTGGCCGAGCAGAGTGTGGTTCTCGGATCTAATATTCCTCCTGGACAGAGTCCCCTGGGAGATTCCAGTCAGGGAGGACCTTCTGTCCCAGGCAGTGGGCTTGATATGTCACCCCTGACATAACTGTGGAAACTGTGGGATTGGCCTCAGAGGGGGCTCAACTAATAGATTCTGGTCTCTCAACTGAGGTTGTTAAGACCATCTTCCACTCCGGAGCTCCCTCCACGAGGAAGCTGTATGCCCTGAAGTGGAGACTTCACTTCTTGGTGTAGCAAAAAGCAGGTGAACCCAGTTACCTGTCAGGTTTGCAAAGTGCTGGAGATTCTGCAGGAGAGATTCGCTGCAGGGCTGTCCTCTTCCACCCTGAAGGTCTACGTGGATTCAGGGTTCTGCCGCATTCTGTCTAGTAATTTCTTGTTGTTGTGGCAGAGCTCTGACACTACCGTTTTTTCTCGTGTTTGGTGTGTGTGCGTGCGGCTTCAAGGGTTCGAGCCGCATGCGTGCTTCTCTGTGTAACATCTTATGTGCAGGTTATTGTCTACTGGACTTGTCTAGTTCCGGTTTGTGTCGGGATTCGGACATTCATGACCCGTGTGTTCGTCCTTGTTGTGCGCTCACGAGGACAGGTGTTTTCATCTCGGGCGCTCTATATTACTTTCTGTAAGCACGCGGTTCGTGTTTACATCGGCCGTGTGCTTTCATATTGTGTTTTTGTGTCGCGTGCAGTTTGGTTTTCATCAGCTGCGCGCGCGTCTTTGTTTAATGTGAGCACGCGGCGATGAGCGTTTGCATTGGCTGTGTGCTCGTGTCTTGTCTCTGTTACCCTGCCCGTATTGTTTCATTGTCATTAGTTTTATTTATCCCAGCTGTTTCCCCGTTAATTGCCCTTTCTTCTGTGGCTACTTAATCCTTTCATGTTGGCTGTCTTGTGTCGCGTCGTTGTCTCTACTTCGTCACTCCTGTGTCTGAGGTTTCCTTAGTCTTGTCTAGTTCTCCCAGTACCGCCTAGTCTGTCTAGTTATGTTTTCCTCCTTCAGGGTGATTTATGTTTTAAGTTTTGTTTTATTTTTTCAATAAAGACCTGTCCTCTCTGCGATTGAGTCCTTGTTCTCTCCGCACCCCTGACACGTGGCTGCCATAGTCGCTTACCACGTACTTCTGGGTGATATGTCTATTGGTAGGGACCCCCTAGTCACACGCTTCCTCCGTGGTACTATTAGGCTAAGGCCTGCAATACAGACCAAGGTTCCCACCAGGGACCTATCCCTGGTCCTCCAGGGTTTGTCCCAGGCACCTTTCAAACCCTTAGAGGAGGTTCCTCTTAAGTTCCTCTCTCTATAGACATTGTTTCTACTAGCTATTACATCGTTAAAGAGAATTGGGGATCTACAGGCTCTTTCTGTAGTTCCTTCTTGTCTGGAGTTTGCGCCTGGGATGGCAAAAGCATTCCTCCATCCCAGGCCAGGCTATGTACTTGAGGTACCAAATAATGTGGCTCGGTCCATTGTGCTGCAGGCCTTCTGCCCTCCACCCTTCGGTGACCAGGACCAAGAATTTAAGAAAAAGATCTGTCCAGTGCGAGCACTGAACATTTACATCCACAGGTTTGCATCTTGGCGTAAATCAGACCAGCTGTTTCTTTGCTTTGGTACCCCTGAGGCTCCAGCATCCAAACCTACTTTAAGCAGATGGATAGTCGAGGCTATCACTCTGGCTTATGAGTTGATCGGATCCCCATCTCCACTGAGGGTCCGCACCCATTCTACTATGAGCGTGGCTGCCTCTAAGGCCCTTATATCAGGATTTTCTCTATCTGATGTCTGTGATGCGGCAGGCTGGTCCTCCCCGCACACTTTCTTGAGGTTTTACCAGCTTGACCTCAACACCGCTCCGTGAACACGGGTCCCTTCAAAGGGAGCTACGAGACACTCGTCGGCCTTCGTCACTGAGGTGGCATTGGTATATATCGTTCCCCAAAGCATTCAACGCAGTGCGAGTTCCCTTGAAAGGGAAAGTCTCAGAATACGTATGTAACCATAGTTCCCTGAAGAGGGAACGAGACGCTGCATCTTTAGCCTCAGCTCCTCGCGCCTTCCAAGCTGCTGCCACCGGTTTCCAGCGCATATTTATCACCCTGGTTCATGACTTCAACGACTTGCGACCATCACTCACACTTGGTCGATCGTTCTTTCAATCATTTACATACTGCTTCCTGAGACTTCGTCTAGGTTCCCCAAAGCGTTTGACGCAGCGTCTCGTTCACTCTTCAGGGAACTATGGTTTCAAACATAACCTGAGACGGTTTCCACCTCCATGCTTCACGGTAGGATGGTGTTCGTGGGGTCGTATTCATCCTTCTTCATCCAAACACGACAAGTGGAGTTTAGACCAAAAAGCTCTATTTTTGTCTCATTAGACCACATGACCTTCTCCCATTCCTCCTCTTCATCATCCAGATGGTCATTGGCAAACTTCAGATGGGCTGAACATGCGCTGGCTTGAGCATGTTAAATCCTTAAAGGATTTTAATCCATGATGGTGTAATGTGTTACTGATGGTTTTCTTTGAGACTGTGGTTCCAGCTCTCTTCAGGTCATTGATCAGGTCCTGCCGTGTAGTTCTGGTTGGATCCCTCACCTTCCTCATGATCATTGATGCCCCACGAGGTGAGATCTGGCAATCAGAAGCTCACAATCTTTCACTCCATATTAAACATCTTTACACTGAAATAAAGTGAATCCATCAACAGTTCAATAAGAGTCACAGGTCAGAGCTCAGATATGATTGACAGCTCACAGCACTAAATAACACACCAGCAGATACTGATATCTAATCAATATTTCACTCTTCTGATATTAGTTTCATTCATTTGAAGATGTAAGATCAGCAGAAGCTTGTTGATGTTGGTGATGTTAAAGGAGCCGGACGTGTGAGTGGAAACTAAATGATGTTTTATTAACAAAGTTCGGGAGGAGCACGTTCAAATGATTAATACAATCAACACGTCATCAGCAATTACTCCTCATCCTATCAGCAGGAGAGGAAGTACGTATATATAGACACGTTTGACTCACCTACAGCTCTTTGACATTTTTCGGCAGCTCGACAGTTTACGGCATTGTGGCTCCGCCTTCTGGTCGCCATACACCCAAAATTGAGCTCCACTCGTTAGATGGATTCTCCACGAAAACCTCCGGACCCAGTAGCGATCCTCATCCGCTCAACACCATGCTAACTATATTATATCACCCTCAGCAATACATCACGGGTGCCAGACCAAACAAACGGGTCCTAAGCAACAACAAGCAACGCACAGTAAGACTTGAGGCCATTCTCGCCACCAAGTAAACATCCGTATCCAGCAGCTCTACATCGGCTGTTAATCGCTCTTGCCATTGAGAAAGGACGATAAAGCTGGCCGAGCTACACGCTCGACTCTCAGGCAATGCCGCTTTCTTCCTGCTAGCCAGGCCGCCGCCGCTGCCGCGAGCCTCAGCAGACCGCGCTGCAGTTCAGCTCACACTCTCTCTGCCCGTCAGCTCACACAAAAGAGCAGCTGTAATCCTTCCCGGCGCTTTTATTTCTGCATCACTAAATCACGAGCAGTTGTGCCCTCTCAATACTACTGTTCCGGGGAACCCACGTCTGAGATGTGATTGTTCTAAAGTAACGCGCTGCTTCTTCGCAACTCAAGCAGTAGCGCGCACCGAAGCCAGATCGCGCGCAGTACAGTCCGATCGCACGCGCCACTTCAGATCGCGCGCTCAGCCGCCCACACAAGAATCAAGCACTTATTGCCAACGCTGCCTTGTTGTTTCAACTTAATCGGCTATTAAGTGGACTCGCTGAAAAGAAACCATATGCACTTTCTATTTCAAAGTAATTCTTTGCCTTCACTGTTTCAATCCTTTAAGTCCAAGATAAGCTTTATAAGTCTATGATATTTGGATGAACCCCTGCTCAGGGTTTACTCAAAAACAATAAGTTTGTGAACTTTCATAAACTTTGATATTTCGATTTCCAACAGGTAAGTTGTTTTGAAATTAAATATGCAACATGCATCTGATATAAATTCAACTGTCAATATTATAATTGAAAGGTTTTACTTACGGAAATCAATGTTTTTACAAACCATATTGATCGTTTTTGTTGTTGTTTCTCGCGTATTTAGACGTCTGTAATCAAAATAATTCAAGAGATTGAAACACTGAACAGCAACAAGCTTTGAGCGCTTTCTCTGGCTCAGCGCCAGCCAATGTGTTCAAATTTAGCAGGCGATCATGTGATGCCCCACCTTTCGCCACATTGTCCAAGACCAGGGGCGGCCAACCCGCATGCGGCTCTTTGACTGCTCTTTCGCGGCTCTCATCCGGCCCGCTGAGACCTTTTGTCTACAAAAACATAAATTTACATGTATCCTGCCAAGGTCAGCCGCCACGATGTTTTACCGAATTCAAATAGAGGCGCGCAGAAGCGCGTTCCCTTTCGAGAGTAGGAACGAGATGTTTAATGAAATGCATTCGGGAACTCCTCCCCTTCACGTCATTTCTGAAAATGTATGGATAACAGCAGTTGACAACTGGCCAATCGTAGCGCGATGCAGATCCGGCTGCCAGACGGTATAAATATCTTAAATAGCATTTCCTTCATACTTCTCTAAACGGAATATGATTAAATTACAGAGGTTACGATAGTAACCGGAGACGTTTTCCAACCGATCACTACATTACCAAGGCTGCTTACTTTTATACTTCCTGTCACCGTTAATGAGATGATATATCGTTTTCCCGCATATATAATTCACAGACGCATTGTCTCTGCATGCTTGTATAGCTCGTGGGGTGCCATATGTTAAAAAAAAAAAGCTTTACCCATCAACAAATGCGAATTTAACAGTCTGTCATGCGGCTCTCCGCAGCCATGAGCTTATTTCGAGGCTCATGCTGAACAGGTTAGCCACCCCTGTCCAAGATTGAGATGTACCAGTTTCACGATAAACTCTTCCTCTCAAGTTCCTTCACCGTATCCCACTGTCGAAAGGAGCTCATGCACTCAACAAACACTGCAACCGACCCTCCAACAACACCACGCGGTCGCCAGCCCTTCCGCTCCGTTGTCGCACCCTATGACGCCGAGGCTTGCCTTCACCTCCAACATCAAGACATCCACCTTCTTCTTGCCCAACTTCCTACGACACCTCAGCACTCGTATCAATAGTAAAGGAGGACGACCAAAGCAAATTAACTAGAATAGGTCTCGCTCCAGTCAGCTGTACCATCTCCAAATCAACTCTACCTTCAAAATGTCTCGAACGTACGTTCCTTAAATCTTCATATCTCTCCCTTGCAAATCCAGATTTCCAAGCGTTAAGACGCAGCAGCACTGCAGCTTTCCAGCACTGCACCTCACATGCCAGCACCTAGCGACAAACGCCGCCCCTTAAGTGCGAACCTGCCTCCGCCAGCGGTGCAGGGTTAGCAACGGCAGCACGTACCTAACCTTTCCCCTACGTTAGGCCTGCAGCCCGGCCTTCCGATCCTAGCGTGAGGCTGCCTCCGCAAGTGGCTTCGCCCCTGGCCTTTCCCACCTAATTCTCTCCACCATGCTAATTCTCCTTTCATCCCGTTCTCTGCTATGCCATTCCACAAACACTGCCGCTTAGAACCACCTCTGTCGCCAACAACAGTTGAACGCAAGTCCCAACTGAAGTTAAGGCTGCTGCCACCAGAGGTGGACCTATTCCCAACCAGTACATCAATACTCAGAGTTGATATTTATCGACGCTAAACGTTCATTCCTCAAGCTTTCGCTTCAAACCACTCCCTCGGAGGATTACATGTGGAGTGGAAAAGTTCAAGACTTTCCACTCCACATGTGGTCTGCTCCTCATGGTCTCTACCCACTACCACCGACTCGTATTGCATTCCAATAACACCAAGAACTTCCAAGCCAGCTTCACCATGGGTTACCTAGGCGAAATCTACTTCTCACTACCGAAACCTAATCCTCTGCTCATCAAAGGTATATCAAGAACGCAACCCACCAGCTCAGACACCAGACAATCAATCATGTTGGAAATCCGTACCCCTACTCTCCGCCAAGGATTCTACCCAAATGTCGTCCGACCACTCAACGCCATGGTCGAGCCATATAGATTCCAGTTCCTCTGATTCTATCACATCCAACCTTAATCCAAATCCGTCCATATTCCGACTCGCCAGCGCCGCACAACGAAAGTAAGAGAGACCAAACCGTAAGGCTTTTACGCCAACAGCAACAATCCTTCGTTGCCAACCTTCATTTAAGAGATCAGGCCAAACTCCCATCCGACCCACTCTTCACAGAAGTCTTAAATCACCCCACCACATGCCGCGTCCCAACCGGCAGATCCAAACACTGGGCCGCAGGTCATCGGAAGCTTCAGGAGTTACATTCGATCAAATCAGTCTCCCCAGAAATGGCTTTCACCGCCACAAGAGACAACAGAAGTCGAGGAAATGGACAATCTCCATCATCCAACTCGCGATTAGTTCAGTGGAAGTTCTCCTTTCCCGCTGTAGTGATGCACCTCCACACTCCCGCATGAGCTCAGTTCAAACGGAAATTATTCCACTGCCGCCTCCATTGCCGCAGCAATGATGTTCCCCCACACTCCCGCAGGAGTCAGCAAAAGGGGGAAGTTTCCCACTGCCGCAGCAGTGAAGCCACGTTCACACTGGCTTGGTTACCTCAGATGCTCATGACTCACCATCACATCCACTCAGCCTACTTTCATTTCAGAAACTCGCAGGCTAAACTCCCATCCGTCCCACTCTCTATAGACGATTCCACCCCATTACAAATTCCGGTTCCAAACTTCTTAAAGCTACGCTACCCCAAACCGGATTCCCAACAGACCATTCATCCAGCCATCCTTTTCGCATAGGTGCAGCAACCACGGCCGTGCAAAGGCCTTTCCCAACAGTAAATACAAGCATTGCGCCGCTGGTCTCCAGAAGCTTTCAAGAGCCACATCAGACCAAACAGACCGCACATTCAAACAAGGTCTTCTGTTAAGCATCAGCTCCTCCCCACTTACAACTTCATGGCCACTGCTTCCATTGCCGCAGCAGTGACGCTCCCGCAGGAGCAAGCTCTCTCTAACTCTCACTGCCGCAGCAGTGACGCTCCCGCAGGAGCAAGCACTCGCTAACTTCCACTGCCGCAGCAGTGACGCTCCTGCAGGAGCAAGCTTCTAATTTCCACTGCCGCAGCAGTGACGCTCCCGCAGGAGCAAGCTCTCTCTATCTTCCAGCTCTCTCTAACTTCCACTGCCGCAGCAGTGACGCTCCCGCAGGAGCAAGCTCTCTCCATCTTCCAGCTCTCTCTAACTTCCACTGCCGCAGCAGTGTCGCTCCCGCAGGAGCAAGCTCTCTCTATCTTCCAGCTCTCTCTAAACCTCCACTGCAGCAGCAGTGACGCTCCCGCAGGAGCAAGCCTCTAATTTCCACTGCCGCAGCAGTGACGCTCCCGCAGGAGCAAGCCTCTAATTTCCACTGCCGCAGCAGTGACGCTCCCGCAGGAGCAAGCCTCTAATTTCCACTGCCGCAGCAGTGACGCTCCCGCAGGAGCAAGCCTCTAATTCCCACTGCCGCAGCAGTGACGCTCCCGCAGGAGCAAGCCTCTAATTTCCACTGCCGCAGCAGTGACGCTCCCGCAGGAGCAAGCCTCTAATTTCCACTGCCGCAGCAGTGACGCTCCCGCAGGAGCAAGCTTCTAATTTCCACTGCCGCAGCAGTGACGCTCCCGCAGGAGCAAGCTTCTAAATTCCACTGCCGCAGCAGTGACGCTCCCGCAGGAGCAAGCCTCTAATTCCACTGCCGCAGCAGTGACGCTCCCGCAGGAGCAAGCCTCTAATTTCCACTGCCGCAGCAGTGACGCTCCCGCAGGAGCAAGCCTCTAATTTCCACTGCCGCAGCAGTGACGCTCCCGCAGGAGCAAAGCCTCTAATTTCCACTGCCGCAGCAGTGACGCTCCCGCAGGAGCAAGCCTCTAATTTCCACTGCCGCAGCAGTGACGCTCCCGCAGGAGCAAGCCTCTAATTTCCACTGCCGCAGCAGTGACGCTCCCGCAGGAGCAAGCTTCTAATTTCCACTGCCGCAGCAGTGACGCTCCCGCAGGAGCAAGCTTCTAATTTCCACTGCCGCAGCAGTGACGCTCCCGCAGGAGCAAAGCCTCTAATTTCCACTGCCGCAGCAGTGACGCTCCCGCAGGAGCAAGCCTCTAATTTCCACTGCCGCAGCAGTGACGCTCCCGCAGGAGCAAGCCTCTAATTTCCACTGCCGCAGCAGTGACGCTCCCGCAGGAGCAAGCCTCTAATTCCACTGCCGCAGCAGTGACGCTCCCGCAGGAGCAAGCCTCTAATTTCCACTGCCGCAGCAGTGACGCTCCCGCAGGAGCAAGCTTCTAATTTCCACTGCCGCAGCAGTGACGCTCCCGCAGGAGCAAGCTTCTAATTTTCCACTGCCGCAGCAGTGACGCTCCCGCAGGAGCAAGCCTCTAATTTCCACTGCCGCAGCAGTGACGCTCCCGCAGGAGCAAGCCTCTAAATTCCACTGCCGCAGCAGTGACGCTCCCGCAGGAGCAAGCCTCTAAATTCCACTGCCGCAGCAGTGACGCTCCCGCAGGAGCAAGCTTCTAATTTCCACTGCCGCAGCAGTGACGCTCCCGCAGGAGCAAGCTTCTAATTTCCACTGCCGCAGCAGTGACGCTCCCGCAGGAGCAAGCCTCTAATTCCACTGCTGCAGCAGTGACGCTCCCGCAGGAGCAAGCTTCTAATTTTCCCACTGCCACAGGATCAGTTCCAACTCCACAGCAGCGACATACCTCTTTGGTCCTGCGGCGGAGGGGTTTTTCGCTGCAGTGGTGGCGACGTGCCTCCTGCTGTCGCCGGGGCCCCGAGGGGTTTTCTCCTGCTGCGACGCTGACGTGCCTCCTGCCGCTTCAAGGGCCCAGAGAGGCTTTCCCCTGCTATGACGCTGACGTGCCTCCTGCCGCTGCAGGGGCCCAGAGGGGTTTCCCCTGCTACGACGTTGACGTGCCTCCTGCCGCTGAAAGGGCTCAGAGGGGCTTTCCCCTGCTACGACGCTGACGTACCTCCTGCCGCTGCAGGGGCCCAGAGGGGTTTCCCCTACTGTGACGTTGACGTGCCTCCTGCTGCTGTGGGGGCCCCGAGGGGTTTCCACTGCTACGGTAGTGACGTGCCTCCTGCTCCCACAGCGGCCCCGAGGGGTTTCCACCGTCACAGTGGCGACGTGCCTCCTGCTCCTGCAGCAGCCCCGAGGGGTTTCCACCGTCACGGCGGCGACGTGCCCCCTGCTCCCACAGCGGCCCCGAGGGGTTTCCACCGTCACAGCGGCGACGTGCCTCCTGCTCCTGCAGCAGCCCCGAGGGGTTTCCACCGTCACAGCGGCGACGTGCTTCCTGCTCCCACAGCGGCCCCGAGGGGTTTCCACCGTCGCAGCGGCAAAGTGCCCCCTGCTCCCGCGACAGCCCCGAGGGGTTTCCACTGCCACGGCAGCGACATGCCTCCCGCAGCGACCACGGGGGTTTCCACCACCGCGGCGGCGACGCACCACCTTGGTCCTGCAGCGGCCCCGAGGGGTTTCCCCTGCTGCAACAGCGATGTGCCTCCTGCTACTGCGGGGGCCAGAGGGGTTTCCCCTGCTAAGACGCTGACGTGCCTCCTGCCGCTGCAGGGGCCCAGAGGGGTTTCCCCTGCTACGACGTTGACGTGCCTCCTGCCGCTGAAAGGGCTCAGAGGGGCTTTCCCCTGCTACGACGCTGACGTACCTCCTGCCGCTGCAGGGGCCCAGAGGGGTTTCCCCTGCTGTGACGTTGACGTGCCTCCTGCTGCTGTGGGGGCCCCGAGGGGTTTCCACTGCTACGGTAGTGACGTGCCTCCTGCTCCCACAGCGGCCCCGAGGGGTTTCCACCGTCACAGTGGCGACGTGCCTCCTGCTCCTGCAGCAGCCCCGAGGGGTTTCCACCGTCACGGCGGCGACGTGCCCCCTGCTCCCACAGCGGCCCCGAGGGGCTTCCACCGTCACAGCGGCGACGTGCCTCCTGCTCCTGCAGTGGCCCCGAGGGGTTTCCACCGTCACGGCGGCGATGTACCCCCTGCCTCCCGCAGCGGCCCCGAGGGGTTTCCACTGTCGCAGCGGCGATGTACCTCCTGCCTCCCGCAGCGATCACGGGGGTTTCCCCTACCGCGGTGGCTTCATACCTCCCTTCTATGGCAGCCAGGGGAGTAGTTTCAGAGGTACCCCTCATACTCCCAGAAACAAAATTACACCCAATTCTCTTTCTGGCAACAAATTGAACAACAAACACATACCCAATGCTAAAGCCATATCATCCCCTCCGCACCTCAAGCCCTCTACAGCAACATTCATCTGCCCTCCCGAACTCACAATCTACCCCCCCAGCTGTAACCTTGCAATTCTTTGGGGGGTCATCAAAATCTTCAGCGGCTGTCCGACTAGGTTGCAATTTTTGGGGGGAGTGCTCCAGGTTCGGGCTAACACCGAGCTCGGAGCCCTCTCCTCGGACAGCTCGCCAAATACGCTTACCATTCATTGCTCCTGAATCATTCGTAAGTGTGAACTCGTGAAATGATGTTTTATTAACAAAGTTCGGGAGGAGCACGTTCAAATGATTAATACAATCAACACGTCATCAGCAATTACTCCTCATCCTATCAGCAGGAGAGGAAGTACGTATATATAGACACGTTTGACTCACCTACAGCTCTTTGACATTTTTCGGCATCCCTCCACCACCCCAACTCCTCACACTTAATTGTTCCTATCAAAGTCAGGATACGGGGGGAGTGCTCCAGGTTCGGGCTAACACCGAGCTCGGAGCCCTCTCCTCGGACAGCTCGCCAAATACGCTTACCATTCATTGCTCCTGAATCATTCGTAAGTGTGAACTCGTGAACTGATGTTGGGGGAGGATTCACACACAACCAGATAAATATCACAGTTCAGCGTTTCAGATCAATCTGAGTGTTTGCACACATTTTAAGAGTGACTATCGTGGGCTTTTCACTGAACCATGAAGAAAATGTTCCTCCAGGTGCTTTTGCTCTGTTTGTGGCGTCTGACGGGTGAGTTTAAATGTGTTTTTATGGCTTCAGTTGTTTCTGTTCTGGATCATGTGATAAATTACTGCTTAAATTAGTCAGAGAAGATGAACATTCACTGTCAGCGTCGGCAACGACTCAGGAAATAATCAAAGAACATCTTTAATCTAATAATGCACACAATACACAGGAGAATCATGAGGAGAAACACAAGCGCGTAACACAGACGATACCGGACGATGAACGCAACAGAACTCAGGGTTTAAATAACAGGGAAGAACAGAGACGGATCTGGGATTAATGAACGAATGATAGAGAACAGAAACAAGTGGATACAGAGCAACCAGAGAGAAAACTAAACCTGAACACAACAAACATATTACAGTTTGTCTCAGAGACAAATAACTATGAGATCAAGTTTGATTCAGTTATTATGATTAAATAAATAATAGAAATATGAAGTTCAGACACTCATTAGTTTTACTGTGATATTAAACATTAAAGTTAAAGTGTATTTTTCCTTTTTTGTTCCATATAATAATGTATTTCTATTTTCGTTCATCATCTTTTGTCTTTGTTCAGCAGAATATTATTAATTTCACAGTTAAACGATTAAAAGTATTTAACTGAAGCTTCATCAAACCAACATAAAGAGATTTTAATGCTTTAATCTGTGAAAAACTCTGTTCTTCAGGAGTTACAGGAGAGATGTTTTTGTCAGTGACAGTGATGGAGGGAAAATCATTCACTCTATACTCTCGTCTTACTGAAATAAAGGATGATGATGAGATTCAGTGGAAGTTTGGACCTGGAAACACTGTAATAGCTGAAATCAATAAACGGAGCAAAAGCTTCACTGTATTTGATGATGTTCTTGATGGGAGATTCAGAGACAGACTGAAACTGGACAATCAAACTGGATCTCTGACCATCACAAACACCACAATCAAACATGCTGGACGTTATGAACTAGAGAGAAACAGTGAGAAGATCAATGATTTTAATCTCGTTGTCACTGGTGAGTTAAATAACAGTTTCACCTGTTTTATAATTTAATCATTACAAACATACAATTGATTAAACATACTATTAATTTCAAATTTAAATTTCAAACCATTAACTTTCGTAAATGATAATCTGTGATGAAACTCTGAAACTGTTTGTTCTGTGTGTTTGATGATCCAGTTGAAATATCAGTGAATGAAGGAGAATCAGTGACTCTAAACTCTCGTCTCCCTGAAATAAAGAATGATGAACAGATTCAGTGGAAGTTTGAAAGCACTGTAATCGCTGAAATCAATAAACAGAACAACAGCTTCACTGTATATGATGTTTATGATGGGAGATTCAGAGACAGACTGAAACTGGACAATCAAACTGGATCTCTGACCATCACACACACCACAATCAAACATGATGGGCGTTATAAACTACTGATCAACAGTGTGTGGATTCTGGAGTTCAGTCTCACTGTCATTGGTGAGTTCAAAACCTTTACATGTGTTTTTTAATGACAAAATTAAAATGAATTCATAGACTATTCAGTTTAATACCTGTAATTAATCCAACTGTAACTAGACTATTTAGTTTTGCTGTTTTATGATTGTTACACTAATGGCTGGCGTGCGATGCTAAGACACGGAAGGAGATCACAGAGATTAGAAAAGAAAACACTTTAATTGTAAACCGAAACAAAAATGAAACTCAAAAACCAGGAACAGAACATCCACACGCTAACAACTCACACGTAGCAAAGTCAACAATCGACAAGGACAATGGAGAACATGACGGTATAAATAGCTGGGGAAAACAAGGACCACCTGGCAACAAACAAGGGGGAGTGGTACATGACAAACATCACAATATTGCCATATGACAGCTGAAATCCAGCTATAGACGCTCTTTATCATTTATTGGCAAAGTGGACGACGGCTGGAGAGTTATGTAGGGGATTTTGTCGAGCTCTCCCACCGGGCGAGATGTTGTGTTAAACACCCTTTTTGAGCGGGGGCTTGATACTATGACCCTCCGGACGCTTGAGGGAACAAGGTTTTCATTGAGGGAAAACATGACTGGTTCAACGGATCTGACTTCACCGAGTCCACGTGCTGCCGCGGCAAATGGAGGGAGTGGAAAAGTCTGGACCTCTCCTGGCCGGAGCCGACGGCCAACCGGGAACTTGGGCTACTAGATCCGCCAGACCTCCCAGAGTCAGCTGCACGCCAGGAGGTCGTCCCTACACCAGCTGCCAGTTTTCCCGTGCTCCACGCCCTGCCGGTGCTCCCTGAACACTTGCCCCTCGCCCAAAGACCACCTAGGCCTCCTGACGGTTTCCCGGGGAGGCCCCTCAAAGAAACATTTTTGTTTCCTGCACCTCCCTGGTTCCCCATGGCCCCGGGACCACACTGGAGACCACCCTGACTGTGACTCTGGTTATTTGGTCTCCAGGGGGCCAACCCCCCGCCCATGTCTTATCTGTTGTCTGGTATGTCTTGTCCTCCTCCGGTTCCCCCTCTCTTCCCACCGCAAGGGAGGGTACAGCGTGAGGTCACGCCTTGTGGGAGGGGGCGTTCTGTCACAGTCTCGTCATGTTCTACTTCCGGGTCCTGTCCGTGTTTCTTTCTGTGCCCTTGTTTCACTTGTGTTGCTAATCACTCATTTTGTTTAGTTCTGTCAGGTGTCCCTCATGTTCTCCGATTATAAATTCCCTCCTGGGTTCCCATGTCTTTGTATCTTGTTAAGGTTACGAAGTGGGCGTGTCTAGTGTGTGTATGTCTCCTTCCGTGTCTCTGAGGTTTTGCACAAAGAAGTGCCGTTTTGGTTTTCTCGTCTCTCCTTGACTCTTGGCATCGCACCGAAGTGTGACAGCGGCAGCCAAAGTCAGAATCACATTAGATGAATGTTTTCATCACCGATTGTCAAAGTGTTATTGATAACTATTATAATCTGATTATCTGTGATGAAACTCTGATTCTGTTTGTTCTGTGTGTTTGATGATCCAGTGCCAGTGACGGAGGGAGAATCAGTGACTATAAACTCTGATATCACTGAAATAAAGCATTATAAACGGATTCAGTGGTGGTTTGGATCTGGAAACACTGTAATCGCTGAAATCAATAAACGGAGCAAAAGCTTCACTGTATTTGATGATGTTCTTGATGGGAGATTCAGAGACAGACTGAAACTGGACAATCAAACTGGATCTCTGACCATCACACACACCACAATCAGACATGCTGGACGTTATCAACTACAGCACACAATGAAATCTGTATTCAGGTCTTCTTCTGTTCGTCTCTCTGTCTACGGTGAGTTAAATATCAGATTCACATGTTTTATTTATTACAGCTAGATCAAAGATATTATGATGAATTAGTTAAAATGACCAATTACTTTGTTTTACAGTAACAGCAGGTTTATATTTCTATGCAATATTTTTTTAATTGTTCCTCTTTTGATGATCTTGGTTCCTCTGGATGTTTCTTCCTCGTCTGCTTGAATATCTTCACTCCTCCTCATTTCTCTTGATTCTCTCGTTTTCAGCTCCTCTGTCTGTTCCTGTCATCAGCAGTAACTCTTCACACTGCTCTTCATCATCATCATCATGTTCATTGGTGTGTTCAGTGGTGAATGTGAGTCATGTGACTCTCTCCTGGTTGAATGGCAGCAGTTTATTGTCCAGCATCAGTGCGTCTGATCTCAGCATCAGTCTCTCTCTTCCTCTGGAGGTGGAATATCAGGATAAAAACAGCTACAGCTGTGTGCTGAACAATCCCATCAGCCACCAGACTCAACATCTGGACATCACTCAGCTCTGCACTCACACATGTGCAGGTACGGCAGCAATGCTGATATTAGTGGATGAGCTGATATGAGCGTTGATTGGCTGAGCTGATCTCACTTTGATGTTGTTCTTCCTCAGTTCACTGCTGTGGTCCGACTGAACTTGTGATCCGATTGGTTCTCTCTGTTCTGGTGGGCGTGGCTATTATCCTGCTGGTGGTTTATGACGTCAGATCCAGAAGAGCTGAACGAGATTAAGCACGGATTCACACATCAGGTACGACTGATGATGTAATTTCCTCAAACTGGGTTTGCATTCATGAATATCTGTGAAATATATTAATTTATGGCTTTATATGTTCATGTTTTTCAGGAAGTGCTTAAATCTAAAGCAGAACGCTGAACTTTTAAAGATTCTTCAAGTGTGTTTTTGTTCTTCTAATGTTTTGTCATAATAAATACTGATGATTAATTGAGTGTCAGTTTTAATAATCAAATTTAAAGGCTTTATTTTTTATATTTTTCTCAGATAAGAGACACAGATCTCACTTTATTACTGCTGTATATTTACTGTCTGTATTTTCCTGTTTCTATCAATAAAGTTTTCTTACTCTGAGATTCAAGAGTCTCTCTTTGTTTTATTTCTGTTGGAAAACAAACTGTATATATATTTCAAATATTTCAGCGTACAGAGCTTTATTTCTATATTTTTAGTCACTTATTTCAGTAAAACATTTTTTTTAATATGGGTAATATTTGTGGGGGTTTATTGTAATATATGCTGGTATAAACATTATTTGTTATATACGTTACTTTTTTGTTTTTTACAAAAGTTATGTTCGTGTTCAGTTTTTTATGCAGCATCATGTATATTTTCCTTTATTTACACACTGATCGCCTGATATTTGTTTTTTTTTTATTCCTCCGTGCTCATGATCCCACCCACAGCGCTGACTCTTCACTCCTGGTCTCTCACACACACACACACACACACACACACACACACACACACACACACACACACACACACACACACACACACACACACACACACACACACACACACACCTTGTTTAATGTGGTTGAAGTCGATGATCCAGCTCTCGTCCCAGAAGAGTTTCTTTTTCTGATATTGAAACCACTGCAAACACACAAATCACATGTTAAAATTCTTAATATAACAAAACACATTTAACATAAAACATATATTAGGAATACACTGAAATTATTATTTTTGTCAATATGTTGACAACGCAATAGGAATGAGAATATCAATGCCGCCTCAGCGATGAAAGTCTGCAGGGTGAAACACAGCTCAGTATGATAACACTCGTTCCAGAGCGGGGTTCAGGTCTAACTGCTGCAAACTAACACAAGTATGTGGGGAGGAGCAGCCAGCCGCATCACAAGCATCAGCAAGGGACGCCCCGCAATAAGTGGTGTGCAGTTGACAAATCCAACAAGAATTTTATGACAAAGTCAATGTCCAACCACACATATCCCTTTCAAAACCACCAACAGCACAGTGGAGAGATACAGGCCAACTTATTGTAGAATGTAGAGAACTAAATAATTGGGAAACAATAGATCAGGCTAGACAAACATGTAAAAGCACCAGTACTGGTTGGAATAAACAAGCTTGCTGTAAATCAGTGACAGGACTGAGAACAATAACGATGATTGACGACTCGATTCAGACACAATTGACAGGACAGGACCGCAATTCCTAAAGGGTTAGAAACTGTGCTTGACAGTTTATGGGTAAGAGATAAATATGACTTTGGTTTAATAATGGGATTTGACTCTGTTCACATCACGCCAAAAGGGGAATATAGACAGAAAAAGATGCAATATCCCCTAAAAACAAGAAGCAGTCTATGGTATCAGTCCTGTGTTTAATGCTCTGTTACACAGGGGAGGGATTATATAATGTTCAGATTCCCTTGTGAGAACATACATTTTTCCAGTAAAAAAATAAATAAACATGTCTTAGATTAAGTGAAGTGGAGACCTAGTGGCGGTTTGTTCAAGACTTACAGGCTGTCAACGCAGCACAGCCTAGAGCCCCGAATGTGCCGATCCCCTAAAAGTGGCCACAAAGTAAATCCTTCTAAGGTATTTGTGGGTCATGTCTTGACCCCAAATGGTAAATCATTATCTAATCAAACACATCTCGGCCATCCAAAATATTCCTAAGCCACGCACAACAAAGCAAAAGTCTTTTCTCAGCATGACTTCTTATTGTAGGACATTCATTCCCGTCTATATTGAAATAGAAGCTCCTGTCACGAAAACGGGTGTGTGATGCAGACTAGTGGCACGAAGTTCTCAACAAAAATAGACTTTATTAGATAGCGATAAACAAAAGACTTGGCATGAACAAAAACATTACTCTATGGTGCAAACCTGAAAACACGCAGTAAGAGGCAAGGCAAGAGACGAGACAACATCCACAGACCGACGTAACTTCACGTAACTTCAAAGACTGACAAAGACAAGGGAGCACAGGAGGGTATATATGGACGAACACAGGATTGGAACAGCGGATGAGACTTGGGCAGTGATTGGACGCAGAGAGGAGTGTACAGGACCTGGAAAATACATAAAGGAATCCAGATGTGACAGATGCGACAGGACAAGTCTGTGACAGCTCCCTTCCCGCCTACGATTTATAGGAACAGGATGGCAGCAAATGAGAACCTAACATGGACAAAATACACTGATTCGGCAAAAAAAAAAAGAAAAGAAACAAGCTTTGCCAAATATCTCCCATGTTAGGTATTCCTAACCGTGACAAGCCTTTTACTCAAACATTGGAAGAATGAAATGGGTAAAATAAAATGTTTGTTGTATTACAGGACCATGGGGGTATGCTTAGACCGGTGGCATATTTGTCGTCTAGATAGGACTGCCAATGTGCCTCAGAGCCGTGGTAGCTGGAGAACGAGCGGTTTGAGCCTGCAGCAAATTCGTAGGTTTTTCTCCCCTCGATCTGTCGGTCCCCCATGCAGTAGCCATGACATTATTAAAATGAAAGACATCTTACTTGCCCAATGCTCGTTGGCTCAAACACAATTATTGCCTTAATTAGAAATGACAATGCCACTGTCAAAAGATGCAACATTTTAAATCTAGCGACACTTCTTCCTACTGAGGGAGACGGTGACCCTTATTGCTGTATATTGGCTTTGGAAGAAGTGTGTACACCCAGAGTGGACCTTAAAGATGAGGCCATCCAGAAGGGATGAACAGGGCAAAAATAGGGCTGGTTATGCTGTTGTAAACCAACACGAGACCCTGGAGGTTACACTGATTCATGCTATGCCTTTGGCGTGGTTCATGATTTTGGTGCTCTGTGGAAACACAGAAAATACCCAAAGCAGATGGCAAGCCGATTTTAAATCATCTCCTTGTCAAAGATCAACTGGAAGCCATATTGCTTCCCACAGCAATAGTGGTTTGCAAATATCAAGCTCATACTACAGGTCAGGATGACGTTTGCATGGGGAACAGGGTGGCTGACGTGGCCGCAAAAGCTACCGCCACACTCCCTTTCACTTACAATGCAGCCAGGTTTACAGAAACTACAATGGGCAATGTTCAACTAATGCAACAATTCTCTTCCCCCACAGATAAACTCAAATAGAAAAAGGTGGGCTGTGTCTTCACAGATGGATTCTGATTGGGCCCCAGTGACAAACCTTGTTTACCAACTCATTTCTTTCAGGCAGATGCAAGATTGGCAGTTGGACCATGTGTCAAAAGGGGGAATGCTGACTGCTATAAAACAAAATTGGTTCACAAAGGTTTTTCAACAGTGGCAGCTGAATATTGCAGCAGATGTGGCTTTTGCTCCACCAGCAATGTAGAACGGGGTCAGGTAATGAAACAGGTAGGGCATCCGAACACAGATCGTGCCCAAATGGGGTATCCCCGAGAAAATCTCCAGTGACAATGGAACCCATTTTGTCAATAAAGCTATTAAAGCCGTGGAAGAATTCTTAGAAACTTCCTGGAAATACCATTGCTCCTATCATCCATGATCAGGAGGAGAAGTGGAGAGGGAAAATGGTACCCTGAAAAACTACATTGGGGAAAATGTGAACAAACAGGGGTGGCCTTGACAAAAGCACTACCAATAGCACTAACATTTATGAGAATGAGGCTGAGGGGAAGGTAAAATCTTTCCCCCTTTGAAGTTGATTTTGAACGACCTTGTCATATCGGCTGGGAGCCAAAGAAAACCGAGAGCCATACCTGACACCACATTATGTGAACATGAGATGTTACAGTATTGTGTTGAACTGGGTATGGTTCAACTAATCTCACCCAACATGTTAAAGCAGCATTTCCAGTCACAGCAGAAGGACCTCTGCATGATATCAGGCCAGTGGATTAGGTTCTCGTGAAGGACCTGAGATGGAAGCATTGGAAGCAGAGGCGCTGACTGAGGCCATTCCAGGTGCTGATAGTGACCCATACGGTCGTGAAAGTAGTTGAGAGGGAAACCTGGGTCTATGGGAAACAAAGTCGAAAGGTGCCGGAACTTGTAGAGGAAAGAACATCCCAGTAACAACGCAAGAATGACAGATACCATGTAAACCTGGACAATGTCTGCCTGCTGGTTGGAAAGTGCTCAGCCGAGATCAGTGGCCGAGGGATCACTGTACAAGTGGATAAAATGTCATATTACCATGTTTTCAAAAATGAAAAAGGGGGGGAGTGTAATGGAAATTATATTACTTACTTATTAATCCTTATCTTTAGAAGTGAACAAGTTTATCAGAAAACTAGATGTTCTGCTTTATATATGTGCTGCATAGCGTGCAAAGAGAAAAGCACCAGTCTTTCTGCCCCAAACACAATGTAGAACAGGACTCAATGTTTCTGCCCACCAAGAATAACGGCCGGTCCTGAGAACAGGCCGAGGTGGGGTTTAAAAAAACAGTATATAAACTAACGAAGGGAAGTGCTTAGTGGCCTTCTCGAGCTTAGACATTGTGTGTGTGAATTTCTTTCTTGCAAGAAATAAAGATTAAGACTGTTTAAACCTTTCAAGAATCTCACTTGTTATTTATTGATAAAGTTTTAGGAAAAGAATTTCTACGACATGATGACAGATATCTTTCCATGGCCACCAGGACTGCCATAGAGCAGCTGCTGGAACTGGCTTTCTCCATTGTGGCACGGAGAGAAAGACTCGTGGCCCTGCACAACTCGGCGACTGCCTCAGGGCCAATTCCCCCGCCCTCATCAAGGTCTCCAAGGAGCTCCGCCTGGTAGGCCTGCAGCAACCAGCATGTATGGAGGCATGCTGCAGCCTAACTTGTGGTGGCACTTATCCGTGCTCTCTGGCTCCCACAAGGGTTGCATAGTCAGCGGTAATGCTGCAATGAATCCTGTGGGAGGTGGGCCTTTTCCAGGACTTCGACACCCCAGTGTGGAGGTCTAGGAAGAAAGACAAACCCCTGCTCTAAGGCAGCACACATGAAGGCAAGTAAAACTTGTCCAGTTTACTCTTAGGACGAGAGTGCCTCCATTCAGACAGCAACTCGAGGCCGAGTCTGGCGGTTACACGAGTGACTACCTTGAGCAGCTCCTCAAACGCTGGTAAGGAAGGTGGCGAGTCTTCTTCGTCAATGTCAATACTAAAAACATTCAGTTCCTCAGATAGTTCCTGGATAGTTGGAGTACTGTATCCTCATCCGAGTCGGAAGAAACCGCCCCAGGGCATGCTTCTGGGTCCTGGGTGAGGGCAGAGCTGCCGGGTAAAGGCGTTGTGTCTCAGCAGCAGCAGGACCGGAACAGAGAGGACCACGAGCCTAAGCAGCCTAAAGCGCTGCCCGTGCATGATCCTCTCCCCTGCAAGTAACACACAAGGCATGTGTATCCCTGCCTATGGTAAAGCGTGGGCATGGAGTAAGACAAAGCCTGAGAACTTGCTCGCTCGCCATCATGTGAAAACCCTGTTCTTTAGAAGCTAACTCGGGCTGAAAAAAACCCACACACAAACCAGCAGCAAACTCACACGTTTCGCTATAGCACTTGTTGAAGACACTAACGCTTCCATTTCCAGTTCACAGAGTGTCATCTGTTATCTACATCATGCCATCCAAACACACATTACACAAAACAACAACAACAACAACAACAACAACAACAACAACAACAAAGAGGTTAATCAGCAGCTCATTTGTGATTCATTTTAAACTTCTACTCTACTTTTGACTGTAATGTAAAGAGCTCTTACCGTGCAGATGTAGTGAGATGTGCTCATGTCCACAGATTTGTGTTGATGCAGCCGGTTGTTGCTGTTGCTCTGAAGGTTGTGAGACTGTAATGAGATTCAGACTGAAGGATGAAGATGATGAGGGGTTTCTGCACATGCGTCCTTCATCCAGACACAACCACAATTAACACACATTTACATAATTTCACATTATTCACATGTTTGCTTGAACTGTTTCTGATGTTAAGACTGTTAAGACTCCTAAATTGTGTAGCCTATATAAGACTCTAAAAAGAGACACACAAATTAATTTGAGTTAACTGCAGTTCTCTATTTATAAATAATCATATATTATAGAGAGTTAAAACCATTTCTAATGAAAGTGTGTGTGATGTGTTGAGTGTGTTCATTATTTTACTGCTCAGATGGATTTAATGAGAAGTTTTAAAAGTGGAAACATGTCTCCATCTAGTGCTAGAACCCTAAGTTTCCCACCAGACCAACACATGATTGCCTCAGATCTGGAGATGATGAGCTTTCCTGCAGTCATGAGTGAGATGGTTAAACCATGAAGGTTGTGTGTGTGGAGGGAGTGTTTGGAAGGAAACACACACTGAGCATGAGATCCTCGGTGACAGCAGGATCTTCACAGAGAAAGAGTACGAAGCATCAGTGTGTAATCCTCATGAATCACAGATAGTTGCTCAGAGGGAAGTTCTGTACATTTACTTTCTTTAAAGTCAATTAAACCCTGTGATAGTTTTCCCTTTTGTTTTATCTGTTGAAGCATCAGTGTGTCTGGATTGATCTGTTGAAGCATCAGTGTGTCTGGATTGATCTGTTGAAGCATCAGTGTGTGTGGATTGATCTGTTGAAGCATCAGTGTGTGTGGATTGATCTGTTGAAGCATCAGTGTGTGTGGATTGATCTGTTGAAGCATCAGTGTGTGTGGATTGATCTGTTGAAGCATCAGTGTGTGTGGATTGATCTGTTGAAGCATCAGTGTGTGTGGATTGATCTGTTGAAGCATCAGTGTGTGTGGATTGATCTGTTGAAGCATCAGTGTGTGTGGATTGATCTGTTGAAGCATCAGTGTGTCTGGATTGATCTGTTGAAGCATCAGTGTGTATGGATTGATCTGTTGAAGCATCAGTGTGTATGGATTGATCTGTTGAAGCATCAGTGTGTGTGGATTGATCTGTTGAAGCATCAGTGTGTGTGGATTGATCTGTTGAAGCATCAGTGTGTGTGGATTGATCTGTTGAAGCATCAGTGTGTATGGATTGATCTGTTGAAGCATCAGTGTGTGTGGATTGATCTGTTGAAGCATCAGTGTGTGTGGATTGATCTGTTGAAGCATCAGTGTGTGTGGATTGATCTGTTGAAGCATCAGTGTGTGTGGATTGATCTGTTGAAGCATCAGTGTGTGTGGATTGATCTGTTGAAGCATCAGTGTGTGTGGATTGATCTGTTGAAGCATCAGTGTGTCTGGATTGATCTGTTGAAGCATCAGTGTGTGTGGATTGATCTGTTGAAGCATCAGTGCGTGTGGTTTGATCTGTTGAAGCATCAGTGCGTGTGGATTGATCTGTTGAAGCATCAGTGTGTGTGGATTGATCTGTTGAAGCATCAGTGTGTGTGGATTGATCTGTTGAAGCATCAGTGTGTCTGGATTGATCTGTTGAAGCATCAGTGTGTCTGGATTGATCTGTTGAAGCATCAGTGTGTGTGGATTGATCTGTTGAAGCATCAGTGTGTGTGGATTGATCTGTTGAAGCATCAGTGTGTCTGGATTGATCTGTTGAAGCATCAGTGTGTGTGGATTGATCTGTTGAAGCATCAGTGCGTGTGGTTTGATCTGTTGAAGCATCAGTGCGTGTGGATTGATCTGTTGAAGCATCAGTGCGTGTGGATTGATCTGTTGAAGCATCAGTGTGTGTGGATTGATCTGTTGAAGCATCAGTGTGTGTGGATTGATCTGTTGAAGCATCAGTGTGTCTGGATTGATCTGTTGAAGCATCAGTGTGTGTGGATTGATCTGTTGAAGCATCAGTGTGTGTGGATTGATCTGTTGAAGCATCAGTGTGTGTGGATTGATCTGTTGAAGCATCAGTGTGTGTGGATTGATCTGTTGAAGCATCAGTGTGTGTGGATTGATCTGTTGAAGCATCAGTGTGTGTGGATTGATCTGTTGAAGCATCAGTGCGTGTGGTTTGATCTGTTGAAGCATCAGTGCGTGTGGATTGATCTGTTGAAGCATCAGTGTGTCTGGATTGATCTGTTGAAGCATCAGTGTGTGTGGATTGATCTGTTGAAGCATCAGTGTGTGTGGATTGATCTGTTGAAGCATCAGTGCGTGTGGTTTGATCTGTTGAAGCATCAGTGTGTCTGGATTGATCTGTTGAAGCATCAGTGTGTATGGATTGATCTGTTGAAGCATCAGTGTGTATGGATTGATCTGTTGAAGCATCAGTGTGTGTGGATTGATCTGTTGAAGCATCAGTGTGTGTGGATTGATCTGTTGAAGCATCAGTGCGTGTGGATTGATCTGTTGAAGCATCAGTGCGTGTGGATTGATCTGTTGAAGCATCAGTGTGTGTGGATTGATCTGTTGAAGCATCAGTGTGTGTGGATTGATCTGTTGAAGCATCAGTGCGTGTGGTTTGATCTGTTGAAGCATCAGTGCGTGTGGATTGATCTGTTGAAGCATCAGTGCGTCTGGATTGATCTGTTGAAGCATCAGTGTGTGTGGATTGATCTGTTGAAGCATCAGTGTGTGTGGATTGATCTGTTGAAGCATCAGTGTGTCTGGATTGATCTGTTGAAGCATCAGTGTGTCTGGATTGATCTGTTGAAGCATCAGTGTGTGTGGATTGATCTGTTGAAGCATCAGTGCGTGTGGATTGATCTGTTGAAGCATCAGTGTGTGTGGATTGATCTGTTGAAGCATCAGTGTGTGTGGATTGATCTGTTGAAGCATCAGTGCGTGTGGATTGATCTGTTGAAGCATCAGTGCGTGTGGTTTGATCTGTTGAAGCATCAGTGCGTGTGGATTGATCTGTTGAAGCATCAGTGTGTCTGGATTGATCTGTTGAAGCATCAGTGTGTGTGGATTGATCTGTTGAAGCATCAGTGTGTGTGGATTGATCTGTTGAAGCATCAGTGTGTCTGGATTGATCTGTTGAAGCATCAGTGTGTCTGGATTGATCTGTTGAAGCATCAGTGTGTGTGGATTGATCTGTTGAAGCATCAGTGTGTGTGGATTGATCTGTTGAAGCATCAGTGTGTCTGGATTGATCTGTTGAAGCATCAGTGTGTGTGGATTGATCTGTTGAAGCATCAGTGCGTGTGGTTTGATCTGTTGAAGCATCAGTGTGTGTGGATTGATCTGTTGAAGCATCAGTGTGTGTGGATTGATCTGTTGAAGCATCAGTGCGTGTGGTTTGATCTGTTGAAGCATCAGTGCGTGTGGATTGATCTGTTGAAGCATCAGTGTGTGTGGATTGATCTGTTGAAGCATCAGTGTGTGTGGATTGATCTGTTGAAGCATCAGTGTGTGTGGATTGATCTGTTGAAGCATCAGTGTGTGTGGATTGATCTGTTGAAGCATCAGTGTGTCTGGATTGATCTGTTGAAGCATCAGTGTGTCTGGATTGATCTGTTGAAGCATCAGTGTGTGTGGATTGATCTGTTGAAGCATCAGTGTGTGTGGATTGATCTGTTGAAGCATCAGTGTGTGTGGTTTGATCTGTTGAAGCATCAGTGTGTCTGGATTGATCTGTTGAAGCATCAGTGTGTCTGGATTGATCTGTTGTGGATTGATCTGTTGAAGCATCAGTGTGTCTGGATTGATCTGTTGAAGCATCAGTGTGTGTGGATTGATCTGTTGAAGCATCAGTGTGTGTGGATTGATCTGTTGAAGCATCAGTGTGTGTGGATTGATCTGTTGAAGCATCAGTGTGTGTGGATTGATCTGTTGAAGCATCAGTGTGTGTGGATTGATCTGTTGAAGCATCAGTGTGTGTGGATTGATCTGTTGAAGCATCAGTGTGTGTGGATTGATCTGTTGAAGCATCAGTGTGTCTGGATTGATCTGTTGAAGCATCAGTGTGTGTGGATTGATCTGTTGAAGCATCAGTGTGTGTGGATTGATCTGTTGAAGCATCAGTGTGTGTGGTTTGATCTGTTGAAGCATCAGTGTGTGTGGATTGATCTGTTGAAGCATCAGTGTGTCTGGATTGATCTGTTGAAGCATCAGTGTGTGTGGATTGATCTGTTGAAGCATCAGTGTGTGTGGATTGATCTGTTGAAGCATCAGTGTGTGTGGATTGATCTGTTGAAGCATCAGTGCGTGTGGTTTGATCTGTTGAAGCATCAGTGTGTGTGGATTGATCTGTTGAAGCATCAGTGTGTCTGGATTGATCTGTTGAAGCATCAGTGTGTGTGGATTGATCTGTTGAAGCATCAGTGTGTCTGGATTGATCTGTTGAAGCATCAGTGTGTGTGGATTGATCTGTTGAAGCATCAGTGTGTCTGGATTGATCTGTTGAAGCATCAGTGTGTGTGGATTGATCTGTTGAAGCATCAGTGTGTCTGGATTGATCTGTTGAAGCATCAGTGTGTCTGGATTGATCTGTTGAAGCATCAGTGTGTGTGGATTGATCTGTTGTAGCATCAGTGTGTCTGGATTGATCTGTTGAAGCATCAGTGCGTGTGGTTTGATCTGTTGAAGCATCAGTGTGTCTGGATTGATCTGTTGAAGCATCAGTGTGTATGGATTGATCTGTTGAAGCATCAGTGTGTGTGGATTGATCTGTTGAAGCATCAGTGTGTGTGGATTGATCTGTTGAAGCATCAGTGTGTGTGGATTGATCTGTTGAAGCATCAGTGTGTGTGGATTGATCTGTTGAAGCATCAGTGTGTGTGGATTGATCTGTTGAAGCATCAGTGTGTGTGGATTGATCTGTTGAAGCATCAGTGTGTGTGGATTGATCTGTTGAAGCATCAGTGTGTGTGGATTGATCTGTTGAAGCATCAGTGTGTGTGGATTGATCTGTTGAAGCATCAGTGTGTCTGGATTGATCTGCCGGTGGATAAACAGCTTCTGCTGGATGTTTGTCGTCTCTGTGCGTGTCAGCGGTTTGTGGCTGAAGTGTTGCTTCATCTTCTCTCCTGCTAATCAGAAGCTCACAATCTTTCACTCCATATTAAACATCTTTACACTGAAATAAAGTGAATCCATCAACAGTTCAATAAGAGTCACAGGTCAGAGGTCAGATATGATTGACAGCTCACAGCACTAAATAACACACCAGCAGATACTGATATCTAATCAATATTCACTCTTCTGATATTAGTTTCATTCATTTGAAGATGTAAGATCAGCAGAAGCTTGTTGATGTTGGTGATGTTAAAGGAGCCGGACGTGTGAGTGGAAACTAACTGATGTTGGGGGAGGATTCACACACAACCAGATAAATATCACAGTTCAGCGTTTCAGATCAATCTGAGTGTTTGCACACATTTTAAGAGTGACTATCGAGGGCTTTTCACTGAACCATGAAGAAAATGTTCCTCCAGGTGCTTTTGCTCTGTTTGTGGCGTCTGACGGGTGAGTTTAAATGTGTTTTTATGGCTTCAGTTGTTTCTGTTCTGGATCATGTGATAAATTACTGCTTAAATTAGTCAGAGAACATGAACATTCACTGTCAGCGTCGGCAACGACTCAGGAAATAATCAAAGAACATCTTTAATCTAATAATGCACACAATACACAGGAGAATCATGAGGAGAAACACAAGCGCGTAACACAGACGATACCGGACGATGAACGCAACAGAACTCAGGGTTTAAATAACAGGCAGAAACGGGAAGAACAGAGACGGATCTGGGATTAATGAACGAATGATAGAGAAAAGAAACAAGTGGATAAAGAGCAACCAGAGAGAAAACTAAACCTGAACACAACAAACATCTTACAGTTCGTCTCAGATACAAATAACTATGAGATCAAGTTTGATTCAGTTATTATGATTAAATAAATAATAGAAATATGAATTTCAGACACTCATTAGTTTTACTGTGATATTAAACAATAAAGTTAAAGAGTCTTTTTCCTTTTTTGTTCCATATAATAACGTATTTTTCTTTTCATTCATTTTCATCTTTTATCTTTGTTCAGCAGAATATTATTAATTTCACAATTAAATGATTAAAAGTATTTTATTGAAGCTTCATTAAACAACATCAAGAGATTTTAAAGCTTTAATCTGTGAAAAACTCTGTTCTTCAGGAGTTACAGGACAGTTTGTGAATGAGGGAGAATCAGTGACTCTAAACTCTCATCTTACTGAAATAAAGGATGATTGTGTGATTCAGTGGATTTACAGGTTTGGACTCAGTGGATTCACTGTAATAGCTGAAATCAATAAACGGAGCAACAGATTCACTGTAAATGATGATGTTCTTGATGGGAGATTCAGAGACAGACTGAAACTGGACAATCAAACTGGATCTCTGACCATCACAAACACCACAATCAAACATGCTGGACGTTATGAACTAAAGAGAAACAGTATGAGGATTGTGAGGTTCACTGTCACTGTCTTTGGTGAGTTGAAAACCTTTAAATCTGTTTTTTAATGACAACATTGAAATTAATTAATACATCATTTAGTTTAATAACTAACTAAACTAATAACTAGACTATTTACTTTTACTGTTTTATGATCATGTTTATTTCTACTTTAAATATGAATCTATTTCTTCCTTTTACATTTGAGTTTAAAATATTAAATATTATCTGATGAATTTAAGGTGAACATTATTTCTGATTGTATCACATTATTATTTCCATGGCGACGCATCATCACAATATTGCCGTATGACAGATGTATCGCTTTTATTCAGTTTCTCATTCTTTATTCCAAATATTCCCTGGTGAAATAAATATTAGTATATTTGCAGCCGGACTAATTATCAGTTTATATCATGTGTGTTAATTATTAGTTCATTTCAAGTATTGTGGAACAACTAATTTTGTACCAAGTATAATTTAGCTATAATTAAATTGTATTAAAGTATAACATGAAGTTTATTTAATGTTCTTTTGTGTGATAAATTGGAACAATTTCAAATAAAAGTACAGTTTATAGTTTATAATCAGATCCTTTGTTTAATCCAAATACTAAAAATTGTTGCATAAAAGTTGTATTGAAAGACAATATTCTTTATCATTTATCTGTTTAATTTATACAATATACTTTGAACATTTACATAATCTCAGACAATGCAGTATTTAACATGTGTAACATTTAACATTTTCCCAATGTTTTCAAGAGACAAAACTTAAAAAAAACATGGAACCTTAATTTTAAATATATTTATTAATTTATATTTTTAGAACATATAATAAATTACGATTATTTTAATGAATGTTAAAAGTTGTTTTGCGCAAACAAGTAAATGCACAAAAATACAAATAGTAAACAAATGTCTGTTTAAATGTGTTGTTTTGCTGGTATTTAAATATTTGAAACCTAAATTAAACTCTTTTTTTTTAAACACATAATAGTTTTGATAAATGACAAACACGTCCGTTTCTAAGCGGCAGCCGAAGTGAGAATCACATTAGATGAATGTTTTCATCACACGGATCGTCAAAGGGTTATTAATAACCATTATAATCTGATTATCTGTGATGAAACTCTGATTCTGTTTGTTCTGTGTGTTTGATGATCCAGTGTCAGTGACGGAGGGAGAATCAGTCACTCTAAACTCTCCTCTTACTGAAATAAAGGATGATGAACAGATTCTGTGGATGTTTGGACCTGGAAACACTGCAATCGCTGTAATCTATAAACAGAACAACAGATTCACTGTAAATGATAATGTTCTTGATGGGAGATTCAGAGACAGACTGAAACTGGACAATCAAACTGGATCTCTGACCATCACAAACACCTCAATCACACATGCTGGACGTTATGAACTAGTGATCGCAGTGAAATCTGTATCCTGGTCGTCTTATTATATTCATCTCTCTGTCTACGGTGAGTTAAAAATCAGATTCACATGTTTTATTTATTACAGTTAGATCTTGTCAAGAATAATTAGTTAAAATGAAAAAATTTTTTTTTCTTTTTTACAGTAACAGCAGGTTTATATTTAACTTTCCATTGAATAGTTTTTAATTGTTCCTCTTCTGATGATCTTGGTTCCTCTGGATGTTTCTTCCTCGTCTGCTTGAATATCTTCACTCCTCCTCATTTCTCTTTCTTCTCTCATGTTTTCAGCTCCTCTGTCTGTTCCTGTCATCAGCAGTAACTCTTCACACTGCTCTTCATCATCATCATCATGTTCATTGGTGTGTTCAGTGGTGAATGTGAGTCATGTGACTCTCTCCTGGTTGAATGGCAGCAGTTTATTGTCCAGCATCAGTGCGTCTGATCTCAGCATCAGTCTCTCTCTTCCTCTGGAGGTGGAATATCAGGATAAAAACAGCTACAGCTGTGTGCTGAACAATCCCATCAGCCACCAGACTCAACATCTGGACATCACTCAGCTCTGCACTCACACATGTGCAGGTACGGCAGCAATGCTGATATTAGTGGATGAGCTGATATGAGCGTTGATTGGCTGAGCTGATCTCACTTTGATGTTGTTCTTCCTCAGTTCACTGCTGTGGTCCGACTGAACTTGTGATCCGATTGGTTCTCTCTGTTCTGGTGGGCGTGGCTATTATCCTGCTGGTGGTTTATGACGTCAGATCCAGAAGAGCTGAACGAGATTAAGCACGGATTCACACATCAGGTACGACTGATGATGTCATTTCCTCAAACTGGGTTTGCATTCATGAATATCTGTGAAATATATTAATCTATGGCTTTATATGTTCATGTTTTTCAGGAAGTGCTTAAATCTAAAGCTGAACTTTAAAGATTCTTCAAGTGTGTTTTTGTTCTTCTCATGTTTTGTCTGAATAAATACTGATGATTATTTGAGTGTCAGTTTTAATAATCAAATTTTAAAAGGCTTTATTGTTTATATTTTGCTCAAATAAGAGACACAGATCTCACTTTATTACTGCTTTATATTTACTCTCTGTATTTTCTTGTTTCTATCAATAAAGTTTTCTTACTCTGAGATTCAAGAATTCTCCATGTTTTATTCCTGTTGGAAAACAAACTGTAAATATATTTCAAATATTTCAGCATACGAGGCTTTATTTCTATATTTTCTGTAAAACATGTTTTTTTTTATATTACCCATTAGTATTTTTTTCTTTGTAATATATGTTGGTATAAACAATATGCACAGCTAAAACATTATCTATTTGTTATATTTGTAAATTGTATCAACGCACTGCATTAAACTGTTATGTTTTCTAGTTGCAGAAATACTGCAAGAAAAATACAAAAGTTAAGTTCGTTTTGCAGGTTTTCATTTGTACTTGTTTTTATCGGAAGGCCCTGACTCTTCACTTGTCTTCACACACACACACACACACACACACACACACACACACACACACACACACACACACACACACACACACACACACACACACACACACACACACACACACACACACCAGCAGGAAAATATTAAAAAATAAATACATTTCTAGATTTACTTTGGATTTACATAATATATATATATATTGATTCCAATGTATACATTTACCGGTATATATGTTTAATATAAATATATTAAAACATATGTGAAATGTATATAAAAGAAAATGTACTTCGGCTATAGACTATAGTTACAAATATATAGATTTATATAATTTTATGTTAATTACTTATTATTTTATTATTACCATGTACCTAATTTTCGAGCATTACTAAGGGTGAAATAAAGATAAATATTTGCCTATTTTCACTCTGATCACTGCTGACGCAGGCACGGTTACGCGCACGAGCATATGCACATGCACGCGCACGCGCACAGGATGCGGAAATGCGGCGGATGTCAGAGATTTTAAAGCGGAGCTTCGTGATGATCACAGTGAGTGAATTTATTCCATAAAACTACATAAATTGCGTTTATTCGGCCGCTATTCGTGATTAATATATCATCATTAGCGCTAAAAAATACTCTTAATATTTACAGTTTCAGTGTTTTTTCATGTCTGATTCTGCTTTGTTTTTATTTAATGATACTACTTCCGCTCGATAGACGTTTTCGATAATACATCACCATGGTAACCATAGATTCCCGCCAAGGTACCAGAGTTTCTGTCATTTTTCAGTTATCATATATATAATTTTTTTACATGTACATTGTAAATACTTTGAACTATGAATAAGATAATCATTTAATACCAGCATGCTTTATATTTGGATTCCTAGATATCTCACATACGTCTGTTAAAGAGCTGGAAAGCATCTGCTTTAATCAATAAATACGTTTTATTTAAAATAGACAGAAACATTTCATTTTAATACCCATATATCTCACATACGTCTGTTAAAGAGCTGGAAAGCATCTGCTGTGTACAAACATCTGAGAAACGCTTTTAAGATGTCAGTTTTACATCCATTCATAACATCTTAAAGACATTTTCTAAATGTCTGTTTAACATCTGACGGGAAACGTCTTATTGCAGATGCTCTAATAAATCCGTTTTCCAGATGTTAAATAGACGTCTTAGTGATGAATGTGTGCGATCAGCGCGGAAAAGGTGAAGTAACTAAGTGTGTGTGTGTGTTGTTCAGGCTCTGCTGGGCTCGTGATGGGAAAGCATTTCTTCAGTGAGACGGACATCAAGAGCGCGTGGGAACTGGTGTCGACGGCCTTCTGGCAGAGATACCCAAACCCATACAGGTAACCATTAAGATAAGTTAGAAAGTTACGTTTTCTAAAAGGTAGAGTAGGCAATTTCAGAGAGGCTAGCCTTAGCGAGTTAGCTTTGAAAGCATAAGATCGCACCCGTCCTTCAGAGTTCTTATCTTACCGCTGTTCAGTTTAGCGTTATACTCTTATATCTATGTTAATTATTGAATAAACGGATCTTTAAACAGTTCGTGGTTTTCTGTGGAATTGTAAAATTAATTTACAAGTTATTTTAGGTTATCGTTATTATTATTTAGGTTTAAGGTTATTTTTAGGTTACGTTCTGGTAACATTACTTTACGGTGGCAAAATAATAACCAAACGAGAACCAAATACTAACGTTAAGTAGTATTTGAGAACCAAATACTAACGTATATATATATATATATATATATATAACGTTAATTAATTTTTTTATTATTATTTTTTTTTCTCTCCTAACTAACATCAATAGTTTTATATTTCTACATTTTCAATTTGATTGTGCATTCGCAGTGCATCATGGGATTGTAGTTTTTTTCCCTTGTTTGTCTGTTTTGCTTCAAATCCACATTTGTAATGTTGCATTTCAACTTGATATAAGTTGTTGTTTTTTACCATGTTTTTACCGTGTTCCTCTCAGCACTCATGTTCTGACAGAGGATGTAGTTTTTCGCGAGGTGACGTCAGATAACCTCCTCCTGTCCCGACGGCTCCTCACGAAGACCAATCGGATGCCTCGATGGGCGGAGCGCGTTTTCCCGGGAAACCTGTCGCGTTCGGTTTACATCATCGAGGATTCTGTCGTCGATCCCAGAAACCGAAGCCTCACCACGCTGACCTGGAACGTAAATCACGCTACATTTATGGTAAACAACAGCAACACACACAGTCACACACAAAACTGACATTTACACTTTATTTAGAAATAGCCTAAGTAGGAAGTAGATGCATGGAAAAGCAGACTTTAGTCACTTTTTAGTAATTACCCTTCACTCCAAATGAGCAGTCGGATTGCGTCAGGATGTGATCGTGTTGATTTGTTAACCAGCTTTTTAAAGAATGCAATTATGAAATGATTTGTTTAATTTGTTCCATTTCATTGTCGGTATGCAAATTTCTCTGCCATTTTTATTTAGTATGAAACCTACCTTTGCGAACTTGTTTCTAGGTTTCTCTCCTGATCGGAACCAGACCAGTGCAGAAATATTCTACAGAGTCTGAGTATCAATAATTATCTAAATAAAGTTGACATTTTGACTCCCCGTCGCTAAGACGTGCCAGTTTGTGCGAAGTGGGCGGAGCCACTTCTGCTAAAATGGCTATAACTCTCGAATGAAATTAGATAATTTCACCAAACTTGGTACATATGTGTATGAGCTCAATCTGAGGTAACAGATAAAAAACGTGGCGTTTGGCCTCTTGGTGGCGCTATAACAGGAACAAAACATGAATACGGCACTAACGACGCAACCCTTTGTCTGATTGACTTGAAAATTGCAATGCAGTGTCTTTGTCCAAGATGCCATGACTGTCTATGAGAACATTTGCGTATCTCAAAAACTTGGCCGCCATTGGCCAATGATGTTTGAATGCGTTGAACCAGATGAATGTTTTTAGAGCGACTCAAACTAACTTGCACCACAAAACTTAGAATTCATCTTTATCAGATCCATTGATACTTAGACTCATTTAAAATAAAAAATGTCAAATGTCATAATAATCCAAACTGACATTTGTCCTGCTGTTGATGCCACTTCCTGAAGAAAAAAAACTAAAGTCATCAACGAAAATTTTTCATCACAGATTTTGTTAATGAAATGAACACTCGCCTATTCGCTTATCCACGTTTTTGCAACAGTCACATATTCGGCTGATTTGGATGTTAATTTTGGGCTTTTCGGCAGAAACAAAAGATGTGTTGTGATGCTGGGAGGAATGCGGTATCGTTTTATCTCGATTATCGTATATTTATAACAGCTCTACTATCGTGGCGCGATTGATCGATCCCGTCTGAATAACTCCATAGGGATCTATTGTTTCAATCCAAACAGAAAGAGTAGTGTTTTGAGCTTGCAACATCAAGGTCATGGGTTCGACTCCCAGGGAAAGCAAGAACTGATTAGAAAGTCAATGTGTTTCTTGAATGCGATGATAAAAGCAGCTGATAAACGCATGAGTGTAAGTTTGTCACATTTGAGTAGGCTATGCTCAAACTGACACGTGTGTGTGTGTGTGTGTGTGTGTTTTACCAGCGTGTCGTGGAGCGCTGTGTGTTTGTTGGCGAGCGGGACCGACCCGTCTGGACGCGGATCACCAGAGAAGCCTGGATCTCATCCGGAGTCTTCGGCCTTTCCAGACCGATACAGGTAACGCTCGTGTCAGCAGATTTCCCGTCAACTTCCTGTCAAATGCCCAAAACACTGAAGAGCAAGCGAGGGAACAGACACTGGGAGATTGGAAGTTGACCTAAACTGCATTAGAGAAGCGGTGAAATGTCAGCGTTGAGCTTTAATAGTGTGTCTCTTCTTCCTGCAGGAGTTTGGATTGGCCAGATTCAGGAGCAATCAGGCCAAAGCCATGAAGGGTTTAGAGTTCGCGCTGTCAAATCTGCAGAGTAAGAAATATATTTATAGACACTTTTTAGGAAATCTCAAGGCCTGTTCGCATCAAGAACACGCACTGCAAAAATAAGAAAAAGAAAACATAAATGAAATGATCTGCCAATGGGGAGAGAAAATTCTGCTTGATGAGAACATCTTAAAACTAGATGGAAAAACTCCTTTAAAAAGTTCTTAAGACAAAAGCTGAACAAATGTAGATATTATAACTGGATTCAAGCTCCACAAATGATGAAATCAATGCAGAAATAGTCAAATCAAGCATTGTCTTTGTTTTATTTGCGGTTGGTTTTAAATAAATGTAAAGTTCATTGGAACATAATATTATAAACTCTTTGTGACAAACATTGTTTTCTAAAAATAAGAATCATTTTGCTCTTAAAATAAGAAAATATCTTAATTTCTGATTTCAAAATGTACAGTACCTTTAAAAACATCCTTCTTTCATTTAAAGAATAACCAGAATTGGCCATTTTTACTAAGAAAATTCAAGTTATATTTTCTTAAAACAAGCAAAATAATCTTTTACTTTTAGTTCTAGATGAGTTCATTTATTCTAGGAAAAACAAGATTTTTTGACAATTTTTTTGCATTGTGGAAAAGAAAATGGACAAAAGAAATAATATGACTTAAAATCATAATCATGACATTTAAAAGTAGAAATTATGACATAAACATCATATTTAGGAGATAAAGTCACAATAATAACATAAAAGTTATAATTACGCCAAGCTGAAATTATGACGTTAAGTCATTGCATAAAAAAAAATTGACAGTCAACAAGGTCATAATTATGACAAAAAGTTGAAAGTGACTTAAGTCAAGTCACTTTTTAATCTCATAATTATGACTTTTCATGTTATAACTAAGATTTAGCAAAGCGTGATGAGTCATATTATTCACAATTCAGTGCAAAATGAAAGACTTTAAGATTTGAGATGTTAATGCAGGGATATTATGCTTTTATAGAGGTTTATCCTGTAGTTAATAAAAACTTACAAGAAACAAGCATCGTGAAAACAGACGATTCTTCAGAAAATGTTGTTCTTGCTCTGTATTTCTGTCTTGTTTTCCAGCACAAATATCTAAACGTTCTTAAATCAAGATGCATTTACTGGACAAGCAAAATGACTGAAGAGTTCAAGTCTTGTTTTCTGAGAAATCTGTCAAATTCAAGTAAGTTTAAGCTCAAAACAGGAGCAAATATCTGTAAGTGTGTCAGAAAAATAATCCTGCTTTCCCTTCAAATTGTTTATTTTTCTGATATTTGCTCTTGTTTTAAGCATAAACTTAATTTTGATATAGTCATTTTGCTCCTCCTTTAGTAATTGCGTCTTGATTTTAAGAATTTGCTGATGTTTGTGCTGCAAAAATAAACAAAAATAAAATATTTTTGCAGTGTATTTGAATAAATAAATAGTGCAAATAGATCTTTAACACTTAATCGTGAAACAATTTTAGTCAATTTTATTAGAATTCACATTGTTATAGAGCAGCAATATACAGAAGATCATGATGGTAATGATTTAATATCGCTTTATGTGGGGTTTTGAACGCTTGACTGGTAAGTTATAAAGACAAAATATATCGGTTTCCATCACCGTTTATCAGAAAACTTGAGAATCTGTGGTCATATACTGCCGGAAAGAGCAGAAAGTGTGCAGTGATTGTGCTTTAATGTCATGTTTCCAGAAACATCGGCCACATGTCATGGAGATTCTGCGGAGAAACACAAAAACCTGAACTCCAAAGCTCAGAAACCCCAGCAGTTCATCTGATCAGAGTGAGTTTCATCAGACCAGCGGGGTAACAAGTGCTGGTCGCCCCAAAAACACCGCAAACACGCTGTTCCCGGGATCATTTCACCTCCAACTCATCACGCTTTGCTAAATCTTAGTTATAACATGAAAAGTCATAATTATGAGATTAAAAAGTGACTTGACTTAAGTCACTTTCAACTTTTTGTCATAATTATGACCTTGTTGACTGTCAATTTTTTTTTATGCAATGACTTAACGTCATAATTTCAGCTTGGCGTAATTATAACTTTTATGTTATTATTGTGACTTTATCTCCTAAATATGATGTTTATGTCATAATTTCTACTTTTAAATGTCATGATTATGATTTTAAGTCATATTTTCTTTACTTTTCATCTACTAAATATGAAGTTTTATGACATAATAGATGTTTTATGCCATAATTCTGACTGTCAATTTGGACTTTTTATATCATATTATGATTTTGTTTTTGTAATTATTTTTACAAAATAATGTAAAAAAATGTGCTTATCATATCATGAATATATGAAGTAATATAGATTGTCAATTTTGTCTTTTTATGACAATCTAGTTTGGTCACTGTTTGTCAATTTTGACTATTTATGACATAACTGAATTGATATAATTATGATTTTTATGTCAATTTCAAGTTTTTATGTCAGAATTATTCATTTTATGTCATAATTTCGACTGTCAATTTTGACTTTTTGTCATATGACTTAACCTCATAATTTCAACTTTCCATCTCCTAAATATGACGTTAACATTTTATGTCATAATTATGATTTACAAAAGCATGATTTATTTTCTTGTGGCGGAAACGGGCTTCAATACAAAACATATATTATTTTAAACCGTAAAGTATTTATACATTGTAATGTTTGTACTGTATTTAATTTATGCTTTAAAAATATAATAATATATCAAATTTAAAAAACTGCATTATGGCAATGATTCATTTTGGAAGAAATTGCACATATTTAATGGTCACAGAATAAAATGTTCTTTCCTTTGATTTTGCGGTGAAATATGAAAGATTCACTTATAAAGCAAACGACTTACCCAGAAAAATCCCGTGACCTTAATTAACGGCTGCTAATCGTAAAGCTCAGGTGAGAGAAGACTGAACAGAGAAAGATATCATATATTAGAAATGAAAACTCAGGGATAGATGCTTTGCCCTCAGTGTGTGTTTCTGATTAACATGCTGGTTATAATTTACATGTATTGTGTACTGTGATAATTATAGTTTTAATCAAATCAGTTATCATCTGCTAATAATTAATCTAATTTCAAGAGACAAGATTAAAACGATGAACTTAAAGCTGTGCACTAACTTGTTTCAATTAGTTTAGCAATATGGGAAAAACTCCATGCATCGAACAATATACGTTTTATTTCAGTAATTTATTTTGTTGTGATATTTCTTTTGCTCTATTATGAGTCTGTGATCACATTCCTTAACAAATGTGGAATTTAAGGAAATGGTTTAGAATGAAGAATATTGTTGTGAAACTTGTTTTGGTTTGTATGAGTGTTGCTTTTGTTCGAAACGATGAGATTTGCACTGTTTAAATAAAGAAATGATGAAACTCTTGAGGATAATTGCATTTACATTTAGTTTTAAAGATTAATTGCAGTTACATTACAAGCTGTGACAGTTTTAAGGATACTTTTATTATTTTAGCAGCATTAAATACGAGCAACTATAAATATGGTTATAGTTTTAATTTTAGTTTTTGGTTATTAAATGTCATTATTTAGTTGGGTTTTTTTTTGTATTGATTAGTTAGAGTTTTTGTTATGTTAGTTAGTTCAACTTAAACTACTTGAAAATAAGAAATGTTGTCAAGGTTTGCTACTTGCTGAAATAAAATAAGCTTTTTCCCCCCAGTTAATATTAATTCTATTTCAAGTCACACAAAAATAACCTTGCATTTTAAAAAAATCTGTTTATTTTTTCGTAATTCTCTAAGTTTCTTCAAACCAGAACTTGCTGTGTTTGTCTTTTCTCTTAAATACAACTACAATCATTTACAAGTATTACAATAAAAGATTTACAAATATTGAAGCAGTTTTGATGCAAACAGTTTTTCACAATATGTAATAAAGTTCAAATGAAGAAAACAAGCTTAAAAAATCCATTACATTGAATGAAACAGAATTCCAAAATGAAAACAGTGTAAATTCTTACAAAATGTAAAGTGTGACTCTAAGCAAATCAAGCTTGTAGGAGAAACGGCATGAAGCAAATTATGTTCATGGAAAAGCCGTCAAATTAGAAAATCACCGGATTGAAAATGTCTTCTCTTCCCGCCCGTTGGTCTGATGGGATCTGCTATAAACTATGACATCATCCTGCAGAGACAATAAACTTTCACCATATGGACTTACAGTGCGAGAGGACGCTTAACCTCCCCAGAAGTGACCAAAAACATTTATTTAATTAAAGGAATATACTATGTTTTAGTTTCAATTATGTTTTTATGTCATATTTTCTATTTTTAGGATATTTTATGGTACTGAATTATATTTACTCACTAGTTTATAATGCATTTATTCACTTAATCTTTATCTTAAACGGTCATAAATCTGAATGTTTTGGAGCGCAGACTGAAGTTCACTCTCTTTAAAGACGACGCTCGGCGGATTATTGCTAAAGTTTAAAAAAAGGGTAATTATAATGGTCCTATAATGAAAAAATGCATAGATTCAAATTTTTGTATGAAATTGTATTTTCTAAAACTGCGAAAATCAAGAATTGTTGTGCATTTAGATAAAGTAAATCTTTAAGTTTATTTTTTAAATAAATAAAAATGCATTTATCACACGCTTTTATCATCGCATTCAAGAAACACATTGACATTCTAATCAGTTCTTGCTTTCCCTGGGAATCGAACCCATGACCTTGATGTTGCAAGCGCTGCTCTCTACTGTTTGAGCTACTTCATAGTGTAAGGTTTTAGAAAGTTAACTGACAGCTTTAGCTTTAATGTTTTAAAGGGGAACATTTCATTTCATCATCGTGATTCTCTGAACGTTCTGAAACGGTAAATACAATTTGAAAAAGTTAGACGAACATTCAACTAAAACTTTTCAGGAAAGCCTGAAAATGAACCATCCATGAACGATATACAAGTAATGTTTTTGTGCCGACGTTTTGAGAACATTGAACGATAACTTTGAACGAACTATAACTTTAAACAATCGTTCTATTGACGTAACGTTTGTCAATAACGTTGAGAGAACCTCGCCAGAACGTATGATGGGATTGTGAACTTAAATTGGGTCAAATTGTGAAGAATAACCTCTTCTAATTAAAAACAGTACTATAAAAATTATTTTAGAACTCAAAATTTTCTTCTCGGTCCAAAAAAGTCCATCTAGTGAAACTAACAGAGTTTCAAAGCATGTTGTTTCACGCAAATCCCTCCTTTCTTTACCTTCAATTAATCCAGCACACATACAGTCCTTCATCTCGCTCCGTCAGGTTATTAATCAGCAGAGAGAAATTTCCAGAGTCTTCGTCAAACATGTGAACTCGTCTGGTTTATTCGGCTGTGGTTTGGAAACTTCCATGTGAAGTCGTCTGGTTTAAAGCGAGTGCTGCACTCGACCACACAGGACAGGAACACAGATTCCCCTGAACATCTGCGCATCGCCACGGATGTTTCAGTCCCTGATATAGAACAGCGACACACAATCAGGTTTGATTATCAAGAAATACTGCATCTGATATTAAAACACTCCAAGTTTGCATGAGGAACAGTTTCACGTGGCTGAACGGATTTATCTGAAGTAAAGTGCATTATAATTTATTGCTTCACAGCAAGTTCGCTAGTTGTATTCTGAGAACTGAAAACATTAGAGAGCATTTCTTTGGACACAAGACCAACTTGGTTCAGAGAAAATCCAGTTTCCCTTTCGCATTTATGACACTGTGGTGACAGTTGTGTGCTTTCAACTCATCAATACATTTACAATATCTGTTTGACAAGACTTGATGGAAATAGTGTAAAATTGGTGATGGAAACCAAAGAAATGTTGGTTGGTCTGCATGTATCATTATTTACCTGAGATCACACCGATAACCCTGAGTCGTCTACAGTCAGTCGAGAGATGGACAGCGAGAGATTCCCATGAATCTGGACTCGGTCTTTAAAGCGCGGATCCTGAAAGACGTCCACTGAGTGTTGTGGTTCTTCAAAGCCTGCGTGCCGCCACTGGACGTGTGTATGCTGTGTGTTTCCATCCCCGCAGTGCAGCAGCACAGACTCTCCAGGGGAACAGCTGAAGTACGGAAGACTTTCTGAGCAGCCTAAACCAACACAAAAAACCTTCTCAAACAGGGTTATGTGCTTCTACACTTTAACCAAAATCTAGTTTCTCTAGATGAAACATCTGCTGCACTGCAAAAAGTGTTCGCCATCTGTATTTTTTTGTCATGTTTTCCATTAAAAATATCTAAACATTTTAAATCAAGATTTCAAGAATTAATGGAAATCAAGTGATTTTATGCTATTAAGCAACTGAATTATGTCTACAGTTCATCTGCCAAGTGGGAATAGTAGCCTAAGTGTTTGATAATAGCTGATATATCACTAGTTTATTAATCTTTTAACATTGTTCAATCATGACAAATCTCTGAATAGTTTTAGCATATTACTGAATATGGCAATTTTAATGCTCTTTAATATTCTCTTGAGAACATAAACACACAAACATAAATCCTGTGGCAGTGACCATGAGTGTTAGGCAGGTGGAGCTGGGGAGGTGGAGGGGTTCAGAGGAGCTCTGAGAGCTGACAGGAAACACTGAACCAGACTATTCCAATGTTGTGCAAGAACCATCAAACCTTTAGAGTTTCATGAACTGTTTCAACATTGATAATTATAAATGTTAGTTGATCATCATGTTATCATATTAGAATAATTTCTGAAGATCATGTGACACTGAAGACAGGAGTAATGATGCTGAAAATATAACTTTAATCACAGGAATAAATGACACTTTACTATATATTCACATAGAAAACAGCTGTTTTACACTGATATAATATTACACTGTTTTACTGTATTTATCATCTAATAAATTCAGCTTTAATCACAGGAATAAATGACACTTTACTATATATTCACATAGAAAACAGCTGTTTTACACTGATATAATATTACACTGTTTTACTGTATTTATCATCTAATAAATTCAGCTTTAATCACAGGAATAAATGACACTTTACTATATATTCACATAGAAAACAGCTGTTTTACACTGATATAATATTACACTGTTTTACTGTATTTATCATCTAATAAATTCAGCTTTAATCACAGGAATAAATGACACTTTACTATATATTCACATAGAAAACAGCTGTTTTACACTGATATAATATTACACTGTTTTACTGTATTTATCATCTAATAAATTCAGCTTTAATCACAGGAATAAATGACACTACTATATATTCACATAGAAAACAGCTGTTTTACACTGATATAATATTACACTGTTTTACTGTATTTATCATCTAATAAATTCAGCTTTAATCACAGGAATAAATGACACTTTACTATATATTCACATAGAAAACAGCTGTTTTACACTGATATAATATTACACTGTTTTACTGTATTTATCATCTAATAAATTCAGCTTTAATCACAGGAATAAATGACACTTTACTATATATTCACATAGAAAACAGCTGTTTTACACTGATATAATATTACACTGTTTTACTGTATTTATCATCTAATAAATTCAGCTTTAATCACAGGAATAAATGACACTTTACTATATATTCACATAGAAAACAGCTGTTTTACACTGATATAATATTACACTGTTTTACTGTATTTATCATCTAATAAATTCAGCTTTAATCACAGGAATAAATGACACTTTACTATATATTCACATAGAAAACAGCTGTTTTACACTGATATAATATTACACTGATTTATTGTATCATCTAATAAATTCAGCTTTAATCACTGGAATAAATGACACTTTACTATATATTCACATAGAAAACAGCTGTTTTACACTGATATAATATTACACTGTTTTACTGTATTTATCATCTAATAAATTCAGCTTTAATCACTGGAATAAATGACACTTTACTATATATTCACATAGAAAACAGCTCTTATTTTTCATAAAACTAAGAGCAGAAGTGGCATAAATGCTTAAACTCGCTCATATTATTGTTCAGACGTACCTGTTGTGAAGTGAAGAAAAACACACAAGCACATCACATCTGAAATCTGTAGCGCAGCCATTTCTCTCTCTCTTCTTCTTCTTCTTCTCAGTTCTCGCACCATGATGCACACCTGCAATAAAGAGAAGTATTCAAGTTATTTTTGTTTACCCACTTCCTGAGAAAATCTTCCTTTTATTTAAAATGCTCTATACATTTGATACGCAGACCATTTTGTACATGTATCATGATTTTGAAAATATTACAACATAAACTGTTTGTTCTACACTGAATCAACACACTGATTTCACAAAACTGTAGGATGCAACTCAAATAAGTATAAATAATCCCTATGAGTCCCTCTAGTGGCCAACATCATGCTTCTGTCTGACATCATAAATGATAAAGACGCAAAACAGACTCACGTGACCATAAACACGCTCAAAAAAATAACACTTAATTTTAAATCCGTTCAAATAATCAAAAAAATTGTGTTTGTTTGTATGTTATGCCAATGTTTAGAGAACGTTATTGGAATGTTTTTCTGAACGTTCTAAAACAAGTAACATTTAAAAAAAGAACGTTGAACATTATTGGACCGTTACTTTTGAATGTTGTTCGGAACGTTCTAAAACTAGTAACATTTAAAAAACTAAGAGAAGTCTAACTACGCATCTTGTCTGTTTGTCACAGCAAGAATTACGTGAACCCGCAAACCAGGATTTGAACATGATCGCATGAATTCCCCGATATTTCAGCTATTGATCGATCATATCGCGCATCTGATGAAGCCGCTCTCATCTCAGCAGCTGTTGCTAGGAGAAACGCTCGTCCGCTCTGATTGGCTTGCATCCTTCAGCCTCCAGCCAATCCGCGTCAGATCCGATGAAGGTCCATGGCGTTGTATCCGCGAGCATCCTCGCGCCGTGTGCTGTGAAACACGCGATCATGCGTGTGCGTCGCGCAGGTTTTCGCGTGTCGTTGGCGGTGTGACGCCGAGCCTCCGGTGGAAATGGCGGATGGAGAGAGACGCTCGCTGCGGATGGAGAGAGAATGAGCGGAGCGACAGGCCGTTTGCTACAGTCACACGAGCGCCGCTTCACGACGGTTGGTGCATCATGTCATCGATCGGGCGGGATTGTGATCGCGTGAAGCGGCGCTGAACTCACGCGCTGCCGCTTCGGCCTGCTTCAGCCTCGCGTTTGTGTTGCTGTGATGCTTCAGTTTGATCGCACATGCAGAATAACATGCATATCCGCTGCTCTCGATTACAGCTTTCTGGAGATCATGCGGCTGTTCCGCGCATCACACACACACACACACACACACATTCATCTCTCTTGCGCACACTTTAAAATACTAGTTGCGCTCTTAAGATCAGAGTAAAACAGTGCTGTTCATTTCAGCAATCATTGATTATGGTTTTTCCTTCTCATTTATAGATGATCCTGACAGTATCTATGGACACCTGTGTCCTTCATCAGGTAATGGCGCGCGCGTGTGTGTGTGTGTGTGTGTGTGTGTGTGTGTGTGAGAGAGAGAGAGAGAGAGTGTGTGTGTGTGTGAGAGAGAGAGAGAGAAAGATGGAGTGTGTGTGTGTGTGATATAGATTTGATTATGTTCATATTCTCATAATGTCTAAAAGCAAAAGGCAATTGAATTAGTTTCATACGACCAGCTTGTTTAGTTTTTTACTAATTATTATTATTATTTCTTCTTATTATAATTATGCAGTTTTTAAATAAATGTTTAAATAAATGTTTTTACAGGTTATGCGAACATTAAGGAAACGTTTCATTTTTAACATTTTGCAAACATTATGTAAAGTTACTTTTGAATATTTTCTGAGAAGCAACATAAAAAAAGAAATATTTTTTCAGCAAAAGAAAAGTTCCATGAGTGAAGTATAAATAACATTGTGTGAGCATTAGTGAAAGCCAGATGTTTTTCACTGGAGGAACGTTGGTTTGCGACTGCGATACTAGAGTCATAAACGAGTTATGTCTGCAAAAGAATGCATTTCTGTTAAACTTTCTGTGAAATTAAACATCATATTAAAGGAGAAAAATATATAGTATTGGACTTCATACAAAGGTAATTCATTTCCGAGACGAGTGAAGTGTTTTTGATGAGTGTTTATGAAGAAAGTGTGTGTGGTGTGTTTTGATGTTGTGTCTGTGCGTGGGTTTAACGAGGCGTTCTCTCGTTTGCTGTGTTCTGGAAAGACTCTGATTGCTCCGGCACCATAGCAGCCGTTCTGGAGGAAAAGGAGGAGCGAGTGTTTCGGTGGCGTCACGCCCTGCTCCAGGGAATGGAGTACCACAGCTCCGGGACGCTGCCTCTGCTGGGCAGCCCGCGCTACTGTCCCGGCACCAACAGCGCCAGCGGGTACCTGTGCCAGACCGGGCACTGCTGCCAGGAGACCGGCTGCTGCACCTACTACTACGAGCTGTGGTGTGAGTGCCGCTGTTTACTGACGCATTACCACTCGAGTATCGCTTCCATCACTGACTCCGGTTAACTAGTGAAGAAACACTTTACTTTTACAACTAAATATACGAGTTACTGTTTCAAATCAGTGACTGAAGTTACTTTGTTTCCCATTTATTTACTGACGGCTCTCCTGTTCCTCATAGGCGATTGTGTGTCTGTCTGTGTGTGTGTGTGTGTGTGTGAGTAAGTGTTTTTGTGTGTGTGTGAGTGAGTGAGTTAGTATGTGTGTGTGTGTGTGTGTGTGTGTGTTTGTGTGTGTGTGTGTGTGTGTGTGTGTATGTGTGTGAAGGAGTGTGTGTGTGTGTGTGAGAACATGAGGATTATTGACGCTTTAGTTCAACTATAGGCAAAAATGATTTTAAGGTTTTTGGTTTTATTGGTGAATAAAGTGTTAAACTTCAATTCAATCCAGAACGGCAGCAGCGGAACAAACATTAATCTGCATTTCCTTCAGCCTTAATATTTCACTTTTGGTATGAAAAGGCCTTTACATTTGCCCAAAATTGTATTATATCAAAATAAAACAAATTGAATTTAAAACAATAAAACAAAAACAAAAAACAACCTCAGCCCAAGTGAGAAAAGTAACGCAAAAGTAATGCAACGCATAATCTTTTCTTAAAAACGAAGTAATGCAATATTGCAATACATCACTTCTCAGAGCAACACTGTCAACATACAAGAACTGTAAATATTCTTCCCAGCTAGAATTTTGTTAAACAATACGTTATTTCTAAATGTTCTCTGAACATCCAGGTTTAAAAATATCATTTATAATATATATATATATATATATATATATATATATATATATATAAAAAAATCTTGGTTATGTGAACATTAAGGGAACATTACCTTTTATCATTTTGTGAACGTTTTGAATGTTTTCTGTAAGTTCTGAAACAAGTAGTGACATAAAAAAAAATATTTGATGAACAACAAAAATGTTTCGCAAATGATGTATAAATAATGTTTTGGAACATTATTAAAGGCAAGAATTAACGTTCTTGGAAGAGCATTTACTCAAATCTGTAAGAGTCAGTACGTTCTCTAAAGCTATGGCAATGTTCCCTGTAAACTGGATTAAACATGCAGATTCTGCTCTTACTCGCCCTCATGCGGCTCCAAACCCGTCTGACTCTCTTTCAGTCTTGCTTGTTGATTTTGGGTGAAATGTTCCTGGAAAGACACTAGGGGAACAAGGGCAACATCTGATATCATCACAATCATCCAGTTGATTAATTACAGTACAATAAGACAATTGTTTTTTATTATGTTTTCTGAAATGTTATGAGTAAACGAGGCATAATCTAATTAATCTAATCTAATGCATACATTTCCAGACTTTAAATCTAAACATTGGATAAATTGTAGTTTATTATATTAGAGTTAATTATTTTTACTGAGGGGGTTTAGGATTTCTCTTTTTATCAGTGCATAAATCAAAAAATACTGTCAACATTCCAAAAAAAACAAGTTTTTAGGAATAAAGTGTTATATAAATTATATAAATATAAATATAAATATATATATAAATGAGTGTGAAATGTGAAGAAACCGCTCAGTAAAATCCTGCAGAATATAGTCAGGAATAATCCTGTAAGTTTTGCTGTTTGTAAATTCAGCTGAAATGAAGGAAAAACTCTTTAAATAAATCCATCGTAATTGAAATATATGGAAGCAAATAGATAAAGTGCAATAAAACTTTTTTTTAATGTTTTTCTCTGCTTTACTCTCTGAGTTTTACTTTTAGACATTTTATAGAAGGAAAATAGGCCATAATTCTAGAGCATGAAAGAACAATGGGTTTGCTTGTAATGCCCTAAATATATAAACATTTCAAACACTGGTTAGAATATACGACTGATTACTCATTACATAAAATACAATAGATTCCGTCATCTTTATTAGTCCACAATCATGTATAAATGACTTTATCTGCCCTGTGCATCGCCTACTCACTTATCAATCAACTATTGTTGGTTTCAAGCAGCTTTAAAAGAAGCATCTGATTATAAATAAAGTCTGAGTTGAGTTAACGCACTTTCAAAGGAAAAGAAATCATTACATAAAAGATCAAACATCATCACGACTAAAATGACAAACTTATTCAAAGACAATTCAAATAAATAAGTCTTCAGTTTGCTTTCAAAAACATCAATAGATTCAGCGTTTAGAGAAGATAAAGGATTTTGTGCCAAAAACGTCACGAAAAATCTTCAAGTGTGTGTGACGATATATTAGCATTCTGCATAAATAGCTGTTTACATCCACTAATTTGGATGCAAATTTTGGGTTATTGCATTTAAAAAACAGCTGGATGGAAATGCACATAAACTACGATGGAAATCAATACATTTTATGCCATTTTCCCAGGAAGATGTGTTCACACATTAGATGGAAACGCTGCTTTATTCTCAAATTGTTTATATAATATTCTTATTTTACGACTTTATGACACGACTTTCCTGTGTCTCTAACAGCAGAGAGAGCAGTAGACCGAAGTTTATTTATAATAAATTCTATATGGAATAAAATCAAATATTTCTTTCTAAAGTTACTTTTTGTAATATCTATTTGATGCTTTTGTCATTTTACACAATTATGATTGAGATCATTTAGATTAAAAAAATAATCGCTTGACAGTCCTGTTAATTCTGATAAAAGCATGGATGTTAATAAGTTAAATGTGCATGAATGTGTAGCTGGTGAGGCCTAGTTCATTCTGTGCGTTTGTCTCGTGTTTCAGGGTTTTGGCTGCTGTGGAGCGTGCTCATCCTGTTCAGCTGTTGCTGTGCGTATCGCCACCGGCAGGCCAAGCAGCGAGTCCAGCAGCAGCAGAGGCAGAGGGAGATCAACCTCATGGCCTATCATGGAGCGTGCAGTTACCCTTCCTCCATGTTTGACCTCAGTAAGAACTCACGCTCACAGAATAATATTCGAAAGAAAATTCACTCCTGGGTGCGAGTTATACGACTGAATCTTTGAGAATGATTGGCTTTGTATTTGAAAAGTTTTATTGTTAAAGTTGCACTCTATGAACACATTTAAACAAAGTACAGTAATACCTCGGTTTACGATTTTAATTTGTTCCAAGAGCGAAATTCTTGTACACCAAAACAATTTTCCCCATAAGAATGCACTAAAAATCAATCAATTCGTTCTACAGGAATTTGTTCCTTACTGCTTAGAGGGAGAATTTCCTACCTTCTTTCTATATGCTGTACTGTACGTGTATATTTCACTACGTGAACAATAGCGATCACAATTAATGTTAACAACACGAGGTAAAACCGCTGTAAATCACTTAAAAGTATCACTGTGATGAATGATGCAGCCAAACCGAGCGACGCTGAGAGAATGAACGAGTGAAGGGCTGATAAAGGGGTTGGAATGAGGGGTTTATGAGAGGCTGTGTTTAGGATCTTTTCCACACAAAAATGCGCGTGGGCGAGGGAATATTTTTCTCGTACACCGATTTGCTCGTATACAAAGTCACTCGTAAACCGAGGTATTACTCTATATTAATCTTGAGCTCTCATTGGCAGGTTTTCTCGCCTCACTTAAACTGCCATCCTATGAGGAAGTAGCAGCGCAGCCCAGCACCCCGCCCCCACCCTACAGCTCCGTCGCCTACCCACGAGGCTCCGCCCACCCCGGCCCGAGTCACATGCTGTCGTCACAGAGCTCTGACAACTACACCAGCTGCTCCTGCGACTCCTGCTGTCCGTCATCGCCCTGTAGCTCCTCCCCCTCTTCCGCCCAACTCACGGACGAGACCGACACGAGCCACGCCTCCACGCCCTCCCTCAACGAGCCCGGCCACACCCACTGCGCAATTATGCACAACGAGAGCGTTCCACTCAACGAAGCTGGCCAATCGCCGATGCTCGAAGCTGTGGGGGCGGAGCTTCCGTGCTCCGCCTCCTTGGATTGCAATGGGAACAACAATCTGGTGAAGAAGCTCAACACTACTAGCACAGATAATGTTACTGAAATATTAGATGCATCCCAAACCGTTAGTACTAACAATATCTGTGATGCCAACAATACTAACAGCCCGACGTCAAAGAATATTACCAGCGTTTCCATCTCGTCCTCTTCGTCTCTGCATCTCTTCTCAATCTCCGACCCGCTTGGCGTTCGTCCTGAGCCGCAGAGGGAGGAGCCTGTTGCTCCGCCCCCTCAGTCTCCGCCCAGGACAGCTCTCTTTTCTCCCGGCGTTGAACCTGAGCGCCGTGACTCTGCCGTGAGCGACCTAGACGTGGACCAAACGCACTTCCAGCAGAGACGGTTGACTGGCGACTCTGGCATCGAGGTTTGCCGCTGCCGAGTGGAACGTGAAGAAGAGGATGACGAGGAGGAGGAGGAGGAAGAAGAAGAACACTTACCGGCAGAGTCGGCCATGGGGACGGATGACACTCTTCACGATAGTCCAGACTGTTCGGCCAGAGCCAGACAGCTGCCAGATGATGGGGGCGGGAAAGAGGCGTGGCCTGTCTCATCGGTGGCTCCGCCCACTGAAGCAGTCGTCATTGCAATGGAAACCGACTGACCTTGTGCATAAATGAGTGTGAGACGAAAAGCACGCGGATCTTAGTCAGTGACGCTCTGTGAGAGCGACCGTACAGACTGACATTAGAAGGCACATATTCAGTCTTTGGTCGCACGCCAACGTACAATTTGGAATAGATATCATTAAGATAGCAGCAAATCATGTGACACTGAAGACTGGAGTAATGATGCTGAAAACTCAGCTTTAATCACAGGAATAAATTAGACTTTACTATATATTCACATAGAAAACAGTTGTTTTGATTAGTAAAAATATTTCACAATTTGTACTGTTGTTTGATCGAATAAGTGCAGACTTGATGAGACTTTTAAAAACATTTAAGAATCTTAGTGTTTGCGGGGCCCATTGAGGAAAAAACTATTTAATTTCTAATTTAACAATTTTTGCATTGAAATGCAGAGAGTATGTCTTAGATTTTTTTTTAATTAAATGTTTAACGTAACCTACAATGCAACACTTACTGTTGTTTGATTTTTGGCCATTCGTAGTACTAAAGTTCCTCTGCATCAGTCG
>JAWRVZ010000255.1:157500-162500 GCA_037043235.1 Rhodeus uyekii | reverse complement strand
CGGGACGAATGCGCATCACTTCACAAAGAGTGGCATCCAGGAACGGCAGACTGGACCGGTCACTCAGAGACGGCGGACGCTCCCGTCCCAGACACTCGTCCAGCTCAGCGTGAACACGATCCTGCACCTGCAGCACACACACACACAATGTGTGAGTGTATGTGTGTGAGTGTGAGTGTGTGTGTGTGAGTGTGTGTGTGTGTGTACCTGTGGGTGGTGCAGTAGGAACGCTATAGTCCACAGTAACGTGGTGGATGTCGTCTCGGCTCCGGCTCCAAACGTCTCAGCTGCCGTCATGAGCACATGATCCTCTGTGATGTCATCCTCCCCACCTGACCCTTTCATCTGGCCAATCAGAAGAGCGTCCAGAAGGTCTCGAGGCTCTCCGGGAGTGAGGGTCACCTGTGAGGTCAAAGGTCATGAAGATAACCCAAACATTTAAATATAAAGACCCTGCTATCTGACACCGTCATGTTGATTTATACAGCACTTTATATATTAGACTGTTGTAAGGCAGCAGCTTTACAGGAAGAAACAGTGCCATAGTCACTTTCAATTATAAATAAACCTTAAAAATTAAAAACGTTTGTGTCTGACCTCGACGGACTGAACCGTTCAAAGGAGGAGGAGCCTCAGAGCCACACCCACCTATTACATCATCATCACAGACCAATGGGAGTTCAGAGGGTTTACCAGCCGAAGCGAACTTCAGAAACGAACTCAAACACACTTCAATGGAGATTTTGCATGACGAAAGTGTGTGTTTGTACCTTGTGCTCCAGTAGTTTCTTGCGCAATAGTTGGTCTCGCACAGAAACGCATTCCTTCAGCTTCTTCAGGTCTTTGTTGGGGAAAATCTGATGAAATCAAATTGACATCAATTTACAGCATGATATTGAAAATGATTGTAATATTGTAGAGGAAACTGAACACAGACTCTGAGCCAGGGAAAGATGTCGACCAGTCCTCCTCTGGCGATGGTCTGGACGATGCCGTCGTTATAGTCCATGACCTTCAGGAGTTCAGGATCGTTCGGCTGGTACGAGGAACTGAACACGAGCCGACAGATGACGTTGGTGACGGCGCGCATCAGAACCGGACTCAGATCTGAACTCTGACCCCTGAAGGACTGGAGCTCCTCACACAGACTGTCTGCGGCCTCTAGAACTAACACACACACACACACACATATACATATGTCATAATCTTAATTTTTCACAAGCAAAATATTTGGTTTAAGAGTGAAATCTGGACATGCTTTTCACAAGACTTTACTTTAAGTGTATAGATATAAAAATGTTAAAACTGCAGAACATTTCCAGACTTGAATGGCGTTTACCGATGGTCTGCAGTTTACCGGATCCCTCGCCGAACAGCGTGAACGAGGAGTGAACCAGTCGCCGGTGGTTCTTCCACAGCGGACTGTAGTCGGCAAACGCAATATCCTTCCCTCCCTGAGTCAACAGATCCGTGGTCACCTGGAAAACAGAGAGAGTGAGGAGAGAAACTACAGGAACGTCAAGAGCTGCATCAGAAGCTATAATTAGATGTGCCACAGCTGCATCTTCAGGTATCACTTTGTCTGAAGAGAGAAGAATTGGCAAATCTTCAGTGCGGCAATGAAACGCAGCATCTCGTTCCCGCTTTCTCCAGGAACAGGGTCACAGTCGAGTAGCCCGAGACATTCCCTTTCAAAAGCTGTTCTACTGTCTGGACCCCTACGGTTGTGTAGTGTGTGCTCACGATCGTGTGAAAGATCTCAAACATGAGCTTGAGATGTGAGAGCCTGGAGTAGCATGAACATCCAACCAGTAAAATCTTATGACTGCATACGAACTGTATCACATACTCGCTGCAAGAGGCACCACTTGACAAAGCTGGTGGAATGAGTCCTAATTCCTCGAGGTGAATTCCACTGTTTACTTGGTGGTGACCGGCCCCCCAATTTTGACCTCCATAGCAGAGGATTGCTCTGACTTACGCCACTGTAGCTTATCAAGTGCTGACTCAAGAGGTTTGAAAGGGGCCTCAACCAGTTCCAAGAGGGAATCTTGGCTCTAACGGGAGGCCTCAGTCTCCTGCTCCCATGACTGACACGGGCTGGCAGAGGATGCATCCCAATTGGCATCCTGTCGGTCAAGGCATGGCAAACTAATGTAGCAGCCACGTAAACCGTGAGAGTGGCGGGCAAGTGCTTGTTAATGATTTCTCCTGTAGAGACTGGAGACTGAAGGTCCATCATGTTCGGTATCACCCAGGGTGAACCATCTAGGAGAAATATAATTTCTGTTTCAGCCAGAGACAAAACCCTTGTTGACAAATTCTGGCCAGGGCTCCCGGGAGAAGAGGGATTGGGGGAAACACATACAGGTGCATTCGGGCAATGTATACCCCATTGTGTCCAGACCCAAGGTGACTCAGAGAGAGGTAGAGGGGTCCCTTGAGAGGCAATGAGGTTCACCTCTCCTTTGCAGAATATCTCCCAGTTTTACTACCTCAGAATGGATTCGCCATTCTTCATTCGGTACAGTTTGTCTGGACCATAAATCTGTTTCCACATTCAGATATAAATTGCTCTGAAAGACAGGAACTTGTCCTGAGCCCAAGGTTCAGACGGCGTGAACACAGACTGCCCTGCTGATTTATATAGGAGACTAGCGCAGTGTTGTCAACATGGAGGCCCCTGAGCTGCTGGAGGAAGTATTTCAGGGCCAGAAATACAGCCATCACCTTAAGGCAGTTGATGCACCAATCGATATGATACTACCAGTCAGCCTGGTCCTGGTATCATGGCATGCAGTGCAGCACCAGCCTGACCTGCTGCTTGAAAAGCTTTCCCCAGCACAATGAAGGTGGGGAGAGTTGGTCCCTTGACTGATGTTGCAGACCCAGGGCAGAGATCTCTTCATCCTGAGGCATCATCACATAACCTCATGCATTTGCACAGACAATCAAACATCTCAAAATCGAAGGCACAAAGAAACGCAATGTGAAAGGTTTCCCTAATGAACAAGATAACTTTTGGAGGTCCTTGAAGAAGAGGAGAGACCATTATTGAGGCCCCAGAAATCTGTCCAAATTAGAGTGTCTGTAGCCTAGACCACCTCGAGTAGCTCCTCTTGCCTCCAGAGGGGGCGATCTCAATACCCATGCCAGAAGCAAGAGATTTGGAGTTCACTTTGGAGTCAGTGAACACTTCACAACGCTCGCAATCGCAAGGGCAGCAAACGCTCTTCCCCCAAACAAACAAACCAAAACTTTCCTTCTTGATAGATACAAAGAATTTCTCTGAACAGTGACTGTTGGGACATAACTCCTAACGAAGAGTAAGAGACTGAAAGAGCTTGCACACATGGTACGGATTACTCTCAAAACAAAGAAATCTGGAGATACAACTGTAGCACATTAATTAAAGCCTCTGACGAGCAACTAACGACATCACATCACCGTCAGACGCTGTTAAGTTAAAGTCCAAGTTCTTTGGCACGTTTGCGCACATGCTTCACGGCCGGAAACACACACAGTCTTCCCAAAGCGCTGATTCAGTGCCGCATTAACAGAAGCTTTTGAAAGGGAGCTACAATTTTAGTGTCAAACTGAAAATAGCTACATTTCGTATATGCAAAATATAATTAACACTACAGTCTCGTTGATCTAATGTCATGAACTATTGTGTAAATACAAAATATCTACATTTTCTACATGCAAAATGCAATTTCTTGCTCTTTTTCTTTGGTTTAGGGGTAAAATCTGTCCTTTTTTCATTCGTTTTCGATGAGCTTTTCTGTTGCGCAATCATTAGAGCATTGGTGCTTGCAACATCAAGGTCATGGGTTCGATTCCCAGGGAAAGCAAGAACTGATTAGAATGTCAATGTGTTTCTTGAATGCGATGATAAAAGCATCTGATAAATGCATGAATAAATGAGATTATCTTAAATACAAAGCTATTAAGTGTATAAATACACACATACACTATTCAGTGAGCTCTGTCGTTCTGTACTCACCATTTTGGGCCGTCCTGCGAACTCTCTTCCGCGCTGCAGCAGCACTTCCCGCGCCAGACTGGCCTCGCTCACCACCAGCGTGAAGTGAGGACCGGCGTACAGGCCGAACAGAGGGCCGTACCTGCCCGCCAGCTGCGTGAGGAGCAGGTGAGGCGGCAGAGCCGAGCGCAGGTGCAGCAGACTCCCCAAAACCGGCACTCGCGGCAGACACGGCAACGATGCGCTGCCTTGGGAAGACCGCAGCTGTCCCAGCATGCATTTCACCAGCAGCAGCAGCACAGCAGCGCAGCAACACACAGTCACTGAACACATGACGGACACAGGGAGCCGAGACTCCACGCAGGCTCATATAAGCGCTCGATGGAGGGCGGCCCGCAGCCACAGCCTTGGTTTGGGGTTGGCGGTCACAGAAACCCTGAGGCTGTTTGACCAATGACAGAGCAGCTCTGCTAGTTCACTGTTCATACAGAATTGTGCAGTTGAATGCAACAAATATATTTACTGTATTATAAATACTTGACAGAGGCTGAATAACAGGGCTTGCAACCTCAAAATTCAATTCTTTTTGGATTGGTTTGCATTGGATGATTCTACACATTACATTATAGCATTGTTTTTAAGCCAATATCATCTCTCTTTCTTCATTACATTCCTCCAATTAATCCAGATGCATTTTTGTTACATCGTGTTTCTCTTTGGTTTAATTTTTTTGAGCTTAAATAAATATAAAACTGTACAGGATAAACAAACAAACAAACTAGATACAGGTTTCAAGTTAATTATAAAAATAAAAACATTATTTTATTTTATTTAATTAGTAAATATAAAGTAAAACTGTATAGACTAAAACAAAAAAGACAACAAACAATGGATGTAAAAACTTAATTAGTAAAAATAAGGTTGACTATAAAAAGATACAGGTTCACAATTTAAGTAAACTATAAATATATAATTATTTTATTTAAATTAGTTAAGTAAAACGTTTTAAATTGAA
>JAWRVZ010000255.1:127500-152500 GCA_037043235.1 Rhodeus uyekii | reverse complement strand
TTCACTAACACACACACACACACACACACACACATTCACTAACACACACACACACACATACACATTCACTAACACACACACACACATTCACTAACACACACACACACACACACTAACACACACACACACACACACACATTCACTAACTCACACACACACACACACATTCACTAACCCACACACACACACATTCACTAACCCACACACACACACACACATTCACTAACACACACACACACATTCACTAACACACACACACACATTCACTAACACACACACACACATTCACTAACACACACACACACACACATACACACACACACACACACATACTCACTAACACACACACACACATTCACTAACACACACACACATACACACATTCACTAACACACACACACACACACACACACATTCACTAACACACACACACACACACACACACACACACACATTCACTAACACACACATTCACTAACACACACACTCACTAACACACACACACATTCACTAACACACACACACACACTCACATTCACTAACACACACACACTCACATTCACTAACACACACACACACACACACACACATACACACATTCACTAACACACACACACACACACACACACACACATTCACTAACACACACACACACATACACACATTCACTAACACACACACATACACACATTCACTAACACACACACATACACACATTCACTAACACACACACACACACATTCACTAACACACACATTCACTAACACACACACTCACTAACACACACACTCACTAACACACACACTCACTAACACACACACTCACTAACACACACACACATTCACTAACACACACACACACACTCACATTCACTAACACACACACACACATACACACATTCACTAACACACACACACACACACACATTCACTAACACACACACACACATACACACATTCACTAACACACACACATACACACATTCACTAACACACACACATACACACATTCACTAACACACACACATACACACATTCACTAACACACACACACATACACACATTCACTAACACACACACACACATTCACTAACACACACACACACACACACACATTCACTAACACACACACACACACATTCACTAACACACACACACACACATTCACTAACACACACACACACACACACATTCACTAACATACATACACACATTCACTAACACACACACATACACACATTCACTAACACACACACATACACACATTCACTAACACACACACACATACACACATTCACTAACACACACACACACACACACACACACATTCACTAACACACACACACACACATTCACTAACACACACACACACACACACACACATTCACTAACACACACACACACACACATTCACTAACACACACACACACACATTCACTAACACACACATTCACTAACACACACATTCACTAACACACACACACACATACACACATTCACTAACACACACACACACATTCACTAACACACACACACACACACATTCACTAACACACACACACACACACATACACATTCACTAACACACACACACACATACACACATTCACTAACACACACACACACACATTCACTAACACACACACACACACACACACACACACACACTCACTAACACACACACACACACATTCACTAACCCACACACACACATTCACTAACACACACACACACACACACACATTCACTAACACACACACACACATTCACTAACACACACACACACACATTCACTAACACACACACACATTCACTAACACACACACACATTCACTAACACACACACACACACACACATTCACTAACACACACACTCACTAACACACACATTCACTAACACACACACTCACTAACACACACACACATTCACTAACACACACACACTCACATTCACTAACACACACACACTCACATTCACTAACACACACACACATACACACACACATTCACCAACACACACACACACACACACATTCACTAACACACACACATACACACATTCACTAACACACACACACATTCACTAACACACACACACACACACACACATTCACTAACACACACACATACACACATTCACTAACACACACACACATTCACTAACACACACACACACACACATTCACTAACACACACACACACTTCACTAACACACACACACACACACATTCACTAACACACACACACACACACACATTCACTAACACACACACACACACATTCACTAACACACACACACACACATTCACTAACACACACACACACACATTCACTAACACACACACACACACATTCACTAACATACACACACACACACATTCACTAACACACACACACACACACACACATTCACTAACACACACACACACACATTCACTAACACACACACACACACACACACACACACACACACACATTCACTAACACACACACATACACACATTCACTAACACACACACACTTACACACACACTGAAAGCCACACAAACACACACACAGTCATGCACAGAGAGCCACACACACACACAGAGACACACAGACACTCAGACAGAGACACACACACACACACTCACACACAGAGACACTCTCTCTCTCACACACACACAGAGAGACACACACAGATACAAATACACTCATACAGACACACACAAATATACATACACACACACACTCACAGACACTCAGACACACACACACACAGACACACTCACACACAGACACTCAGACAGAGACACACAGACACAGACACACACACTCATACAGACAGAGACACACACACACACACAGAGAGACACACAGACACACACACACACACACACACAGAGACATAACAGACACACAAACACACTTACACACACATATAGACACATTCATGTGTTTATATTTATACACACACACACACACACACACTCAGTGCTGCATCTATCCTGCAGTTCATGAGAAACACACGAGCAGAAACTGCAACCACAATCATTTCCTCAAAACATATTCATATCTGATGTTCTCTCTTCCATCCATTTCTCAGCAGGACTCTGTTTCTGGCCCTCGTGAAGTTGTTGAGAAGACTTCGAGAATTAGCGTGGCTTTCAAGTCATTCGTGCCAATCTCACTTAGTCAGTCAAGGACACACACACACAAAACACAAAACACACACACACAAAACACACACACACACACACACAAGAAAGAATAAAAGCATGAGCTCTAAATAAACCGGGGCCGTGATGCTCCTGTGTGGGAGGAGTGAAGCTCGAGTCTCTCTCCGTCTTCCTCAACACACACAGCAGCGGCAGCACTGATCCAGGGTCAGCCAGCACTCCCTCAGAAACACACACACACTCACACACTCCCTCAGAAACACACACACACTCACACACTCCCTCAGGAACACACACACACACACACACACTCTCCCTCAGAAACACACACACACACACACACTCCCTCAGGAACACACACACACACACTCCCTCCCTCAGAAACACACACACACACACACACACTCCCTCAGGAACACACACACACACACACTCCCTCAGGAACACACACACACTCACACACTCCCTCAGGAACACACACACACTCACACACTCCCTCAGGAACACACACACACACACACACTCCCTCAGGAACACACACACACACACACACACACACACACTCCCTCAGGAACACACACACACACACACTCCCTCAGGAACACACACACACACACTCCCTCAGGAACACACACACACACACACTCCGTGTGACGGCTCAGTGTTTCTCAGCTGACCTCTGAGAAACACCACACTCGTCTGAAGCCGCTTCTCTCATGCAGATCTCCACGGCTCGAGTGCTTTTCATCACAGGATATCATCTCCATCTCTTCAGAAGAGTTTCTGACACACGAGCCTGAAGCTGAAGAGACACTGAAACCGTCGGCAGGGGGAGTCGGACGTTCAATCACTCGCTCAGAAACACACTGTTGCTGCTGTTCGGATCTCTTTCTGCTGGAGAAGAGAGGAGAGACAGACAGTTTTGCTGATATTCCAGAAACAGCACTTTTGCTCGAGTGATATTGCTCATAAATATTCACACGATACGCTGGTTTTTGGATGCATTTCCATTCATTTTCATGCCGTTTTTGCTCAAGCCTCCATTGATTTCTGCTCCTGGTGTTTGTGTGTGTGTGTGTGTGTGTGTGTGTGTGTGTGTGTGTGTGAGAAAAGGAGTGAAAAGCCTTGCAGATACTAATTAAGAGAGATTTCTGTCGGTCGCTCATCATTACATCACAATAAACGTGTAGCTACTTCATACTCGAATTCTGACAGTAAGCCCCGCCTTCTTTGATCTGATTGGCCATCTCAATCACGTTGATGCTGACGAGCTGTTAGATCAGTTTTTGACCTAAAAATGTAACTTTCAAAAGTTTGTCATCCGAACAACAAAGAGCGAGATTTAAAAACCCTGAAGAAACGCGAGCAGCTGCAAGGAGAATCACAGCATAACAATATTTGAAAATCACAAAGACAAAAGACAGTGAACTTAAAAGCCATAGAAGGAAAGAACTACAATCCCATGATGCATTGCAAACAGCATAAGCTCATGAAAAAGCAACATTCCAACCAACCAATCAAATTCGAGAGACAGATTTAGTTTATGCCAAGTTTGTGTCTTATTACCAGAGTTTTGTGCTTCAGCATCAGCGTTATTCACCATCACTCCCTCTGATTTTAGGGAGGACTCATGGAAGGCTCGGGTTTAAGGGTTGGGATTGGGTGAGAACTACATCTTCAGACAGGAACATTGTTCCAGGATCAGCAAAATATGTTGTGTTACTTGGCAAAGTCACATTAACTCATGGAGTCAGGATGGCATGCTGTAACGGCACATCTTCCATTACTTTTCTGCACAGCATCATGGGTAATGTAGTTTCTAACTTATTAAAAAAATTAAAAAAGCTGCATTTTTTCATTTTTGTATGCATATATCAGACGCTTTTATCATTGCATTCAAGAAACACATTGACATTCTAATCAGACTTTCCCTGGGAATCGAACCCATGACCTTGATGTTGCAAGCGCCACTCTCTACTGATTGAGCGATAGGAAAGCATTTTTCTGTATTTTCTGCATTGTTTTTTTCATGGCCCATTCTCCCTGACGGATGTGTGCACATGTATGATTGTCTCCTGCCTGTGAGATCCTGCAGCTGAGCTCGTGCCGCGCATCCGCAGCTCTCTCGCGGGGGCGGCCGTGTGTTTGGTGGGAATGCCTCTGGTTTGACAGCTGCCGGTCCCGGGAACGGGCTGCCCCGGAGCTCTCCCACGCCTCGACGACTCAGCGCTCTGAAACCATGGAAATGTCACCGAAAAATAGGCTTTATGAATCACGTGCAACAAGCTGCCACACTCACAGGCGTCTGCGCTTCTCCTTCTTACACAGAGCCATGTTTGGAATCAGTTTCCGGAAACAGAAAGAGGCCAATAGCTCTTATTATACAATGTGCTTGCAGGAAGACACGACTGATAATGTGTTCATGTGTAAATGCATGAACTCACATTCACAGATTATAGACCTGCACATATGTGCATGCATACTGACACCAACACGACCTAATTAAGTGGACTAATCGGTCTGAATTTAACCCATAATATACAACTTTACACACTTGATAGAGCTTTCCTGCAGCTCAAACAGTAGCGCTTGCAACATCAAGGTTATGGGTTCGATTCCCATGGAAAGCAAGAACTGATTAGAAAGTCAATGTGTTTCTTGAATGCAATGATAAAAGCAGCTGATAAATGCATAAAATTATCATATTTGAAAAGGTTGAATCTGACTCTAGACTAAAAGAAATAAATCCAATGACTAAACGCGTTTAGATCCTCTTACACAAGCCTCTTACAAAGCATTTGGATTTGTTTCACCTTTTTTGAAAGTGCATGCGTTGCATACAGAAGAATTAAGCTTGCATATAATGTTAGCGCAGGGGATTTTTAATGAATAGGTTCATTTCAAGTTTATTTCTTATTTTTTTACATATATAGAAAGGTGCACTGCAAAAAAAAATGTATAGAAAAAAGCTGTTTCATTATCATTCTTCGAACTTGTTTAAACACCTTATCCTTGTTTCTTATTTCACAGCAGTGTTGCATTCATTTCAGAATGAAACGGGCTTCCAAAAGCACCCGAGTCTCTCCAACTAATAAATGAAATCTCCATGGGAGGCTTTTATCAAAAGGCGCCAAAGCAGCGTTATGACTCACATTTGAAAGCATGGTCACAGATGCAGCTGCAGTCCAAATGTGCGCCACGGCTCATAAGCTGCTCTGGAGAAATGAAGCGTTACATAACAAATGATAAAACTGAGGTGCAACTCAGACCTCAGTCGAGCTTTCACCGTATGATCACGATCTCAGATCATTTAAATGCATGCTGTGTTTATATAAAGCGAACTTATACTGGCAATGTGAGTGTGCACACGCATAATAAAGCACTGCTCGGTTGATTTAGCATGGCATTTAGATGCATCATGCCATCCATTACACACAGGAAGGCTGTATTCATGCGTGTGGAGAGAACGGTTGCTGTCCACGGTGCTGAACCGATGCATCGACTACAGAACTGTCTCTGTATGCGGTGCTGAACCGATGCATCGACTACAGAACTGTCTCTGTATGCGGTGCTGAACCGATGCATCGACTACAGAACTGTCTCTGTTTGCGGTGCTGAACCGATGCATCGACTACAGAACTGTCTCTGTATGCGGTGCTGAACCGATGTATCGACTACAGAACTGTCTCTGTTTGCGGTGCTGAACCGATGCATCGACTACAGAACTGTCTCTGTTTGCGGTGCTGAACCGATGCATCGACTACAGAACTGTCTCTGTTTGCGGTGCTGAACCGATGCATCGACTACAGAACTGTCTCTGTTTGCGGTGCTGAACCGATGCATCGACTACAGAACTGTCTCTGTTTGCGGTGCTGAACCGATGCATCGACTACAGAACTGTCTCTGTTTGCGGTGCTGAACCGATGCATCGACTACAGAACTGTCTCTGTTTGCGGTGCTGAACCGATGCATCGACTACAGAACTGTCTCTGTTTGCGGTGCTGAACCGATGCATCGACTACAGAACTGTCTCTGTTTGCGGTGCTGAACCGATGCATCGACTACAGAACTGTCTCTGTTTGCGGTGCTGAACCGATGCATCGACTACAGAACTGTCTCTGTATGCGGTGCTGAACCGATGCATCGACTACAGAACTGTCTCTGTTTGCGGTGCTGAACCGATGCATCGACTACAGAACTGTCTCTGTTTGCGGTGCTGAACCGATGCATCGACTACAGAACTGTCTCTGTTTGCGGTGCTGAACCGATGCATCGACTACAGAACTGTCTCTGTTTGCGGTGCTGAACCGATGCATCGACTACAGAACTGTCTCTGTATGCGGTGCTGAACCGATGCATAAACTACAGAACTGTCTCTGTATGCGGTGCTGAACCGATGTATCGACTACAGAACTGTCTCTGTTTGCGGTGCTGAACCGATGCATCGACTACAGAACTGTCTCTGTTTGCGGTGCTGAACCGATGTATCGACTACAGAACTGTCTCTGTTTGCGGTGCTGAACCGATGCATAAACTACAGAACTGTCTCTGTATGCGGTGCTGAACCGATGCATCGACTACAGAACTGTCTCTGTTTGCGGTGCTGAACCGATGCATCAACTACAGAACTGTCTCTGTATGCGGTGCTGAACCGATGCATCAACTACAGAACTGTCTCTGTTTGCGGTGCTGAACCGATGTATCGACTACAGAACTGTCTCTGTTTGCGGTGCTGAACCGATGCATAAACTACAGAACTGTCTCTGTATGCGGTGCTGAACCGATGCATCAACTACAGAACTGTCTCTGTTTGCGGTGCTGAACCGATGCATCGACTACAGAACTGTCTCTGTTTGCGGTGCTGAACCGATGTATCGACTACAGAACTGTCTCTGTTTGCGGTGCTGAACCGATGTATCGACTACAGAACTGTCTCTGTTTGCGGTGCTGAACCGATGCATCGACTACAGAACTGTCTCTGTTTGCGGTGCTGAACCGATGTATCGACTACAGAACTGTCTCTGTTTGCGGTGCTGAACCGATGCATCGACTACAGAACTGTCTCTGTTTGCGGTGCTGAACCGATGTATCGACTACAGAACTGTCTCTGTATGCGGTGCTGAACCGATGTATCGACTACAGAACTGTCTCTGTTTGCGGTGCTGAACCGATGCATCGACTACAGAACTGTCTCTGTATGCGGTGCTGAACCGATGCATAAACTACAGAACTGTCTCTGTTTGCGGTGCTGAACCGATGCATCGACTACAGAACTGTCTCTGTATGCGGTGCTGAACCGATGTATCGACTACAGAACTGTCTCTGTATGCGGAACCGATGCATCGACTACAGAACTGTCTCTGTTTGCGGTGCTGAACCGATGCATCGACTACAGAACTGTCTCTGTATGCGGTGCTGAACCGATGTATCGACTACAGAACTGTCTCTGTTTGCGGTGCTGAACCGATGCATCAACTACAGAACTGTCTCTGTTTGCGGTGCTGAACCGATGCATCGACTACAGAACTGTCTCTGTTTGCGGTGCTGAACCGATGAATCGACTACAGAACTGTCTCTGTATGCGGTGCTGAACCGATGTATCGACTACAGAACTGTCTCTGTTTGCGGTGCTGAACCGATGCATCGACTACAGAACTGTCTCTGTTTGCGGTGCTGAACCGATGCATCGACTACAGAACTGTCTCTGTATGCGGTGCTGAACCGATGCATAAACTACAGAACTGTCTCTGTTTGCGGTGCTGAACCGATGCATCAACTACAGAACTGTCTCTGTTTGCGGTGCTGAACCGATGCATCGACTACAGAACTGTCTCTGTTTGCGGTGCTGAACCGATGAATCGACTACAGAACTGTCTCTGTATGCGGTGCTGAACCGATGTATCGACTACAGAACTGTCTCTGTATGCGGAACCGATGCATCGACTACAGAACTGTCTCTGTTTGCGGTGCTGAACCGATGCATCGACTACAGAACTGTCTCTGTATGCGGTGCTGAACCGATGTATCGACTACAGAACTGTCTCTGTATGCGGAACCGATGCATCGACTACAGAACTGTCTCTGTATGCGGTGCTGAACCGATGCATCGACTACAGAACTGTCTCTGTATGCGGTGCTGAACCGATGTATCGACTACAGAACTGTCTCTGTATGCGGAACCGATGCATCGACTACAGAACTGTCTCTGTTTGTGGTGCTGAACCGATGTATCGACTACAGAACTGTCTCTGTATGCGGAACCGATGCATCGACTACAGAACTGTCTCTGTATGCGGTGCTGAACCGATGCATCGACTACAGAACTGTCTCTGTATGCGGTGCTGAACCGATGCATCGACTACAGAACTGTCTCTGTTTGCGGTGCTGAACCGATGCATCGACTACAGAACTGTCTCTGTTTGCGGTGCTGAACCGATGCATCGACTACAGAACTGTCTCTGTTTGCGGTGCTGAACCGATGCATAAACTACAGAACTGTCTCTGTATGCGGTGCTGAACCGATGCATCGACTACAGAACTGTCTCTGTTTGCGGTGCTGAACCGATGCATCGACTACAGAACTGTCACTGTTTGCGGTGCTGAACCGATGCATCAACTACAGAACTGTCTCTGTTTGCGGTGCTGAACCGATGTATCGACTACAGAACTGTCTCTGTTTGCGGTGCTGAACCGATGCATCGACTACAGAACTGTCTCTGTTTGCGGTGCTGAACCGATGCATCGACTACAGAACTGTCTCTGTATGCGGTGCTGAACCAATGCATCGACTACAGAACTGTCTCTGTTTGCGGTGCTGAACCGATGCATCGACTACAGAACTGTCTCTGTATGCGGTGCTGAACCGATGCATCGACTACAGAACTGTCTCTGTTTGCGGTGCTGAACCGATGCATCGACTACAGAACTGTCTCTGTTTGCGGTGCTGAACCGATGCATCGACTACAGAACTGTCTCTGTTTGCGGTGCTGAACCGATGCATCGACTACAGAACTGTCTCTGTTTGCGGTGCTGAACCGATGCATCGACTACAGAACTGTCTCTGTTTGCGGTGCTGAACCGATGCATCGACTACAGAACTGTCTCTGTTTGCGGTGCTGAACCGATGCATCGACTACAGAACTGTCTCTGTATGCGGTGCTGAACCGATGCATAAACTACAGAACTGTCTCTGTATGCGGTGCTGAACCGATGTATCGACTACAGAACTGTCTCTGTTTGCGGTGCTGAACCGATGCATCGACTACAGAACTGTCTCTGTTTGCGGTGCTGAACCGATGTATCGACTACAGAACTGTCTCTGTTTGCGGTGCTGAACCGATGCATAAACTACAGAACTGTCTCTGTATGCGGTGCTGAACCGATGCATCGACTACAGAACTGTCTCTGTTTGCGGTGCTGAACCGATGCATCAACTACAGAACTGTCTCTGTATGCGGTGCTGAACCGATGCATCAACTACAGAACTGTCTCTGTTTGCGGTGCTGAACCGATGTATCGACTACAGAACTGTCTCTGTTTGCGGTGCTGAACCGATGCATAAACTACAGAACTGTCTCTGTATGCGGTGCTGAACCGATGCATCAACTACAGAACTGTCTCTGTTTGCGGTGCTGAACCGATGCATCGACTACAGAACTGTCTCTGTTTGCGGTGCTGAACCGATGAATCGACTACAGAACTGTCTCTGTATGCGGTGCTGAACCGATGTATCGACTACAGAACTGTCTCTGTTTGCGGTGCTGAACCGATGCATCGACTACAGAACTGTCTCTGTTTGCGGTGCTGAACCGATGCATCGACTACAGAACTGTCTCTGTATGCGGTGCTGAACCGATGCATAAACTACAGAACTGTCTCTGTTTGCGGTGCTGAACCGATGCATCGACTACAGAACTGTCTCTGTATGCGGTGCTGAACCGATGTATCGACTACAGAACTGTCTCTGTATGCGGAACCGATGCATCGACTACAGAACTGTCTCTGTTTGCGGTGCTGAACCGATGCATCGACTACAGAACTGTCTCTGTATGCGGTGCTGAACCGATGTATCGACTACAGAACTGTCTCTGTTTGCGGTGCTGAACCGATGCATCAACTACAGAGCTGTCTCTGTTTGCGGTGCTGAACCGATGCATCGACTACAGAACTGTCTCTGTTTGCGGTGCTGAACCGATGAATCGACTACAGAACTGTCTCTGTATGCGGTGCTGAACCGATGTATCGACTACAGAACTGTCTCTGTTTGCGGTGCTGAACCGATGCATCGACTACAGAACTGTCTCTGTTTGCGGTGCTGAACCGATGCATCGACTACAGAACTGTCTCTGTATGCGGTGCTGAACCGATGCATAAACTACAGAACTGTCTCTGTTTGCGGTGCTGAACCGATGTATCGACTACAGAACTGTCTCTGTTTGCGGTGCTGAACCGATGCATCGACTACAGAACTGTCTCTGTATGCGGTGCTGAACCGATGCATAAACTACAGAACTGTCTCTGTATGCGGTGCTGAACCGATGCATAAACTACAGAACTGTCTCTGTTTGCGGTGCTGAACCGATGCATCGACTACAGAACTGTCTCTGTATGCGGTGCTGAACCGATGCATCAACTACAGAACTGTCTCTGTTTGCGGTGCTGAACCGATGCATCGACTACAGAACTGTCTCTGTTTGCGGTGCTGAACCGATGAATCGACTACAGAACTGTCTCTGTATGCGGTGCTGAACCGATGTATCGACTACAGAACTGTCTCTGTATGCGGAACCGATGCATCGACTACAGAACTGTCTCTGTTTGCGGTGCTGAACCGATGCATCGACTACAGAACTGTCTCTGTATGCGGTGCTGAACCGATGTATCGACTACAGAACTGTCTCTGTATGCGGAACCGATGCATCGACTACAGAACTGTCTCTGTATGCGGTGCTGAACCGATGCATCGACTACAGAACTGTCTCTGTATGCGGTGCTGAACCGATGCATCAACTACAGAACTGTCTCTGTTTGCGGTGCTGAACCGATGCATCGACTACAGAACTGTCTCTGTATGCGGTGCTGAACCGATGCATCGACTACAGAACTGTCTCTGTATGTGGTGCTGAACCGATGCATCAACTACAGAACTGTCTCTGTTTGCGGTGCTGAACCGATGCATCGACTACAGAACTGTCTCTGTATGCGGTGCTGAACCGATGTATCGACTACAGAACTGTCTCTGTATGCGGAACCGATGCATCGACTACAGAACTGTCTCTGTATGCGTTGCTGAACCGATGCATCGACTACAGAACTGTCTCTGTTTGCGGTGCTGAACCGATGCATCAACTACAGAACTGTCTCTGTTTGCGGTGCTGAACCGATGCATCGACTACAGAACTGTCTCTGTTTGCGGTGCTGAACCGATGTATCGACTACAGAACTGTCTCTGTATGCGGAACCGATGCATCGACTACAGAACTGTCTCTGTATGCGGTGCTGAACCGATGCATCGACTACAGAACTGTCTCTGTATGCGGTGCTGAACCGATGTATCGACTACAGAACTGTCTCTGTATGCGGTGCTGAACCGATGCATCAACTACAGAACTGTCTCTGTTTGCGGTGCTGAACCGATGCATCGACTACAGAACTGTCTCTGTTTGCGGTGCTGAACCGATGCATCGACTACAGAACTGTCTCTGTTTGCGGTGCTGAACCGATGCATCAACTACAGAACTGTCTCTGTTTGCGGTGCTGAACCGATGCATCGACTACAGAACTGTCTCTGTTTGCGGTGCTGAACCGATGCATCAACTACAGAACTGTCTCTGTTTGCGGTGCTGAACCGATGCATCGACTACAGAACTGTCTCTGTTTGCGGTGCTGAACCGATGCATCGACTACAGAACTGTCTCTGTTTGCGGTGCTGAACCGATGCATCAACTACAGAACTGTCTCTGTTTGCGGTGCTGAACCGATGCATCGACTACAGAACTGTCTCTGTTTGCGGTGCTGAACCGATGCATCAACTACAGAACTGTCTCTGTTTGCGGTGCTGAACCGATGCATCGACTACAGAACTGTCTCTGTATGCGGTGCTGAACCGATGCATAAACTACAGAACTGTCTCTGTTTGCGGTGCTGAACCGATGCATCGACTACAGAACTGTCTCTGTATGCGGTGCTGAACCGATGCATAAACTACAGAACTGTCTCTGTATGCGGTGCTGAACCGATGCATCGACTACAGAACTGTCTCTGTATGCGGTGCTGAACCGATGCATCGACTACAGAACTGTCTCTGTATGCGGTGCTGAACCGATGCATCGACTACAGAACTGTCTCTGTTTGCGGTGCTGAACCGATGCATCGACTACAGAACTGTCTCTGTATGCGGTGCTGAACCGATGCATCGACTACAGAACTGTCTCTGTTTGCGGTGCTGAACCGATGCATCGACTACAGAACTGTCTCTGTATGCGGTGCTGAACCGATGCATAAACTACAGAACTGTCTCTGTATGCGGTGCTGAACCGATGCATCGACTACAGAACTGTCTCTGTATGCGGTGCTGAACCGATGCATCGACTACAGAACTGTCTCTGTATGCGGTGCTGAACCGATGCATAAACTACAGAACTGTCTCTGTATGCGGTGCTGAACCGATGCATCGACTACAGAACTGTCTCTGTATGCGGTGCTGAACCGATGCATCGACTACAGAACTGTCTCTGTATGCGGTGCTGAACCGATGCATAAACTACAGAACTGTCTCTGTATGCGGTGCTGAACCGATGCATCGACTACAGAACTGTCTCTGTATGCGGTGCTGAACCGATGCATCGACTACAGAACTGTCTCTGTATGCGGTGCTGAACCGATGCATCGACTACAGAACTGTATCTGTTTGCGGTGCTGAACCGATGCATCGACTACAGAACTGTCTCTGTTTGCGGTGCTGAACCGATGCATCGACTACAGAACTGTCTCTGTATGCGGTGCTGAACCGATGCATCGACTACAGAACTGTCTCTGTATGCGGTGCTGAACCGATGCATCGACTACAGAACTGTCTCTGTATGCGGTGCTGAACCGATGCATCGACTACAGAACTGTATCTGTTTGCGGTGCTGAACCGATGCATCGACTACAGAACTGTCTCTGTATGCGGTGCTGAACCGATGCATCGACTACAGAACTGTCTCTGTTTGCGGTGCTGAACCGATGCATAAACTACAGAACTGTCTCTGTTTGTGGTGCTGAACCAATGCATCGACTACAAAATGATGAGAACTAACTGATCTCACATCAGCTTCCCCTTACAAAACATCAGCTCACGTGATTAGGAAAAGGGAACAAAGTGCAGATGCAAAACATGCTTGATATGTGACATTTTTCCTGCTACAGTGAATGCATGCAACTGAGCATCTCTCGTCTGTTATATCAGCATTGCTCGCTGTTTTAATATCGCTCGTCTCATCGTTTGCACCCATCAGATCGTCTGTGAGGAGTCACTCGAGGCTCTTTCGGTTTGACACTGTTCCATTGCAAACATAATGGCCGCCTGTCATTCACAAAGCGCCTCATTTTTCCGCAATGGTCTTCAGGAAAGTCTCCGCTACGTCACGCCCCTGTGCCCATTTTCGGAGGGGAACCCCGTCACATCCTCTGCCCATATTTGGGCAAGAGCGGTCCAAAGCCTGTACACGGCGGGGAATCCTCCTGCCGACGTAGATGAGCAGCGGGCGGAGCATCGGCGGAGCTGAACCGTATAAAAGGCGGATGAGGAATTCCGGCAAACGAATCGACGGAGACAAGAACCTGGAGGAAGCCAAACGAGCTCTTACTGGAACAGAGAAAAGGGAATCCCAAAGCTTTACCTTGAAGGAAATAATTCCCACGACATTTCTTGTGGATTTTGCTCCGTATTCAAATCGACATAATGCTGAACACCGTGGACTTCAGCGCTTTGGATCTGCTTTGCGCACAAACGCTTCCTCAGGAGGACCAATCTCCCCCTCAGAACCAACCTGATGCTGGTGAGTTTATTATCTGACTTCGAGCTGAAGATGCAATGATGCACCATAACCTAATATTACATACAATGCATAAAATATAACTGCATATTCTGAGATTTAAACCTTCTTAAATATTGGCATTGATGCCTTTAACAGCCATCGAATCTTTCCATAAAAGGTTCCTTTAGGATAAAATACACTGTTATTTTAAGGTTCTTTAATGGCATACATGTATTATGTATATATTGCAACATGCACTGAGCAGTTGAGGAATTTAATCGTTGGAGATCATTAGTTTGGATGTGCTGATGCAGTGAGTCAACATTATGTAACGCACTCTCTCCTCTTTCTCTCGCAGCTTTCGGTCTGTTGAAGCCCAAAGCAGAGCCGCTGGACGCCGGGTTTCCCGAGTGCTCCAGTGACGGGTTCCCGCCGTCTCCGCTGACCTACACCGGCAGCTTCTACACGGAGTCCGGGCCGTGCAGCGCCGACGCGCTCCTCAACATCCTCACGGAGATCGTCGGCATCTCCGCGGCGCCCGAGCACTTCTCCGGGATCTCTCGCGGGAGCGCGCTGTCACGCCAGGAGTCGCTGTTATCCACCGGGAGCTCGCTGGGATCGCCGGAATCGCTGTGCAACGACTCGTCGGACGAGTTCCTGGAGGCGAGCGCGCAACACGCGTCTTACCCTGCGGTTAAGAGCGAGTTTGGGAGCAGCTGCAACGGCGGGGATCTCTTCGAGGGCTTCTGTACCTCTCACGAGCCCTCAGACCTGGATGACATCATTGACCTGCTGTCCCCGCTGGGTCCCGAGACCGACTCGATTTTGGACACGTGGATCAAGCAAGAGCCCTTGGAACAGGCGAGCGCGCTAAACTTCACGCCCAACTTCCAGATTCCCCCACCAGCGCCCACCTCCCACGAAAACAGCCTTTACAGAAGCATCGCGTTCCCGGGGTTCGGCTGCACAACGACCGCGCTCGCCGACGCGCTGGACTCGCTGCTCTCCACAACCACGCTCACTCAAAGAAGCAAACCGCGCGCTAGGAAGGGCGCGCCCCGCGAGAAGCCCTTCTCCTGCCCGGTGGAGAACTGCGAGCGCCGCTTCTCCCGCTCCGACGAGCTGAACCGCCACGTGCGCATCCACACCGGCCACAAGCCCTTCCAGTGCCGCGTGTGCCTGCGCTGCTTCAGCCGCAGCGACCACCTCACCACTCACATGCGCACGCACACCGGCGAGAAGCCGTTCTCCTGCGACGTGTGCGGGCGCCGCTTCGCGCGCAGTGACGAGAGGAAGCGGCACGGTCGCGTGCACCTCAAGCAGCGCGAGAGGCTGCAGCAGAAGACGGAGCTCCTCGCCGCGTGCGCGTTCGAGCTCCAGTGCGCGTGAGCTCCAGTGCCACTCCACCGGCTCCGATCTGCCCGTTCTGGGAGGTTTACGGCTCGAGCGCGACGCAGTTCAACGCAACAGCGGCTCGGCTAAAAAGAGGAAGCTCGCACCACACGTGAAGCGTTGATGCGCGAGCTTGGCATGCGGCTGAACGCTTATAAACACTCATTTATTGTCTGCAAAGCCAGGCAGGTTTCAGCACTTCCGGTGGACAGCACCTCAAACACTAAGTTTAACGCACAAACGCAGTGAAAAATGTCGAGGAAGGTTGAAGACTCGAACCTCAGATGTTGTTTATGAAATATCCTGCATGTCTTGATGTAAACGTGCACTTGTTTTCCACTGCTGTACCTCGCTGGCATGCAACACGTGACGTCCGTTTGAACTCGTTGTATTTTGATACATGACTTTATAAAGCACACGAGAAGAGCTCTATATATTTGTACGGTATTGATTGTAATTTTGTATCGTCGATTTTCAAGAGAGTAAGGAAAGTCTATCTTATAGGTGATTAATACGTGATTGTATTCCACTTTCGACAGCAGAATGTGTTCGGTTGGTTCTTGGGAACCTGATGCGCTGTCGAGTATAAACTTCAACATGGTAGTTGAGTTGCAGTAGCACACTTACATGTGCACAATCACTTCCGGTTTCTTCTGGAATCGCTGTTGTCTATTTGCCTTTGAAAACTGTTCTCGTGCATTGAAACGCTGTTAAATGCCTTGTGAATAATTGAATGTTTCGAATAAAACTTTATTTATTGACATTACTCCTTTGGTGTTTAATGGGTGTGTTGTATGACACTAAACACACATGCATGCATTAGAAACATGTATGACACTAAACACACATGAATGCATCAGAAACACACATGTATGCCACTAAACACACATGCGTGCATCAGAAAAACACACATGCTCAGTGTTTAGTGCTACTCTCCACATTTTGCAATAACTGTAATGTCTAAATGAACTGGGTTTAATCAAGTGGTTATTGATTCAAGAATATTAAAGCAATGAAACAAATCATAGAATTCAAATTTCAAACAGGAAATAAAATAAAAATAATGAATGAATAAAGTGAGCTGGTCATTACTGAAAGATTATTAAATATTGTATATAAAATTCGAATTTCATACAGGCAATACAATTTATATATATATATAGTTTTTTTTTGTTTTTTTGTTTTTTAAATAAACTAGTCAAAAATGTTCAGCACTTTTCATGTGGGTCGTTTTCACCTTCACTCTCGATCTAGCGCCATCTATCGGTGTCCAATGAAACTCACTCGGTCTAATTCTGTTAGAAAGATGCTTATAACTCGCGTGAATGATCTAATCTAGCACCAATATAATGTATTCCCCTTTAATTTGACATATTTACTAGATTTATCTAATTTCAGCACCGCTCGTGGTGGACAGTGCCGCTCGTGCACAGAAGCGCGCGCCCGACTCTCGTGCACACAGATGCATTTTTCTAACCTCCTTTTCCCTTCTACACTCCTCCAGTAGTGTGTTTGACGTCAGAGGCGACCGGAGCTGCTGCTCGTGCACGGATGGGCTGGATGAGTTTCGCAGGTCTGTGGAAAACGAGAGTCCAGACAGAGGGATTTCACTCGCGAGGAGGGTGAGCATGAAACTCTCAGACATGCTGACATGCTTAATATTCCAATAACAGGCGTGTGGGTGATGCACGTGAAGTTATCGGGCTGGGTCGCGCGCACGCTTCACACACAGCAGGCAGATTCCGATGCATGATGCAGAGGATCACATTCATTCGCTTTCTCTGATTCGCATGAAAATGTTTCCTCAAAGTATATTCGCTATGATAAAACAACATAAATCGGCCGTTTAAGCAGAAGATAGTGCGTTTTTATAATCGATGTGAACATGAATTTGTCTAGGCTGTATTTCATCATCACGGGGTTAATGGAGCTGGACTCGGACCGCTTTTGTCTTCATCATATTCATGCGTAAATAACGCGGAGCGCGCGCACAGTCACGCATGAATTCCGGCACGTCACTTAGAATCTTTCACAAGCACGCGCGCGCAGTTCACTTCATGTGTGTGAATTTGAACCGGCTGAACTCGCGCTGAAAATACGATTGGCATTTCCTTCATGTGGACCTCTGGCAGCTGCCACAATAAATACGATAAATATATAGAACAAACAACAAGCAGGGAAGAGATTGTGATGCAAGACATTGAAATATTTGTATATAGTAGGGCTAATTTATTTAAACAAGTGTGAGACGTACCTCCAACAAATACATACACCAAAACAACACAAGGGTACCAGTGGCTGCCCAGTGACTCTAATGTGCCATGAGCGCAACAAGAGTACAATTCACATTCATGTCTGTAACAAACAGATGCATATTGATCATTTAAAAGCACTTTAAACTGTAACAAATCAAGTGTTGCCACGATAGCTAGTGTATTCCAGTGGCGTAGCCACGGGGGGGCCTGGGTGGATTTCATCCACCTCATTTACATGTGCGGCCCCCTCAGATTTTCAATTGTTTAAATCGCGACTGTGAAAACTAAAGTGAAAACACATATCGCCCGCTATACAAGACGATCGCAACGCACCCTAAAGTCAAGAATAGCGCGCTACGCTTCACACCTCAACCAATCTTGGCTGAGAGGTTAAGGCGATGCACTAGAAATCCATTGTGTTTTCCCCGCGCGGGTTCGAATCCTGCCGACTACGTTATGCTCAGGCCCCCTCATTTTAAGCTGGGCCCCCTCAAAAATAAAATTCTGGCTACGCCCCTGGTGTATTCATAATGGTTTGGATGTGTAACGGATGCTACTCACAGGCAGAGATCCAAATGCGTGTCTTTAATAAGAATGGTCGTGCAGGCGGATAGTCAGGACAGGCAGATAACAATCACGAGCGATAATCCAGGCACAGGTCGGGGCAGGCAGAACAGAATCAAAATCAGCAACAGGAAACCAAACGCTCAGAATGATCACCGCAGCAAATCAAGAGTTTGCACTAACAGTGCATCCAGTCCAGCTGGTGCAGTAATCAGTCCACTGAACAGCATCATGGGAAATGTAGTGTGTGTTCGTCAGTATGTGTGTGAGAGCTCCCTCCGGTGGCCAGAGGGGGGAAGCGCGGAGCTCGTAATCATAACAGGATGATACTGAAGTTACAGACGTGTCTTTTTTCTTTTGCAGGTGCAATACGTCTGAACAAGCCTTTTAGGATCGAAATGCTTCTGAGAATTCTGAAACAACCACGACTGAAACAATCGTGATATGGTCATGAAACAATTCTGAAACACTACTGAAAGTAATGCTACTGCAATGATTCGAAATCACTACAGAAACTATTTATAAATGCTACTGAAACATTGAGAAAACATCCTGAAACACAAAAGAAACAACAAACATCCTGAAACACTCCTGAATCACTACTAAAATAACGGCTACTGAAACGACATGGAAACTCTGCTGAAGCTCCAGAAATGCTCACTGAAGGAGTTCGTCGTGAGACTCGGGAGTTGTTCTGTGAGTGTGTGAGCACGTCGTCGCAGGATGTCCACCAGCACTGAGCTGCCGTTGTGCTGCCCGACCTGTGGAGAGGCGTGTGGGTTTGGAGATCATCTGTCCAGCTGCCAGAAACTCTGTCTGAAGCCGAGGCGAAGCTCTGAGGGGGGACTGATGTCCCTGTACGCACAGCGAGAGAGCAACATCGCTCATCCGCTGCGCCTGGAGCTCCTGGAAGGCCTGGGTTTGGCGACCCGAAAGATCCTCATCCAGAGGGACTCGCCGTCCTCGGTGCTGGCGGTCACCGTGACTTCCAGGGCCGCGGAGGCGGAGGCAGACGCCGGTCACGCCGTGGCCCAGCTGGGGGTGCCGTGGCTGGGCAGGCTGGCGCTGGAGGCTCGGCTTCAGCAGCTGGCGCTGGAGGTGCAGGAACGCGTGTCGCTCAAACTGGAGGCTTTGCAGGACGAGGTGAAGAGGAGGAGCGTGGAGGTGAGGAGAGCTAGGAGAGAGAGTGAACGAATGCACAGAGAGAAGCAAGAGGCGGAGGAGAGAGCGGCTAAGCTGGAGCGTCAGGTGGACATTTCCGTGGAGATGCTGGCCAGCCTCAAATACGAGCTGAGAGAGAGAGACGAGCAGCTCCGACGCAAACAACAGTGAGTGTTAGATTAGCCGTGCAATTTCAGCAAACAATGATGGTTGTCCAGTTTTCGGTTTCGGACTGAAATCATTTTGGAGGACTGAAATCATTGACCGAAACAAACTTGTTCGGTTTCAGTTTCCACCTAAATGAAACCTTTGGTAAACAGATCATTCAGGTGCATCACTAGTGTAGAGTGTGTGTGAGATGCATGCTGTGTGTTGCAGGGAAGTGTGTGACCTGGACAGGTTTGTGCGGGACACGGCGTTCCAGGAAGCGAGCGCGAAGATCCGCCTGCAGCGCTTCATTGAGGATCTGCTGGAGAGAGCGGAGCGGGCCGAGACGCAGCTGCAGAACATCCACGATGATGTCACTTCCTCTCACAGGTTCCTGGCAGGAAGCAGAGCTGCAGGATATCAGGTACAGGCTATAAGTGTGTGGACCAAACCGATACAGATCATCAGCTCAGGGTTCAACGTACAATTTATTTAAGACAGAGGTTTTCAAAGTCTGAGACAGTGACACAACCCAAGTGTCCCTTTTGACACAACCCACCCAATGCCGCCCCCCCAAGAAAAAAAATGTGCGATTGTTGGTTGTTGAGCACCACTGCCGCTTGCAGCCAATGACATCACAGGGAAATATAAAATGATACAAGTTTGGCGAGTTATTATTAGACTCATTTTTTACAACTCTCCGTGCCTCCGCTGGCATGCTCTGGCGCCCCCCAGGGGAGGCGCGCCCCACACTTTGAAAACCCCAGCTTTAAGACAATCATATACTGACAGACAGACTTGAATTTAAGGATGGGAAATCATATTACCGTTATTTAAATGTATATAGACAATTTAAAGATGGATGGCTGGGATGACAGAATTATGGATGATGGATGGAATGATAGAATGATGGATGGATGGACAGATATAGATATTTATATTTACATTTAGATAGCTACTACTAGCTAACAAATGGCACATGGAAGCATGGTTATTAGAGTAAAAACTAAGACTAAAACAATAAAAAATATTGCTTGAAATAAAAGTGAAGTGTGCACTGTGTAGTGAACACTACTATATTGTACACTGTGCATTAGCTGTGCATTGTTCAGTAATCTCATCTGTTAATAAACTCATGATTGTGTTTGTGTGATTGTGTTTCTCAGAGGAGTTACAGCGTGTCGGCGGCGAGCAGGAGATCTTCTCATCTGTCGGATCAGCTCTACAGGTGCAGTACTGGACATTTACACGCATGGACAAGACACGTCTGTCCAAATCACACGCACAAGCATTAGAACAGGAACGTTAATAGGCTGCACTGCTCAGCGATTTGCATAATCATTTTCAAAACCAACATGGAGCAATGTGGATAATATCATGGATCTGGATCCCGTTTGAAAGTAAAGACGTCATTAGAGTAATGCATGAGACTCCAGTGGTTTAATCTCCGTTTCATGAAGCGACACGAGTGTGTGAGTGATTGTTCAAGAAACAGATGACAGAATAATAATCTCTGCATCGATGCAACATCGTCTGCTCTCATGAACAGATGGGAGATGTTCTGAAAAAATAGCGGTAAATTATGTTTAACTAAAAATAATTGCAAAATTCTGCAGTGAATTTAAAAAATATTTATTTAATTAACTTGGAAAAACTAAAAGAAATTGGCTTGAGTGAATGATTCAATGACTCACTCGTAAAGATTCACTTGTTTCATTACTGAATGAATCACTTTTTTAAACTAATCTCTTGAATGAATGATTCAGTGATTCAATTATAAAGATTCACTTGTTTCATTACTGGATGAATCAGTGTTCCTAAACGAATCTCTTGAATGAATGATTCAATGACTCACTCGTAAAGATTCACTTGTTTCATTACTGAATGAATCACTTTTTTAAACTAATCTCTTGAATGAATGATTCAGTGATTAAATTATAAAGATTCACTTGTTTCATTACTGGATGAATCAGTGTTCTTTAACGAATCTCTTGAGTGAATGATTCAATGACTCACTCATAAAGATTCACTTGTTTCATTACTGGATGAATCAGTGTTCTTTAACGAATCTCTTGAATGAATGATTCAATGACTCACTCATAAAGATTCACTTGTTTCATTACTGGATGAATCAGTGTTCCTAAACGAATCTCTTGAATGAATGATTCAATGACTCACTCGTAAAGATTCACTTGTTTCATTACTGAATGAATCACTTTTTTAAACTAATCTCTTGAATGAATGATTCAGTGATTAAATTATAAAGATTCACTTGTTTCATTACTGGATGAATCAGTGTTCCTAAACGAATCTCTTGAATGAATGATTCAATGACTCACTCGTAAAGATTCACTTGTTTCATTACTGGATGAATCACTTTTTTAAACTAATCTCTTGAATGAATGATTCAGTGATTAAATTATAAAGATTCACTTGTTTCATTACTGGATGAATCAGTGTTCTTTAACGAATCTCTTGAGTGAATGATTCAATGACTCACTCATAAAGATTCACTTGTTTCATTACTGAATGAATCACTTTTTTAAACTAATCTCTTGAATGAATGATTCAGTGATTAAATTATAAAGATTCACTTGTTTCATTACTGGATGAATCAGTGTTCTTTAACGAATCTCTTGAGTGAATGATTCAATGACTCACTCATAAAGATTCACTTGTTTCATTACTGGATGAATCAGTGTTCTTTAACGAATCTCTTGAATGAATGATTCAATGACTCACTCATAAAGATTCACTTGTTTCATTACTGGATGAATCAGTGTTCCTAAACGAATCTCTTGAATGAATGATTCAATGACTCACTCGTAAAGATTCACTTGTTTCATTACTGAATGAATCACTTTTTTAAACTAATCTCTTGAATGAATGATTCAGTGATTAAATTATAAAGATTCACTTGTTTCATTACTGGATGAATCAGTGTTCCTAAACGAATCTCTTGAATGAATGATTCAATGACTCACTCGTAAAGATTCACTTGTTTCATTACTGGATGAATCACTTTTTTAAACTAATCTCTTGAATGAATGATTCAGTGATTAAATTATAAAGATTCACTTGTTTCATTACTGGATGAATCAGTGTTCTTTAACGAATCTCTTGAGTGAATGATTCAATGACTCACTCATAAAGATTCACTTGTTTCATTACTGGATGAATCAGTGTTCTTTAACGAATCTCTTGAATGAATGATTCAATGACTCACTCATAAAGATTCACTTGTTTCATTACTGGATGAATCAGTGTTCCTAAACGAATCTCTTGAATGAATGATTCAATGACTCACTCGTAAAGATTCACTTGTTTCATTACTGAATGAATCACTTTTTTAAACTAATCTCTTGAATGAATGATTCAGTGATTAAATTATAAAGATTCACTTGTTTCATTACTGGATGAATCAGTGTTCCTAAACGAATCTCTTGAATGAATGATTCAATGACTCACTCGTAAAGATTCACTTGTTTCATTACTGGATGAATCACTTTTTTAAACTAATCTCTTGAATGAATGATTCAGTGATTAAATTATAAAGATTCACTTGTTTCATTACTGGATGAATCAGTGTTCTTTAACGAATCTCTTGAGTGAATGATTCAATGACTCACTCATAAAGATTCACTTGTTTCATTACTGGATGAATCAGTGTTCTTTAACGAATCTCTTGAATGAATGATTCAATGACTCACTCATAAAGATTCACTTGTTTCATTACTGGATGAATCAGTGTTCCTAAACGAATCTCTTGAATGAATGATTCAATGACTCACTCGTAAAGATTCACTTGTTTCATTACTGAATGAATCACTTTTTTAAACTAATCTCTTGAATGAATGATTCAGTGATTAAATTATAAAGATTCACTTGTTTCATTACTGGATGAATCAGTGTTCCTAAACGAATCTCTTGAATGAATGATTCAATGACTCACTCGTAAAGATTCACTTGTTTCATTACTGGATGAATCACTTTTTTAAACTAATCTCTTGAATGAATGATTCAGTGATTAAATTATAAAGATTCACTTGTTTCATTACTGGATGTATCAGTGTTCTTTAACGAATCTCTTGAGTGAATGATTCAATGACTCACTCATAAAGATTCACTTGTTTCATTACTGGATGAATCAGTGTTCTTTAACGAATCTCTTGAATGAATGATTCAATGACTCACTCATAAAGATTCACTTGTTTCATTACTGGATGAATCAGTGTTCCTAAACGAATCTCTTGAATGAATGATTCAATGACTCACTCGTAAAGATTCACTTGTTTCATTACTGG
>JAWRVZ010000255.1:112500-122500 GCA_037043235.1 Rhodeus uyekii | reverse complement strand
ATCTGTGTGTGCTGGAGCTGGATCACATGAACGAGCTGAACCAGGAGGGAGCGGCTGACATCTGCCGAGACGGACTCCAGCAGCTCCACACACTCTCCTTCATCTCCACACCCGTCACCGCTAAAGCCATACTGCACTTCACCAGTGAGCAGCACACCGTCCTTGCTTCACAAAGACTGAGCCCCACACACACACACACACACACACACACACACACACACACACTCAGACTTTTTTTAGTGTTTAATTCTAATTAAGTTAAAAGTATTTACAGATTTATGTTTCCATTATTTTTAGTATGTGTTTTATTTTGATATTTTTTTTATTTTAAAAACATGTATTTAAATTTCTGATTTTATTTAATTAATAAATAAAAATTATTATTTATTAAAATAAATAAAGTTTTTAAAATAAAGTGTTTATTTTCATTTATTTTCATTTAAATGTATTTATTTAATTTGTACAGTTTTATGATTTAGTTAATTATTCATCCTTCAGGAAATCCACAGACATGCAGAAATATTGTTTTAATATTTGCATGTAAATTCCAGTTTCACACTTATTTGCATGCTGAATTGTGATTGGTTTGCATCTATTTAAGCAGCTGCACTGCAAAAACACTGTGATTTTGTGTGTTGATTGACGTACAGCAACTCTTTTGACGCATCTGCTCTGTGTGTGTGTGTGTGAGGTGTGTGTGTCAATCTGAAGTGTGTCGTGGTTCAGTTGTGTATCGCTGATTACTTCGAGGACGCTGACAACGAAGAAGCCAAGAGATTATTTGAGGAGATAATCAACAACCTGCAGGTGAAATCACCAACACGTCACAGATAACACATCAAACATTCAGCACTTTAGTGGCATCATATCCATGGAAACTTTCCATCCCATCAAAGGTTCTTTGGGTTTTTAAATGTTTTTTCCCACTAAGAGTGTATATTTATATTTAATAAAGCATGAAACAGGAATATTGGGTTTGTGATTCGAATTAAATGTATTTTATTTCATCAGGCATTAAGAAAGCGGCCGGGTCTGAGTGACGTCCTGCAGATCAAAGTGGACAAACCCTGAGAACGAGGACAATACTGTGACAATCTGACGCATGCATGCACACACACACAATCACACACAAACACACGCACATGCACAAACACACACACAAACGCACATGCACAAACACACATACACACCCACCCACCCACGCAAGCACACACACACACACACACACACAAACGCACTTACACATATGTACAAACAGACACACAAACACATACACATATGCACAAACACATACACATATGCACAAACACCTACACACATGCACATGCACAAACACACATACAAATACACACACACACGCACACATACATACAAATGCACAAACACCCACACACAAAGCACAAACGCACATTCCCAAACTTACATGCACGCACATGCACAAACACACATGCCCAACACACACAAATACACATGCCCAAACTTACACACACGCACATGCATAAACACACACACAAACACACACACACACACATCCATAAACACATGCACATACATATAAATGCACAAATACTTACACAAATGCACAAACACACACACACACACACAAATAAGGCACTTTTGAGCATGGAGAGTTGTAGATTTGAGACAGATGCACAATTCTAAAGCAACTACACACACTCAGGTCTGCTGATTTTTTATATTCAAGTAGTTTTAGGATTCTGACCCAAATATATTATGATAGCGGTTAGACGTGTCGTGATAAATGATGTTTTACTAACAAAACACAAGCAATCAGCACAAGAGCAGCTGCATATAAAGATCAGCTCTCCTCCTCTCTCTCCGTTATTCCCAGACAGGGATTGGGAAGATCCAGCCAAACTCCAGCCTGTCCTCGCACAGCACGCCACACACACACATACACACACACATTACACACTGTATCTGACTGTTGTGAGTGTCAGTAAATGTTATTGAAGTCACTTATTTGAGTTCAGTGCACATGTATGCATGAACACAAAGATCTTCCACAACCTCAGACAGGAGGAATCCAGATCTGTTTAGTGTGTGTGTGTGTTTTATTCACGGGCTGCATCCGAAATCACACACTTTCTCTACTTTATCGTACGTGAAAAACTGTACGCGACAAGAGTAGAGCCTGGATTTATCGTCCTTATACAAGAGCAGGCTAAATGTACCGGATGACTTACTACTCACAGTTCTGCGTATGACAGACTCTTTTCTATCCCATGATGCACCGAGACAGGATTTATGAATGCCAGTGAAGCGTCGCAAGTAGATCACATGATAAAAACATACATAATACACACACTCATACTGTATAGAACGTGATGTAATTACTCAAAACAAGTACCTGACCTTCTCCAGAGAGTGCAGTGATGCCTTGAGATACGAGCATAATCCGTTCCAGGACGAGCTTGTAACTCGAGTTGCTCGTATCTCAAATATTTACTCGTATCTCAAAGCAAAAAAAATCTTGAAGGCTTGCTCATATCTCAGAGTACTCGTATGTCGGGACGCTCGTATCTCAAGGCATCACTGTATGTGTTTTCGGACGCAGCCACAGTTTCAGTCACGTGACAGAAAAGACCTGGAGGGCAAAACATCTGTAGATCCATCAGTTTTCCATCTGTTTCGAGGCACGTTTTGTCCACTTGTGATCCATAAACAGCACCTGCTGCCATAAATCAAACATTTAAAACAGACGGACAAACACGGGACGTCATTTAATGTGCCAAAATCACACTCAGATGAGCCCAGAATATGAACACGACACGCAAACGGCTAAGAGATTTACTTATGATGGAAAACACTTACAGAGAAACATTACAAATAGCATAAATTTGGTCGCTTTCCTGCAGCTCTAACCGTAGAGAGCAGCGCTTGCAACATCAAGGTCATGGGTTCAATTCCCAGTGAAAGCAAGAACTGATTAGAATGTCAATGTGTTTCTTGAATGCGATGCAAGTCACTTTTGCATCCCTGTGATTCATCTGAAAGCGGCGCATGAACGAGTGAAAACAGACTTTTCAGTTTGGAATGATATGATTTCACTAATAGTTTTAAACGTCTGTATTTCCTGTCGACCAAAGCTGTTGATAATACTTTACGATGCAAATGATAGTGCTAAAAATATCCTGACAGCAGCTTTTAGACGATCTGACTGTGAGCGAATAAACTGCCACATTAATGGGATGAAAGATGTTTTATTCCCTCACGAGAAACACATTCACATCTTCTGAAACCAGTGATCGTATTTATATTCCTCTGCTTTTCTATGGCTCAAAAATAATCAATCATCGCACTTTTCATCTTCTTCTCCTGATCTTTGTCACTTTAAGAAGAGAGGCTGTTGTCGTTTAAATGACGGTTTGTTTTAATCAGGTTATTAATATTAGATGTGCAGCAATAATTGTCATTCTTTGTCATGTTTGACTGTTTGATTCATGAAGTTTATTAACTGTGTTAGTCCGTGAAAGTTTCTTAAGGATGATTTAAGCAAATGTTGATATGATTATTTGAGATATCCAGGTGAATATTACCTCATTTAAAACAGATGATGTTGTTTGCAGGAACAAATGGAAGTGCAAACCAAAAAATAAATGAATAAACCTGAATATTGTCATTTGTAATGCGTGTCTTTTTGTATGTGCACTTTAAACTGGGTGTAGAAACAATTTTCACTAATTGCTAGAACACTTTGAATTGTAAAATGTACCTGTAAAATATTTTACGGTTCATTTTGTTAAAACACTGAAGACGTAGCAAAACACACTGTGTGTGTGTGTGTGCGCGCGCGCAAAACTGAAACGCTTGTGGAATCGATCAGAAAGCATGAGTTTCAGATAATGAGCTCGTCACCTGATGGATCAGCATGTTGTTCTCTGGGACAGAAGGATCTTCCGGAATGGCAGGTGCATCCTCGCACAGATCCTGTGTAACCGTTGCGAGCGGGACTCGACCGGCGTCTCTGGCATGGGAGCTGGAGGCCGGTGCCGGCGTTTCACAAACACCTGGAGTGTGCAGTGATTCCTTCCTGCTACACAACGACACAATCCCAAGGAATCACATTACATCTAAACAAACTGTGGACAAAAATCCAGCAAACTAACAGACTGCGATCGCAATGCACGTTTCTGAAAGTCTGCATCATGTCCTCACCAAATGAAGCAACAACAGAGTAAAACTTCAGGAACCTGATAATGATTATCTATTGAGTTTCAGAGACTCACACACTCTTCTGATTGTTGGCTGATGATTGATGTTGTGATCGACACACAGTCTCATCGCATCGGTTCAGACACGCCGTTTAAATCGTTTAAACGCCGTAAAACTCAAGAAACAGAGCAAACCATCACAAGCTGTTTATTTACCATTTTCTTTATTTACCCTGTTTTTGTTTATTTCCTGTTTTGTTTAGTTTGTGTTTTTGTTTATTTCCTTTTTTGTTTGTTTTCCATTTTTGTTTATCTCCTGTTTTGTTAATTTCCCCTAACATGGTGAAGTTTTTTTATAGGAGTGTGACAGAAATGTGTAGGCTATTCATATATTATGCTTTTCATTTTAATCCATGATTATGTTTTGTTTCTTGATTATTATTAATGACATTAATTGCATTTCCTGTTCTGTAGAATTGTTTAGTATTAAATCCCCCTATTCATTCCCCCTGTTTCATTTATTTCAAACATCACATTCATGCATTTATCAGCTGCTTTTATCATCACATTCAAGAAATACATTGACATTCTAATCAGTTCTTGCTTTCCCTGGGAATCAAACCCATTACCTTGATGTTGCAAGCGCTGCTCTCTACTATTAGTCACACATGATGACCCACTTTTGCTAATGTCGGACGGCATTAAGACCGCGCGGAGGAGTCCGAGGCGCGCGCCCCATCCGCGGCCGCTCACCTGCAGGGGGGTGTCGCGCGCAGAGGTGCGCGCTCCCGTCCACGGCCATGCTGCCCGGTTACAGCGCGGCGCGCGCCTCCGAACCGCTCGCGTTTTAGGGCGGATCGGGATTTTTTTGAGACAGTGTGTCGACCGGGAGTTTGCGTGGCGGAACCATCTGGATTTTCTCCCGCCCTCGACTCGGATGGAGAGCAGCTTTACGCGCGCGTGAACGCGGAGGAAACCGACGCCGGTGCTTTTGTGTTGATGCAAATGATGCGCCCGGTAAACGCGCAGCGGGGAGAGCGGCGCGTCCGCTCGCGCTGATCACAATAGCGGTAACAATACGAGCGGAGATAAACGAGCAGCTTCGCGCGGTGGGATCACGGGACGGGGAGATGTCTCTGAGCAGGAGCATCGAGCTCGAGCACTTCGATGAACGGGACAAGGCGCACCGGTCCAAGCGCGCGGCGGTGTCGGGCGGCTCGGGCTCGCGGGCGAGCAGTCTGGTCCCGAGTCCCGCGCACAGCGCCAACTGCAGCTTCTACCGCACGCGCACGCTGCAGGCGCTCAGCTCCGAGAAACGAGCCAAGAAGGTCCGGTTCTACCGCAACGGCGACCGCTACTTCAAGGGTCTGGTGTACGCGGTGTCCAGCGACCGCTTCAGGTCAATGGACGCGCTGCTCGCCGAACTGACGCGCGCGCTCGCGGACAACCTGCACCTGCCGCAAGGTGTGCGCAACATCTACAGCGCGGACGGCGCGAGGAAGGTCGCGAGCCTGGAGGAGCTCGTGGAAGGTCAGCATGCGGCGCAGGGGGCGAGGGTGACCGTGTGAGGTCGCAGGCTCGAACCCCTGATGGTTCACACAGGCTCAAGGCTCTTCGTGAGCCACAGATATATTACACACATGCGGAGAAATGCTGAAAAGAATTGCGCGTTTGGACATTGTGTTTGCGTTAGTAATGTGTAATATTAACAAGTATTATGATATCGTCTATATATAATATTATATAGGCTTATTAAACAGATAAATATATATATTAAATATAATATATTATGTTTTAATATATGACTTTACAAATTATAAAAATCAAATAAAACAAATGTATTATATATATATATATATATACACAACATTTTATATTTTAATACATCAATTTTACAAATGATAAATGGAAATTTTAATATAGCAAACAGCCTTTATTATCTCTGTAGAAACAGAAGCTTTTTAAAGAGCTTTTTTAAAATTACATCTATCTACTGGCACTAAAGTTTCCCAGATGAAGGATTTGTGTTATATATACTGCATGCTTCAATATCTCATGAATATTCATATATCGATGGCCCCTCCCACTTTCAGCACCTCAGACAGTGATCGATTTTGCTCTTATATGATCATAAATACAGTAAAAGAGTGAAAACAGCTGATATAATATTACACTGTTTTACTGTATTTATCATCTAATAAATTCAGCTTTAATCACAGGAATCAGACAGTGATCGATTTTGCTCTTATATGATCATAAATACAGTAAAACGAGCTGTTTTACAGCTGATATAATATTACACTGTTTTACTGTATTTATCATCTAATAAATTCAGCTTTAATCACAGGAATAAATGACGACTTTACTATATATTCACATAGAAAACGGCTGTTTTACACTGATATAATATTACACTGTTTTACTGTATTTATCATCTAATAAATTCAGCTTTAATCACAGGAATAAATGACACTTTACTATATATTCACATAGAAAACAGCTGTTTTACACTGATATAATATTACACTGTTTTACTGTATTTATCATCTAATAAATTCAGCTTTAATCACAGGAATAAATGACACTTTACTATATATTCACATAGAAAACAACTGTTTTACACTGATATAATATTACACTGTTTTACTGTATTTATCATCTAATAAATTCAGCTTTAATCACAGGAATAAATGACACTTTACTATATATTCACATAGAAAACAGCTGTTTTACACTGATATAATATTACACTGTTTTACTGTATTTATCATCTAATAAATTCAGCTTTAATCACAGGAATAAATGACACTTTACTATATATTCACATAGAAAACAGCTGTTTTACACTGATATAATATTACACTGTTTTACTGTATTTATCATCTAATAAATTCAGCTTTAATCACAGGAATAAATGACACTTTACTATATATTCACATAGAAAACAGCTGTTTTACACTGATATAATATTACACTGTTTTAATGTATTTATCATCTAATAAATTCAGCTTTAATCACAGGAATAAATGACACTTTACTACATATTCACATAGAAAACAGCTGTTTTACACTGATATAATATTACACTGTTTTACTGTATTTATCATCTAATAAATTCAGCTTTAATCACAGGAATAAATGACACTTTTTTATATATTCACATAGAAAACAGCTGTTTTACACTGATATAATATTACACTGTTTTACTGTATTTATCATCTAATAAATTCAGCTTTAATGAGCAGAAGAGTTTAATTGCAGGAGTTGAATGGTGACACAGCTGATATTTTCCTCAAACATCTGGAGTGTTTGAGTTTGAGCAGATGTCTGAATCGACAGAAACAGAGATTCAGCTGTGGTTTATTTTTGGACTCATCAGAGAATAAGACGCTGGTCGCACGAGGACTCGTCAGCTTGTGGATTATAGTATTAGATTATAGCTGAGACACGAACAGATGTGCACATTTACACCTGGCACATATTGATTTGACCCCTGGGGGTCAATGAGTTGCCATGGCGATCAGGGGCCGTCAGATGGGTGAATGAACCGGCTTCTAGAAGGAACGTCAATCGCTGCATAAGCATTTTCACTTGCAGATACAATTAACAGAATGAACGCTAGCAAGTGCAAATGGTTTGATGATGGTGGTCCAACGTTGCTTTGTAACCATAGCAACCACGTAGAAATGCCCTAGCAACCATAAAGCAGTTCTCATCACAAACAGGGGTTTGGTGAGTTTTGTTAAAAACCTTAATTATTACAATTTATGAATGAATTAAATCTAAATCGTGTGAAATTAATAGTAAAATAAAACATACAAAGTAAAGGTAAAATAAATGCTGAATATAATGCAGAAATATAAATAATAATTATTAAATTTAAAATAAATTAATTTGTGATAAATCATGAAAATGTGAGATTAAATAAACAATTTTAACAAATGTACAATGTTTTAACTTTTTAAATACAACAAAAAAAATTTTTTGAAAAAAAGATAAAACAAAATGTAGTATTATGAATTTTTAAAACAAAACAAACATTAAAAGACATTATTGTAAAGTAAAAATGTTATATGTTACTTATTTGGTATTTCATGGCGGGAAGGAACAAGTGAAGGTTGTTTAAATCAAAATTGTATCTGAGCAAAAACGCAACTGACCTGTGCTGTTCGTGCCGCAGGTGAGAGTTACGTGTGCGCCTCCAATGAGCCCTACAGGAAGGTGGACTACACCAAGAACGTCAACCCTAACTGGGGCTCGCGGATGGCTGGGGCGGGGCTGGGCGTGGGGGCGGGGCCAGTGGGCGGAGCCATGCGTCCGGGGCCTCCACGCGCGCCAGGGGAATCCAGGGACTCGAAAGACTTTATCAAGCCCAAGCTGGTGACGGTGATCCGGAGCGGCGTGAAGCCACGCAAGGCCGTGAGGATCCTGCTGAATAAGAAGACGGCGCACTCCTTTGACCAGGTGCTCGCTGACATCACAGAGGCCATCAAACTGGACTCAGGTGTGGTGAAGAGACTCTACACGCTGGACGGCAAACAGGTACACACATACTAGCCCAACCATCGCATCCAACAAAAGAAGTTTGTAAATATATACAGTGATGTGAAAAAGTGTTTGCTCCCTTCCTGGTTTCTTATTTTCTTGCATGTTTGTCACAATTAGATGTTTCAGATCATTTATTAAGGGAAAACAAAATCCAAACCTACATGACTCTGTTAAAACATAACTGTGGTTTATCACTCCTGAGTTCAGTTTCTGTAGTCACACACAGGCCTGATTTACTGTCACAGCTGTTCTCAATCAAGAAATCACTTAAATAGGACCTTCCTGATAAAGTGAAGCAGAACAAAAGATCTTCCGAAGCTAAACATCATGCTGAGATCCAGGAACAATTGAGAAAGACAGTAATTGAGGTCTTTCAGTCTTGAAAAGGTTATAAAGCCATTTCTAAAGCTTTGGGAATCCAGCGAATCACAGTAAGAGTTATTATCCAGAAATGGAGAAAACATGGAACAGTGGTGAAGCTTCCCAGGAGCAACCATCGGGAATCCTCCAATGTGTCTGAATTACAACAATTCTGCAAAGATGAGAGGAACAAACTTCCTCCACAGCTGAAAAACACTCAGTGCAGTTATTAGATTTAGGGGAAACACTTTTTCACACAGGATCAGGAAGGTTTAGATTTAATTTTCCCTTGTGTGTGTATGTGTGTGTGTGTGTGTGTGTGTGTGTGTATGTGAGAGAATGAGTGTGTGTGATCCGCGTGAACATGCGAAAAATGCAAAGGAAAAGCTTTGAATTTTTAGTTCATCGTACCCTCATTCCAAATTATTTAAAGGGACAGTTCACCCAGAAATCATTTACTCGCCTCATATTTAAATATAATAAAAAATTTTTGCTCATATTTTTATGGTTTAAGGTCAAATATTGGAATGCAGCAACAAATATCAGTAACACTTTAAGGTGACACACTGTTTTAAGTTATTACATGTAGTTACTATAGTAATAACAGTAAATTATGCATAATTACACATGACTAACCCTGAACCGAACCCTAACCGTCACTGCCAGGATTATATTTCTTTTCTGTGCATCTTCTGATAACAGTAACTCTATAGTAAGTTCATGTAGTTCGTTGATGTTACTCTGTAAGTACAATGTAACTACATCTAAGATAAAGTGTAACTCACTACTGTATATTATTATACATTTTAAATATTATTCCTAATTTCTTATCTTGCCATTTTACTATTTATATGTGTAATGCACGCTCTAAGTGATGACTCTCGTTATGAATCATAAGTCGAGAACAGAAGAGTAGA
>JAWRVZ010000255.1:95000-107500 GCA_037043235.1 Rhodeus uyekii | reverse complement strand
GGCGGGGACCTGTTCGACGCCATCACCTGCTCCACGAAATACACGGAGCGGGACGCCAGCGCCATGCTGTTCAACCTGACCGGCGCGCTGAGATACCTGCACCGCATGAACATCGTCCACAGAGACATTAAACCAGAGAACCTGCTGGTACACACACACTCTCACACACACACACACTCTCACACACTCTCACACTCTCTCACACTCTCTCACACTCTCTCACACTCTCTCACACTCTCTCACACTCTCTCACACTCTCTCACACTCTCTCACTCTCTCTCACTCTCTCACACTCTCTCTCACTCTCTCTCACTCTCTCTCACTCTCTCACACTCTCTCACACTCTCTCACACTCTCTCACACTCTCTCACACTCTCTCACTCTCTCACTCTCTCACACTCTCTCACTCTCTCTCACTCTCTCTCACTCTCTCACACTCTCTCACACTCTCTCACTCTCTCTCACTCTCACTCTCTCTCACTCTCTCTCACTCTCTCACACTCTCTCACACTCTCTCACACTCTCTCACACTCTCTCACACTCTCTCACACTCTCTCACACTCTCTCACACTCTCTCACACTCTCTCACACTCTCTCACACTCTCTCACACTCTCTCACACTCTCTCACACTCTCTCACTCTCTCTCACTCTCTCTCACTCTCTCACACTCTCTCACTCTCTCTCACTCTCTCTCACTCTCACTCTCTCTCACTCTCTCTCACTCTCTCTCACTCTCTCACACTCTCTCACACTCTCTCACTCTCTCACACTCTCTCTCACTCTCTCACACTCTCTCACACTCTCTCACACTCTCTCACTCTCTCTCACTCTCACTCTCTCTCACTCTCTCTCACTCTCTCTCACTCTCTCACACTCTCTCACACTCTCTCACTCTCTCACACTCTCTCTCACTCTCTCACACTCTCTCACACTCTCTCACACTCTCTCACACTCTCTCACTCTCTCTCACTCTCTCTCTCTCTCACTCTCTCACACTCTCTCACACTCTCTCACACTCTCTCACACTCTCTCACACTCTCTCACTCTCTCACTCTCTCACACTCTCTCACTCTCTCTCACTCTCTCTCACTCTCTCACACTCTCTCACACTCTCTCACTCTCTCTCACTCTCACTCTCTCTCACTCTCTCTCACTCTCTCTCACTCTCTCACACTCTCTCACACTCTCTCACTCTCTCACTCTCTCACACTCTCTCACACTCTCTCACACTCTCTCACACTCTCTCACTCTCACACTCTCTCACACTCTCTCACTCTCTCTCACTCTCTCACACTCTCTCTCACTCTCTCTCACTCTCTCTCACTCTCTCACACTCTCTCACACTCTCTCACACTCTCTCTCACTCTCTCACACTCTCTCACTCTCTCACACTCTCTCACTCTCTCTCACTCTCTCTCACTCTCTCTCACTCTCTCTCACTCTCTCTCACTCTCTCACACTCTCTCACACTCTCTCACACTCTCTCACACTCTCTCACACTCTCTCACACTCTCTCACACTCTCTCACACTCTCTCACACTCTCTCACACTCTCTCACACTCTCTCACTCTCTCTCACTCTCACTCTCTCTCACTCTCTCACTCTCTCTCTCTCACTCTCTCTCACTCTCTCACACTCTCTCTCACTCTCTCACACACCCTCTCACACACTCTCACTCTCTCACTCTCACACACACACTCTCTCACTCACTCTCTCACTCACTCACTCTCTCACACACTCACACTCTCTCACACACTCACACTCTCTCACACACTCACACTCTCTCACACTCTCTCACTCTCTCACACACTCTCACTCTCTCACACTCACTCACTCTCTCACTCACTCTCACTCTCTCACACACTCACACTCTCTCACACACTCACACTCTCTCACACACTCACACTCTCTCACACACTCACACTCTCTCACACACTCACACTCTCTCACACACTCACACTCTCTCACACACTCACACTCTCTCACACACTCACACTCTCTCACACACTCACACTCTCTCACACACTCACACTCTCTCACACACTCACACTCTCTCACACACACACTCTCTCACACACACTCTCACTCACACACACACTCTCACACACACACTCTCTCACACACACTCTCACTCACACAATCTCTCACTCTCACACTCACACAGGGTTTAAACGCTTGTGTGTGTGTGTCTGTAGGTGTGTGAGTATCCCGACGGCACCAAGTCTCTGAAGTTGGGTGATTTTGGTCTGGCTACGGTGGTGGAGGGGCCGCTGTACACCGTCTGCGGGACGCCCACCTATGTGGCGCCGGAGATCATCGCAGAGAGCGGGTAAAACTCTGCCGCATCATCATACTTCATACACACACATGAAACAATCACGCTTAAAACCAGAAACAACGGCAGAGCCATACGCTGACCCCAAACACAAGCGGACTGCGGTCTGTTTCAGTCCCGTGAGCACAGCGGGATCAGTGTGATCGACCGCAGCAGGAAGCCTGAAGAGAGCAAACAAGGATTGTGTGGAGCAGCAGTAACGCCGCTGATAACACCGATAAGCATGTCGCTGATACACGGATGAGCTTTGGCAGCGGCAGCAGAAAAGCCTAAAGACAAGCGTGTTCCTGATGTCAGAATCAGCACTGATTCAAACCCAACCACGACTTTCTCTCTTCCGTCTGTCGTCAATCTCTCGCTCCGTTTTCCTGTTGAACGCACTGTTGCAGAGTTTCCTTTCATAACGCTCTTATTCTCCACGGTAGAGTTTAACCTGCTGTTCTGAGAAACCCGGAGTAAGAAAAGGGTCGATATCTTCTTACAGCAAAACTCAATTGTTTTTCATCACTGAATCCTTCATTCCTGTTTTTCACTGCAAGCCGAGACAAACAAGATAAGCCGTAAACAACACGCGTGTTACTGAAACCAGAGCAATCGATCACATGTTGCCAACGACCTCAGAGCTTTACATTTAGCTCAGCTTTCCTGTGTGTCTAACAGCAAAGAGTGGCGCTTGCAACATCAAGGTCATGGGTTCGATTCCCAGGGAAAGCAAGAACTGATTAGAATATCAATGTGATATTCTGAGGCACAGCCCCCTTCTGGAAAACACCCGCTCATTCGCATCTAAAGATGCATGAATGCTTTTCCTTCCACTCAAAATGGGCGTTTATATCATCGTGTGTGTGTGTCAGGTACGGGCTGAAGGTGGACATCTGGGCGGCCGGCGTGATCTCGTATATCCTGCTGTGCGGCTTTCCTCCGTTCCGCAGCGAGAGGAACCAGCAGGAGGAGCTGTTCGAGCAGATCTTACTGGGCCGACTGGAGTTCCCCTCCCCGTACTGGGACAACATCAGCGCCTCCGCCAAGGTCAGCAGTGCACACACACACACACACACACACACACACATCTACCTCTGTAATACTGAGACGGAGGTGTGGAAGCCTGTTTAAGAACCTGTTAATCATAATTATGACATTTTATCTTATTTATGATTTTATTATCTATTTAGTATGCTACAATTTCAACTTTCACTCACATACAAAAACATGCACTCACACACACACTCTCTCACACACAAACACACGCTCACACTCTCTCTCTCCCACACACTCAAACAAATGCACACACACACATATACACTCCCACTAACTTATGCACACACACACTCACACATGTAAACTCACACACACACACGTGCAAATACACTCAAACAAACTCACATACGCAAACACGCACATGCAGACAAACACATTGACACACACCCTCTCTCTCTCTCAAACACACTCACACACACACAAACACACATACACCCACCCTCTCTCTCTCTCTCTCTCTCTCTCTCTCTCACACACACACGCAAACACATTGACACACCCTCTCTCGCTCTCTCAAACAAACACACACACCCGCGCAAACCCGCACACAAACACATTGACATACACCCTCTCTCTCTCTTTCAAATACACACTCACACACAGTTACACACACCCTCTCTTTCACACACATTTTGACTGACCATTTGTTTTTGGTTTGTCACAATTTCCTCTTTTTGTCAGTTTTAATATACTGTCCTAATTTTAATTTGTCATTTTGACAGTTTTAACTTAGTATGTCATAATTATGAGTCAATTATTCTCAATTAAGATTTAGCAAAGCATGATTTTCCACAGGTTTGAGCTTGTGAATGATATGATGAGATTTGAGTCAATGATGTAGCTCTGATTTATGTGAGCAGGTTTCCTTCACAGCCGTTCGTGATTGGCTGATTTGAGTCACGTGATGTCAGTCGAAGCGGCTGATTGGTTGAATGTCTTTTGCAGGATTTAATTGGTAAGATGCTGCAAGTGAATGTCAGTGCTCGTTACACAGCTGACGAGGTGCTGGAACACCCGTGGGTGCAGGTGAGGACACACACACACTCTCTCACAACACACACAGACACAGTCCCACACACACACACTCACTCTCTCACACAACACACACAGACACAGTCCCACACACACACACTCACTCTCTCTCTCACACACACACAATCCCACACTCTCTCTCACACACACACTCACTCACTCTCTGACACTCACTTTGTCATGAGCTTGTGCTGGTGTGTGAGCAGGATGACGCTGTGATGGACAGCAACACGCCGTGTGAGATGGAAGACTGTGTTGAATCAGAAACCACACACAACAACATGGCAGCAGAGGCTGAGGTGAAACACACACACACACACACACACACCCTCTCTCCCTCACACACTCATGCAAACACACTCACACACGCAAAAACTTTGACACACACACTCACCTAGGCAAACACACACGCACACACACACTACATGCCATAATTACCTCCAGCCGATACATTGTCTCGTTTGCTCTGTTACAGGTGGATCATCTCCATGGTAACGTCCAATCTCACTGATTACGCCGCAGAGCAGATAGCCGAGGCGTCAGACAGTAACTCTGTCATCTTAAATGTTATTATAAGGCACTTCGAAGAGCGTCGGCGCAGATCCCAGCTGGCAGTAACCGAGGAATCTCTGGAGGCGCAGAAGAAGAGAAACCCTGATCGCACCAGAAACCTCAACACCAGACCAGAACACCTCCCATCCCATCATGCTTTGCTGTTAGACATGCTGGAACGCCAGGCATCGAAGGGGAAAACAGGGGAAACGTCCCAGCATGGCATGCAGCGCAGTCTCTGACACAGGATAAACACACTGGCTATTTATATCGTTAAATCTTCTCAGAATTCTACATTTGCATCTAACAATTCAAGTTTTTTTTTCCTCCTGGAGTATGAAAAGAAAAAGTAACTAACTTTTTTTCTCACAGTTCTGACTTTTTTTCTGTACACTTTCCTGTGTGTCTAACAGTAGAGAGCAGCGCTTGCAACATCAAGGTCATGGGTTTGATTCCCAGGGAAAGCAAAAACTGATTAGAATGTCAATGTGTTTCTTGAATGCAATGATAAAAGCATGAATGTAAAAGTTGTCTTAAAAAAAAGTGAGAATTGTGATATAATTGCAAGAAAAATGTCTTCTCTAGAAACCTGCCCAACGCCGGGGTTTCTTACACCTGTGCATGTGCTCCAGGGACTGGAATTGATGGGATTATTTCTGCTCTTTACCGCCACTTTCAATCAGACATGCAGGATTTTCACTCTGACTGCTAACAGATTAATCGGTGCATTAAAGCAACATATTCTGCGTCTCATGCGAGACGTTCTTCACGTTGATTTTCCCTCGTTCTGGTCTGTGTGTGTTCACAGGGCTTCAACTAAACCAGCGACCTCGATTTTTACTGCAGTGTCTCTCTCTCTCTCTCTGTACATACATGTTGATGTTAGCGTCTGATCGGATGCGTAATTATAGTCTCATTTCAGACATTTGCATCTTTGTACCTGAAAGCGTGTGAGAGCGCGAGACCGTCTGTCACTGAATGAAACGCAAACGATCATGATACGTTGGAATTGTGTTGCTGGATGTTTCTTTAAGTCTGATTTATGTGACCAAATGTGTTATGAGCCTGATGTAGTGTTATGACTTTGCTTTACACCAAATCTTAGCCTTCAGTGAATGAGTGTGTGTGTGTGTGTGTATCTCCATGAAATGCCTCTTTTTTTAGAAGAACTGTCAATTTACTTTGATCGGAAGTGTCGATCTGAACGGTCGCTTGTGATATCACTGGTATTAACTTTTGTACGGTGGCTGTTCGGGGCCAAGAGCTCCTCGTAATTCTAATTATGGATTAATTTCATGTTTTGTTTTGTATTGCAACAATACATCATGAGTAGCTGAAAAACCCAGAGATGCGAGTCTGTGTTTTATTCCACGTAAACGGCGATGGATAGGAAACCAAGCGCTATCAAAGTGTGAATCCACATTTTTTTTGTCTCATTTTAGTCAACAAAATGTGTCAAATAAAATGAGAGATTTGTAGAGCTGTGAAGGCGAGGTTTCATTTACCCTTGTATGGCGAAATTGCACATTTTCGATAAATTTCGAATAGCGCTGAAACCCTATTGTAATTTCCAGTATTTTCAACGGTCCCGGTTGTAAAGTGCTTTCAGACCAAACCGTAAGTCGTAGAGACCTGAAACTTTGAGGGATGGTAGTCCCCACCCCGTCTACAAACACACCAAATCTCGTCCCAATCGGCCTCACGGTGGCGCTACAGCGCTCAAAAGTACCAAATCACTTCAAAACAACATTCAGCTCTTAAAATGTCTAGAACCCTGAAACTTGATCTGCAAAAAGAGTCAAAGAGATTGAGATGTTTATGTAATGGATGAGTTTAATATGGGTTAAAACTCTGTAAACAAATTCATACAGCCACACACACACACACACAGGAGTCAGTACAGGAGATCTCAAACTAACCTTCTTTAAGTGTATTACATCTAAATAAGGCAGAAATTAAAAACGCAGAAATGCTCATCAGGCACATGTTCAGGGGTCCAGCAGCACTTGAATGTAGTTTTTGGGGACGATGCCACGTTTCCCACCAGATTCTCCAACGAACCACTCGGCATCCATGTCCTCCAGCTCACACACTACATCTCCAGCCTAAACACACACACACACAAACTTGTTGTTGAATGGCGTGTACAAATGACATTTATTTATATATATTTGTTTTTGCTCAGGTCTTTATGACCAATTAATTTCTATGCCAAAATATTTAAGCTTTTATATTTAACAATATAAATGTATATAATTAATAAAAACATTAAATATAATATATATATGTGCATTTTAATCATATGTTATGTAAACAAATATATGAATGTAATATAATAATTATGATTTCTCTTCTGCATACATAATATGTTAGATATATTGTATATATATATATATATATATATATATATATATATATATATATATATATATATATTGTAATATCTATTATATTTTGAGATTTTTAATTTCATTAAATATATATTATGTTAAGAAATATATGAAAGTAATTATTTTATTATATATACACAGTAACTTATATTTTTTATATAATTATATTTACTATTTTATATGCATTTAATAAAAGTATATTATTTATATTACATTAAAAAATACAATCTCACATGTAAAAAGTTAAATATTTGGGAGTCATATTCCAAGATTTTTCTTTCATTTCAGTGAATTAGTTTCCAAGCACAGCCCGATCCCGATTTATAAAACTCCAGTACACTTCCAGGTCTTTATGACATGTTTTGGAGAATCCCACACACCTTCAGGAGGAGCTCATCCTCACACTCGGGGCTGAAATCATACAGCGCGCGTCCTCTGCTCCTCCCGCCTGCAGGGGGCGCTGGACAGAAAACAGGGCCTTGTTTGTTTATCAGTTGGACATGTGAGATTTTCACAATGAATTCACGTCAATATCAGCCATGACATAATGATATGCGCCAATGAATATTCAGAGGAGGAACGTTTCTTCACCAGGAGATTCCTGAGCCGGTTTCCCTGGCAAGCCTCCGGTTTCCTCTTTAGCCTGGACGAAACTGAGAGGGAAGATCCCCGTCTGTCCGTTCAGGCTGCCACGCCCCCACTCCTCATTTGCATATCCCATCAGAGTGATGACGTCGCCCTCGCTGAACGCCAGCTCCCCCTCCTCCCCCTCAAATGCAAAACGGGCCACAACCAACCTGGAAGGAGGAAGAGAGAGACGGATCCATGAATGTTTACACGCGTTCAGACAGCAGCTAATCTCATGAAATATATTATGCAAGATGTTCGTTTCTCAGTATTTTGTACCCGTTTTGTGTGTCTTGTTGGATCTGCTGTTCAGATGGCGTGTCTTCCAGCTGAACACCACAGACTGTAACATCTTGACCTTTGACCTCTGAGGGGCAAAGGTCATGGAGTGTATTCAACGGTGTTTGTAGGATCTCTGTATCATCCAGAACAATCAGATGCTCCTCCTCCTGAAGCAGAACATATTTCAGGATATGAAAACAGTTTGCAAATGAATGTTTGAGTGTGTATGAGAGTATGTGTGTGTGTGTGAGTGTGTGTGTGTGTGTGTGCGCACTGACATGGAAAGACGTTTCCTCCGCTGTCTCCTGTTGCTCTGTGCTGATTTTCTCTTTCTCTGCATCAGTTTGAAGATTTTTGCTCTAGTGCACAAACACACAATCAACACAAGCATATTAACTATAAATTCTGCTGTTTACACAAAATGTTTGACAATTATCTTATATTTAGAGATTTCATGAAATACGCTCTTGTTTGCATACATTTCCAGAAAATAAGTCAGGTTCAAAACTCTTGTTTGATTTTGTTGACATGTTAGAGTGAAATGTTTTTACTGAGGGCATTTTGGATTTCTCTTTTCATCAGTTCATAAATCAGAAAAAACACGTTTTTAGGAATAAAGTGATATATAAATGAGTGTGAATGAAATGTGAAGAAACCGCTCAGTAACATCCTGCAGAATATAGTCAGGAATAATCCTGTAAGTTTTGCTGTTAGTAAGTTCAGCTGAAGTGAAGGAAAACACTCTTCACACACTCACAGAATAACGCTTATAGAGCGGGTGTCCCGGCTTCGGGCGGGGTGGGAGGGGCGGGGCTCTCTTTGAAGCGCTGCTGCTCGGGAAGGAGGCGGGGCCTGTGGGTTTGGGCACTGTGATTGGAGGAGGAGGACGGAGAGGCAGGACTCTACCGCCACTGGGTCTGACACAAAAACAGACAGAACGACAGATGACAAAACAAACCAGATGCTTCATTCTGGAGAAGAAAAGAAATACTGAAGTACCTCGGAGGAAGAGAAGGAACTGAGGAAACATCCACCGCGGCCTGAACACACACACACACACACACACACATCATAAACATCCAATACTTCTGAACGATCCTGGGTTATAAACGGATGTAAGCTCACCTCTGAGGAGGACGCCGTCTTCCAGAGCACCGGCGGAGGCGGCCGGGAGTGTTTGACCACGGATGGACCTGCGGACATAAACACACACACTCTTTACACGCCCCTACACAACGTATAAACACACACACTCTTTACACGCCCCTACACAACATACACACAGAAGAAAAGCTTTAAGGGCTTTCCACCAAAATAAACCTTATAATTTAATGATTGAAAATAAAAAAAAATTATCATTGAACACCTTGTATTTTAGGAATTGGTAATAAATCTTGGTAGTTTTTATACACTAACAAAAAAAATACAAATAACAAAAAAATTATATATATTTAATAGTTATACAAATGTAGTATACAAATGTCAGTGACAATATAATACAATACAATTTAAAGACAACAAAACCAACAAATTAATGCACACACATACAAAAAATATGCTTGCTTTGTATTTGAAATTATATTATAATATATAATGAATTATTTTTAACAATTATAAATACACAAGAAAAAAAAGTTTATTATTATTAATAGTAATGTTTCTATTTTGAAATTATAATTATTACTAAATCGAGATATTAAAAAAAAGAAATATTTCTCCTATATATTTTACTATAAAATACAACTATTTTATATTTAAGAACATATGTAATAATGAAAATAGCAACAAATTAATAATGTAATAAAATTTATAAACATTTATTAGTAAAAATAAGTGCTTTTACAGTAGAGTAAAATACATATTACAATATTTTTTTATTTACCGTACTTAACAGGACAGATGGACAGATTTAGCAAAAGAGCAAATAATATGGATATAACAGCCAAAACATATATCAGCATTAACATTTTATAATCTTCCTCTCCTAATGAATGAAAATGCACTCTAAATGTAATGCATTTAAAAAAAATACTTTTTTTGTGTTTTTTTTATTTATATATATATATATATATATATATATATATATATACACATACATACACACACACACACACATATTTCTTGAATATTAACATTAATATTTCTTGAATATTAAATTGTTGTATTTTATAGTGAAATATATAGGAGTAATATTTCTTAATTTATTTCATATTCTTTAGTAATAATTTCAATATATACAAATTATTATTAATAATAAATGCACAAGAAAGTTTATTTATAATTGTTGTTTTTGTTGTCTTTAAATTGTATTGTATTATATTGTCACTGACATTTGTATATTATTAATATTTAATATAAACATTGATAAATTGTCACACCATTTTTAGCCAAATTGTGCAGCCCGAACAAGCACAGCAAACCTTTTCTTTTTTTTATTGCACTTTAATCTCAATTTTTATCATAAAAAAACACAAATAGATTTCCCCCATAATTGCGCAGGCCTGGCAGCGAGTAAATCAGAGATCCACCAACATGCATACGGTCACATAAACACTCACGTTTCCCAACGTTCCTGTCGGGCGTCATCTTGACCGGAGTGTTTCGTGCTTGATCTTCAGAATTCCTCCTCTGGGATGAGCCGGACGCCGCCTGCTGGCCGGGAGGAGCGCTGGCAGGACGGGAGGGATTCTGGAGTTTGTTCAGAAGGGATCTGGGCGCTGGTACTGGCGGACTCAGCGGTTTGGAGGGGCTTTGCTCACCGCTAAAGTCAAAAACCTCAAAGACAGATGGTTTCGGGGCGAGTTGGGGTTTGGATTTCTGAGTTCTAGGCCGGGGTTGTGGTCTATATATCGGCTCTAAAGGTTCAGATGTTACGGTGGAGCAAGCAGTCGTATTTTCCACATCTTCGACATCGCTTGCCTTGCTTTCTTGACTTTCTCCACGCGTTTCGTCCGAGCCGAACACCTCCAGCAGGTCCTGCAGGTATTTGCTGGAGACGTTCGACGGAGAGTCGCAGAACCCGGCGAACACGCTCTCATCGTCCTTCAGACGCACTAGAGTCTGAACTTTCACCTCCTTCGCCATCGGCTGGTCCAGAACGACGGGCTGCAGGGCGGCTGTGGAGCGCGGCCGAGGTCTGGGACGTGCGACCGGCTCCTCTTTCACGGGGTCGGCTGGGAAATCAAAGCAGGTCTGGGTGGAAGTCATGCTGGTGGGGGCGGGGCCTATGGGACTGATGTCATCGATGATGTCATTGAAGTCCGTCTGAACGCCACACTGCTCGTGCAGAGCGTCTCGAGACTTCGGGGCGGAGAAGTCCGGTTCGGACGCGTGTTTGAGAGGCAGGGAGGGGCGCGGGGGTTTGGGGGGTCTGTGAACTGCAGGGAAAAATAAGTTTTCAGTAAACACTTTTCAGCAAACGCAGCCTGAGATAAACGTCCTCCAACCTGGACGAGCAGCAGAGGATCGTGGGCCGGGGGAGTCTGTGTCCGTCTGCGTGGCGATGGTGGAGGTAGAGAGACGAGAAGATGGAGACGAAGAGGAGGAGGAGGGAAGATTCTGTTCTCGGCTCTTTTCTCGGATCACCTGCTCATAGGAGGGAGGCGGGAGCTGGGGAGGAGGATCAATCAATCAATCAATCAAATAAATGAATGAAGGGTTCTACACGGGATTGCGAGGAAGTGCAGTCGGATTTGCACTGACTCCACCCACCTGCACTGTTGCCGAGCCTGCGGCCCACGTGGGCGGGGCAGGGGGCGGGGCCGGAGGAAATGCCCCAGAAGCCCCTGGGAACCACGTATTGGACGGCAGCGGTTCGGCAGAGAGGATGGTGATTTGTGGACGTCTGCGGAACGACAATCAGTGACAAAGTTTATTGCATGACATCATCGCTGCTCCTGAACTAACGAAAGACTAGTTATCAACAACCTGAGAGCTGAACGATAAATATCACCGTTCAATATCGCACCGATAAATATCATTTTTTTATTATTTCGGTACATCAAATGAAACTAAATGAGAAAGTTGCTTTAGCAACTAGCTAAAATTAAATAACGTTAACTTTTTTATATTTTTTTTGAGCTAACATTCAATTTATTTCAAGTAATGGGCATTTTAAATGCTTTTAGTTTACAACAATAACCCTGTTTTGATACAATCACGGAAAAAATTTAGTCTTTGCCCATTCATTATTTTGTATCCATGTATACATAATAAAAAAACTAAATTCTTGCTCCAAAATCTT
>JAWRVZ010000255.1:85000-90000 GCA_037043235.1 Rhodeus uyekii | reverse complement strand
GTGATGGTCACTAAATCAGATAAAAATGCCTAAAGGACGTAAAACCTCAGATTATCTAAATGGAGATTAATCTTCCTGCTTATATTTTCAGCTTCTCACAGGATCAGAAAGGGCTTGTTTTCGTACAGCGCTTGCACTGAATGCTTGATGCCAGGAGAGTGTTTGTGAGTTCTGTCTCTCTCACAGTCTCTTCTGACTTGCTTTAAAAGCCTATGCAATTGTGTTACACGTTTTGGCAGTTCACCAGGTAGACGATTATAGACCAAATCTGGGAATTATCATTCATAGCATTAGTGATTTTCTCTCTTTTGTAAGCAAGATAGTATCTATTTTGTGTCTTTAATGTGACTTATTTGATATTCTCTCTTGATTTCATCCACGGGGAAGGCGATTTGTGGCGTCCGTTGTTTTGGAGGTTGTTAATTCCGATATTTTAATAAATTACGCCTTTATATCCTCTTGTATACATGTCATATATTTGTTTTTAGCATGCAGAGGAACATGTTGTTCATTCGTCTCTCCGCCATCAGTCATCAATCCTGTTTCCCGCAGGAAATGAAATCACCGCACTCTCTCCAGCTGATTATTAGGACTCGTAACGGATTCAGATTAGTTTGCTTGCAGATGGTCTCCTGGATTTGTCTGTATCTCTTTTTCTCTCGTGCCATGTCTGTTGTGCTGAACACATCCGGAATTACTATCACAGACCATCGGACCAGCATAACATGATTAAAGGTCGAGAGTGAGAGTCGCTGCTCCAGTATCTAATGCGCTAAAATAACTAGACTTGTATTTTCTGTGCTTGAGGGTTGCTATAGTTCACCTGTTTAATGGTCCAGATGCATTCATCTACAGTGCTGTGAAAAAGTGTTCACCCCCTTCCTGATTTCTTATTTTTTTGCATGTTTGTCACTTAAATGTTTCAGATCATCAAGCAAATGTAAATATTAGTCAAAGATAACACAAGTAAACACAAAGTTTTTAAATGAAAGTTGTTATTATTAAGGGAAAACAAAATCCAAACCTTCATGGTCCTGTGTGAAAAAGTGTTTCCCCCTTAATCTAATAACTGGTTGTTTCACCTTCAGCAGCAGAAACGGCAATCAAGTGTTTGATAAATTGCACTGAGTGTTTTTCAGCTGTGGAGGAAGTTTGTTCCTCTCATCTTTGCAGAATTGTTGTAATTCAGACACATTGGAGGATTCCCGATGGTTGCTCCTGGGAAGCTTCACCACTGTTCCATGTTTTCTCCATTTCTGGATAATAACTCTTACTGTGATTCGCTGGATTCCCAAAGCTTTAGAAATGGCTTTATAACCTTTTCAAGACTGAAAGACCTCAATTACTGTCTTTCTCATTTGTTCCTGGATCTCAGCATGATGTTTAGCTTTGGAAGATCTTTTGTTCTGCTTCACTTTATCAGGCAGGTCCTATTTAAGTGATTTCTTGATTGAGAACAGCTGTGACAGTAAATCAGGCCTGTGTGTGACTACAGAAACTGAACTCAGGAGTGATAAACCACAGTTATGTTTTAACAGAGTCATGTAGGTTTGAATTTTGTTTTACCTTAATAATAATAACCTTCATTTAAAAATGGCATTTTGTGTTTACTTGTGTTTATCTTTGAGTAATATTTAAATACATTTTATGATTTGAAACCTTTAAGTGTGTTCATTTGTAATTTGTTTATACATCTATCTATCATTTTGTCTGTATATCTATCTATTGTTCTGTCATTCCGTCTATATCTATCTGTCTGTATATCTATCCTTCTGAAACTGATGAATTGTTCATAATAAGTTAGATAATAAGACTTTAAACTGACACACTAGAAACTATTTGAACATTGAATCTCTCTCTCTCTCTCTCTCTCTCTCTCTCTCTCTCTCTCTCTCTCTCTCTCTCAGGTCTCGTCCAGCTGCCATGGCTGCACTGAGGTAAGAATCCCTCCAGAATGCTGTGGAATGTTGGGAATGTCGGAGAAGAGGCCTCCACCCTGTTCTGAAGGGTGGAACTAGAGCACTCTTCCTGCTCCACTGAAACAGAGCTACAGCGCTTCTCATTTACATATCCGACTTTTAACTTTAATACTTTACTTTTAACCACATGTCAGCTGTCTGAAATGGGTCACTCTGCAGGTCCTCAACGCTGGGATGCCGTAAAAAAAAGAACGAGACCCATCGGAGTTGCATGATGGTCTAGCTCCTCCCACTCTCCTTCAGGATGTTGGCCTCAGTGGTCTCCAGTAGTAACGGAGGGCGAGCGCTTACCCTGAAGGGTGTTGACCCGGAAACATGTATGATTGTCTTCAAAAACCACTGGACACAGGTATATCAACATATGTCCATCTCTATCTATCTATCATCTATCTGTCTGTCTCTTTTATGGATTATTTTAATACAAACTATTTTCATAATCACTATTCACCTCATTTTCCACTTTCTTTACTTTTAAAGTTCCCACTGCTGACGATCATTCAGAAATACAAATGCACTACTTGTCAACTTAATCCTTGTCCAACACACTTAGTTATAGTTTGTTTATCTTCTTTAACCACTGAGCTCCTCCGTTCGTCATTATCTTCTTGTCATGTTCCCTTATCACCTAAAACTGCCATAATAACGCTCATACTTAAAAAAGAAAACAGGAGCAGATATAACTAATTTTAATCATTTTCATCCTATTTTAACTTGCTGTTTATTTCTAAAATACTAGCAAAGAGTGTAGTATCACAGGTCTCTACATTTCAGACGTTTCCGTCCACTTCATAGCAGAGAAACAGCATTTGTTAAAGTCACTAACGATCTGCTTATGGCAACGGATTCTGGTCAGCTGACTTTACTTTTTTTTGCTCGATCTGAGTGCAAATCTCACTTAACATCCTCCCGGACAGGCTGGCCTCCCTTGGATTCATCTGTCTTGGTTTAGGTCGTATCTTTCTGTTCGTACAGCTCAAAAAGCCATTGCATGTTAGCACTGGTGTTCCCCAAGGCTCAGTCTTGGGCCCTCTTTTATTTACTATTTATTTCCCGCCCCTTGGACACATTTTAAGGAAGTATGGTATTAATTTCCACCGCGGTGCTGATAAACACTCAACTTTACCTTCCATGCCAACTTCTGTTTCTCCTCCACTTCGCTTACTTTAATTTCTGAAACATAAAGTCTTTCTTTGACAGCTAAGAGTTGCTGACCATCCGTCCATCCATCCATCTGTCTGTCCACCCATCCATCCATCTGTCTATTTGTCTGCCCAGTCATCCATCTGTCTATGTCTCTCTGTCCATCCATCCATCTGTCTATATGTCTCTCTGTCCGTCCGTCCGTCTATATGTCTGTCTGCCTGTCCATCCATCCCACTCAGTTATTTTACATAAAATATAGAATTGTATAGCTGTTTTATAGAATAGGTATCAAATAATGAACTGTTTCCTCAGTCCCATTAAATTTTGTCATTGGTTGCTTCAGGTGTTGAGGATCTTGGAGAAGCACGACCCGGGCCGTGGCATCAGCCTGCGGTTTGGTCCGATCCCTGGCGACGAGGCGAGCGCCGTGCAGAACTACGTGGAGCACATGCTCTTCCTGCTGATGGAGGAAGAGAGCGGTCAGGGCGGTGCTATGGGGACCATCCTGGAGTTTGTGGTGGTGGAGAATGTGATGGAAAAGCTGTTTCTGTGGAGCCTGCGACGGGAGTTCACCGACGACATGAAACTGGAGCAGCTGCGCATGTACAAGATGCTGGTGGCTCAAGCCAAGCAACCGTTGCTACACCACAAACCCATCCTCAAACCCCTGATGATGCTGCTGTCCGCCTGCTCTAGCTCCTCCTCCGTGGGACCCACTGCTCCGGGCAGAGGCAGCAGCTCCGCCGTGGGGCCCGCCTGCGCCGTGGGGCCCTCCTCCGCCGTGGGGCCCGCTCACGCCTTCAGCAGCAGCTCTGCGGTGGAGGTGGAGCTGGTGTCTCTGCTCCATCAGCTGTGCCGTGTGCTGGTGAAGGAAGCCTCCGTGCTGGAGCTGTTCTTCCACAGCAGTCAGGATCAGGGAGCTGCCAACTTCCTGCTCTTCTCCCTCCTCATCCCGTTCATCCACCGCGACGGGACGGTCGGCGCGCAGGCCAGAGACGCCCTCACCCTCATCATGAGCCTCTCCTCGCACAACAGCTTGGTGGCCAAATACATCGTGGAGAACACATACTTCTGCCCGGTGAGGAATGTCTGATGGATTTGTGCTTTTTAGAGGCAAAAACAAGGGGTTTACCTGTGTAAAGCTGCCAAGCTGTGTGTGTGTGTGTGTGTGTATGTGTGTGTGTGTGTGTGTGTGTGTGTGTCAGAATGAGTGAGTGTGTGTGTGTGAGAGAGAGAGATTGTGTGAGTGGGAGGGAGTGTGTGTGTCAGAATGAGTGAGTGTATATGTGAGTGTGTAAGAGGGAGTGTGTCTGAGAGAGTTTGTTTGTGTGTGTGTGAGACGGAGTGTGTGTGTTTCCTCTCTCTCTCTGGTTGTGTGTGTGTTAATCTCTGCTGGAGTGTAATCCCAGTCACAGGACTGCATGTGCAGGTTTTTGTTGATGGATTATAGGAGTGTGTTTTTGCTCTAAAGGCTCTGACCCACATAATGCATGTGCTCGTGTTCTGCTCAACACACAATGACACACAATTACACGTTTATGATGTGCTGCACAAAGGAGTTGATGCTGTGTGTGTAGATCGGTATAGCTGCGTGCTCCGCTAGCAAACGTGCTATAAGAATGTTTTGCTAACGCTCCCATTAAATGCTTTGGGTTTTTAATGTCCATTTATTTTTAAAATGTTTTAAATATTTTTTTTCTTGGTTATTCAAACATTCAACATTGCACTTCAACGTATATTTCAAAAAATATGTAAATGTTTTTTATGTTAAATTAATGTCCAACTAAAGATCCATGATAGATGTATAATGTTTACGGACATTATTAAAGACCAGGGTCTCATTTATAAAACTGTGCGTAGGATCCCTACTAAAAGTTT
>JAWRVZ010000255.1:60000-80000 GCA_037043235.1 Rhodeus uyekii | reverse complement strand
TGTGAGAGAGAGAAAAGAGAGAGAGAGAGAGAGAGCGAGAGTTGGTGTGTGTGTGTGTGAGAGAGAGAGCGAGTGTGTGTGTGAGAGAGAGAGAGAGCGAGTGTGTGTGTGTGTGTGTGTGTGTGTGTGTGTGTGTGTGTGAGAGAGTGCGAGAGAGAGAGAGAGAGAGAGCGAGAGTGGGTGTGTGTGTGTGAGAGAGAGAGCGAGAGTGTGTGTGAGAGAGAGAGAGAGAGAGAGAGAGTGTGTGTGTGTGTGAGAGAGAGAGAGAGAGAGAGAGCGAGAGTGTGTGTGTGAGAGAGAGAGAGAGAGAGAGAGAGAGAGAGAGAGTGTCTTCAGTGTCACATGATTATTCTGATTTGATGATCAACAAACATTTATTATCGTGTTGAAAACGGTTCATATTTCTGAGGAAATGAGTTTTAATGATTCTTTGAATAGAAAGTTGAAACAAACAGCTTTTTGACAGAATCTTCTGTAACATTATAACCGTGTGTGTCTTCAGGGATGGAGGATCTGTTCTCCGGCGGGGATAGTGTGGGGTTTTCCCGAATCACGGCTTCAGAGCCGCTGATGGACAAGAACTACCTGCATTACCTGTATGACGCGCGCAGGAGTGTGTGTGCCGGCATCCAGGCGTGCGGCGTGTGGTCGGCTCCCTACGACGGGCTCCGTCCCTCCCCAGGCCAGTACGAGGACGAGGAGGAGTGTGTTCCTCCCTCCGCTCACACACCCACCCCTCACCCGGCCTCCGACAGCGGCTCCTCCGGAGACCGCGAGCGGGTGGAGCTGGAGTGGGACGACACTTACGACGCCTCGCCGGACGAGGAGCTGATCCCGGAACAGCCGATGCCGGACGAGCCGCCCAAACACATCCAAGAAATGCGTAAGAGTGCCATCATGCTGATCCAGGGCTCTTACATCGAGGAGTCGGACTTTCAGGACGACGTGCTGGTCTATAATCTGATCGCTCAGAAAGATGCGCGAGACGAGCGGCGGATGTCCGTCAAGAACGGCCTGAACAAACCGACTCCCGTGACGAACCCTCATGATCCCGGGAATAACGCTCCGGAATCCGCGGCGCTCGTGAACGGACACGCTTCTGAAGAACCCAAACCGGAGCTTGAAGCTGATCTAGATCACAATCGCAACGAGAGCAAAGCACCGGCCGACTTCGTCTCGCAGTGTGTGGAGCTCATCCGCGCTCTGGGACGAGAGGAAGACTCCGGAGCGGAGGAGGAAGAGCAGGAGCGCCGGACGCGTGCGGACGAGGAGGAGGAGGAGATGGACTTCAGCGCGTTCTGTGAGGATCATGAGGGCGATGAGGATGAAGATGAAGAGCTGAACAAAAACCACTGCGGGAAACACGGGATCTCGTTTACGGGTCAGTCGGGATGCTTTATGGGAATAGATGTGAAAATCTTAGAATCATCTTTCCCAATGAGTTTAAATGGATGTTTACCTTTTACATTCCTGCATTTATCAGACGCTTTTATCATCGCATTCAAGAAACGCATTGACATTCTAATCAGTTCTTGCTTTCCCTGGGAATCGAACCCATGACCTTGCAACATGAAGGTAAATAAATATTGCTGTGTGTAAATAAAGCTTGCTTGTGTTGTGTAGGGCCGTTCATCAGCGTCCTGCTGTCCCGTCTGGAGAACATGCTGGAGAACCCCATTGAAGTCAACCTGCTGGTGACGGGGATTTTATCCCAGCTGGCCACGTTTCCCCAGCCGCTGCTGCGGGGCTTCCTGCTGAACACCAGACCCGCGCTTCAGCCCGGCCTGCGCTCGCTCTACCAGGTGAGCGTTAAAAACATCCTCCAGTTCCACACCTGCTGCTGTGAGACTCATGCATCGTCTATCGTGGCATTCCTCGTGGAAAAACTACATTACCCATGATGCTGTGCAGAAATGATGATCGCTTTCAATCTCTACAAAATACTTACATTTTGGTATGTATATGCTTATTTGGAAGTTAAATTAAAATGTATTGTTTCTATAAATATAATCAACGTTTTTAAATGAGTAGTTTTATTTTTCTTCATTGCTCTTCGCAATGCATCATGGGATTGTAGTTCTTTCCCTCGCTCTTGTCTTTTTGTCCAATTTTCAAAAACAATTTTCTTATGGTGTGGTTCACGTCGTATAACTCTTTAACAAACATCTTTTAAAATCTCTATGTGAAAGATACGCTGCTGTAAAAGGGCGGATGTATATTGAGCGACTAACTAAAATATTTCTGATTGGCCGCTGCTCATGTGATCGACACGCACGTCTGTGATTGGCCGCTGCTCACGTGATTGGCCGCTGCTCACGTGATCGACACGCACGTCTGTGATTGGCCGCTGCTCACGTGATTGGCCGCTGCTCACGTGATTGGCCGCTGCTCACGTGATCGACACGCACGTCTGTGATTGGCCGCTGCTCACGTGATTGACACGCACGTCTGTGATTGGCCGCTGCTCACGTGATTGACACGCACGTCTGTGATTGGCCGCTGCTCACGTGATCGACACACACGTCTCTGATTGGCCGCTGCTCACGTGATCGACACGCACGTCTCTGATTGGCCGCTGCTCACGTGATCCGACACGCACGTCATTGATTGGCCGCTGCTCATGTGATCGACACGCACGTCTCTGATTGGCCGCTGCTCACGTGATCGACACGCACGTCTCTGATTGGCCGCTGCTCACGTGATCGACACGCACGTCTCTGATTGGCCGCTGCTCACGTGATCCGACACGCACGTCATTGATTGGCCGCTGCTCACGTGATCGACACGCACGTCTCTGATTGGCCGCTGCTCACGTGATCGACACGCACGTCTCTGATTGGCCGCTGCTCACGTGATCCGACACGCACGTCTCTGATTGGCCGCTGCTCACGTGATCCGACACGCACGTCATTGATTGGCTGCTGCTCACGTGATCGACACGCACGTCTCTGATTGGCCGCTGCTCACGTGATCGACACGCACGTCTCTGATTGGCCGCTGCTTACGTGATCGACACGCACGTCTCTGATTGGCCGCTGCTCACGGGATCCGACACGCACGTCTCTGATTGGCCGCTGCTCACGTGATCGACACGCACGTCTCTGATTGGCCGCTGCTCACGTGATCGACACGCACGTCATTGATTTGCCGCTGCTCACGTGATCCGACACGCACGTCATTGATTGGCCGCTGCTCACGTGATCGACACGCACGTCTCTGATTGGCCGCTGCTCACATGATCGACACGCACGTCTGTGATTGGCCGCTGCTCACGTGATCGACACGCACGTCTCTGATTGGCCGCTGCTCACATGATCGACACGCACGTCTCTGATTGGCCGCTGCTCACGTGATCCGACACGCACGTCTCTGATTGGCCGCTGCTCACATGATCGACACGCACGTCTCTGATTGGCCGCTGCTCACATGATCGACACGCACGTCTGTGATTGGCTACGATGCAGAAACATGTTGTAAAGAGAAACCTTTGACGGAGCACTTGCACAAACACAGAGCGTTTGAAAGCGGGTACAGATGTGAATGTTGAGCAGACTGTGATGCAGCTGAACTTCAGTGTGTGTTGCAGGTGCTGCAGTCGGTGCGCTGTCAGATCGAACAGCATGCGGCGTCCAGTCCGGATTTTCCCGAACTGGTCCGTGAAGCCGCCCAGTACCTGCTGCTCAAAGACCAGGCCTTAAAAGAGCAAGGTGCGTCCCATCCGGATCTTCTTGTTTGCTGCTCTTTCTGTGATCATGCTAAAGCCGTCTCTCTTCCTCCTGCCAGAGACCGACGTCCACCAGCAGGAGAACTGGTTTCTGAACGGCCACATCTCGGGTCGTCCGCACAAACCTCTTCCTCCGTGTCCCAAAATCCCGCCGCACCTGCGCAACAGAGTGTTCGCCACGTTTCTGTTCGGCGAGTTCCTGAAGGAGCTGGCGGCCATCGCACAAGAGCACTCCATATTACCCGAGCGCCTCCGACTGTGAGTTTCCTGCAACAACCAAACGCAAACGCCTTCCTCTTCATTTCCGCTGACCTCAGACAGCCAGGGTGTCACATGACCACTTTGCATATCTATTCCCCAGCCAATAGAAACAGAACGAGAAATATGTTCCCTATGAAATCGTTGTTCTCGGAATGTTCCGTTTTTAGAATGTTCTTGATTTCATTTTTTACACAAACGCCAAGGTTCCATTTTATCATTCCGCAAACATTGTAGGAACGTTTGTTTTTAAACGTAATGTTTTTAAACGTTCTGCGAACTTTATCAGAAGATTCAGCTTTATCGTTCCGCAAACATTATGCAAACGTTTGTTCAGAGAAGTAACGAGGATTAACATTTAAAAAAAACATTGCACTAAAATGTATAAAATAAAATGTTGCATGTACAATGTAACCAACTTTACTTAAAGCCTTTATGTATGATTATATAAATTAATATATTATAAATTATATTTTCATAAATAACTGTAATCCTTACATGCATTATAATATTTGCAGATTCCGTTACGTCAGAAATTGGTTGATTGTCATGGGTTTTAATGCATGATACTTTCTAAAGGTGTGTTCATGAATTATAATGTATTAGAACTGTGATTACACTTATTCATGAGTCCATACAGTGCATTACAAAGCAGAATTAAAATACTTTTATAGTGCATTATATATAAAGGCTTTGGCGCTGACGTATTGAGAACATTATTAAAGACCAGATAATGTTGAAGAACTGGAAAATGGTGTTTGTTCATAACGTTCAGAGAACCTTGACAGAACGTTTCTTGTCTTCAAGAGCACATAGACGCTACAAACACACACACAAGGTTGATGTGAACTCTGGTACGGTTTGTAAATGCTGATAAAGTGCCCCTATTCTGCTGAAGCTTCTGATTTTATTTAGGATACATCTACTACAACATGTATCCAAGGTCAAAAAACACTTTCACTTTCTCATAATATACGTTACACTTGCACATCAGCTCTTTTCTCAAAGAATCGGAGAACAGTTTGTTTGCTGATTCAGTCTCTCTAAACACTGCCTTTCCAAGAGCCTGCTCTGCTCTGATTGGTCAGATGTGATTGGTCAGCTCTGCTCTGATTGGTCAGATGTGATTGGTCAGCTCTGCTCTGATTGGTCATATAGGTTATATGACCTATATGCATAGCATTATGCAAATGTGTTACATAGGTTTGTAACAGGAAGTGAGACTGGAATCACTCTAGACTTTCAGCAGTTCAGAATTGATTCATTCTTTTAAGAGACAAAACTTTATCTGAACATTGACCTTTCAAACTTTGCCGATCTGTTACGTTCACAAACGGCTTTAACACACACGGCATGAAAGGAAACGCGTAATAGGGCACTTTAAAGCAACCCGGACCTCATTTGTGCAAGTGAACCTTTGTGAATCATTTTAATAATTTGATTTGTATAACAATAATGCCTACTTTAAAGGAACAGCTCAGCTCAAAGTAAACACACATTTACTCGACTCCACGTCACTCCAAATCGTCCACATGATTCATACATAATTCATTTATTCATGCTCTTATTTATTCAAGTCAAACGTTTGTATTGTGATTTCTCAGAGTAAGTCACCTGTGAGTAAATAAGCACATTTTATTTTGAGTGAACTATTCCTTTAAAAACCTTTTGTCTTTTTGTTGATTCTGATTCATTTGTGTTTTACGTTTATATGGCTTGTTTCATTACGTGTGTGTAGATTAATCACTGTAATTAGATGTTTCTCCATTTCAAACATCGTATTTGTACGTGTGAGCGTTCATGTGACTCAAAACACATTTTAACGACTGCATTCAGCCACTTCATCAGGAAACCGTGCGATCGACATTCACTCGTTTGACTTCAGTGGGAGCATGAAGAGTGTTTGGAAAGGGTTTCTGTATGAAGGTGGTTGAGGAAGATTTAGGATTTTTTTACCTAATAACATGCACTGATGAATCGTTCATAATGCAGCATGAATGAAGTGAGTTTGATTTCATGTTCACTCGTTGAAAATGTTCTATTCCAGTGAATAATCAGGTCAATAATCATGTCGAAATGTTTAATTTTGTTGAAGCCAATGGGAACTTTTCTAGGCCAATGTGAGATTTGTTACATAAATGCTGCTTGCAAACATTTGATCTTCCTCAGTTCAACACTGTCACTGCAGACACTTTAAAATCTGAGATTTCAACTCGAATCTAACGAGACGACCTCCAAATATTCAATATGGCCGCAGATGATGTGAAGCCTTATTTTGACGCGTATTTGTACATTTACAATGTGTTGAATCTGTAAAGCAGAAGATGATTTTTGAACTGTTTTATGACCTGTTGTCATTGATGTCAATGTAAAGTTTTGTACACATATTTTTACAGAACCATCAGTCACAGAAAATGCTTTGTTTTTAATACGGGCCTTTTGTAACATTATTCTGCCCCCGGTGGTAAATTAAACTCATTTGTGGTGTATATTTGTGGTGCACTTGTGTATTTACTATAAGTCTGACACCTTTTGTCCTGTCAATCCCAAAAACTGAATGTAACCATTTGATTTCCATAAGATAGTCATGATTATCACTATAAAAGGTGTCATTCTTGAGCCACAACATGAAATAATTCATAAATGGAGATTTATTTTGTGTATATGCATTGATGAAACGTTAGTTAATGTCACATATAAGCATTATTAATAAACACACGTGATTTAAAGTACTTGCACAGGATAAAAACAAATGTGTTTGGGCTTTTCACACCAAGCACATTTTTTGCACAAGATATACAGAAAGTTTTTATTATAGTGCCACCTAGTGTTGGAACATGGGTTTGATTTCTCATCAAGTTTAGAATCTTTAAGTAATGAAGGTTTGCAATCGGGAATGTTATCCTGAACAAAAGCGATTAAACTATTTTTGTTAATTGAAATACAGATAAAAACTGTACAGTAATACCTTGAGATACGAGCGTCCCGACATACGAGTATTCCGAGATACGAGCAAACTTTCCAGCAAATTTTTGCTTTGAGATATGAGTAAAGATTTGAGATACGAATAAATATTTGAGATATGAGCAGCTTACACACGCAGAAACTCAGAGTCCACGCCACCTCACTTCTTCACTAAAATCCTGCGAGTCTTCCATATTGTGTTTGCGTAATCGACGCAATCCCTCCTCCTCCAAATAAGCCTCCATTATCCACTACTATATCGTCTGTTTCGAAGGTAAGAACTCATAAAATAAAATGTGGTTTTAATTATATCACAGGAATCCTTATATACTATAATTGTGTGTGTGTGTCTCTATAGCAATTAAAAACTTGTTTTTTCCATTGTTATTAGCACTAATAAGGGAGTTTTTTAGAGGGCCGGAACGGATTCATTTTTTCGCTGTTATTTCTTATGGGAAAAAAGGATTTGAGATACGAGCAACTCGAGTTACGAGCTCGTCCTGGAACGGATTATGCTCGTATCTCAATGTAATACTGTACGTCTGAGTGTCTTTATTTTCCCATAGTTCACCCCTCCCTTTGCTAGGACTCTGTTCCTGTGCTCTGATTGGCTATCGTAGGTCCAGAGTCGCTGTCACTCTCCCAGGAGGAGGACGTGAAGCCGGCGGGGGCAGAGATGGAGTGAGGTGTGTCCGTATAGCCCAGCCCCTGGTACTGCCCCCGCGGGGAGGCGGGCACGGAGTGACGGTCGCTGGCGAGCCGTTCGTGGGATGTGCCGTCGAGAAGACCGGTGTGTTCACCCTGAACAACATCCGCTTCAGAGCCGAAGAACAGCTTACGGGGACGACCCAACACGGTACGCCCTGCAGAACACACACAACACGGGCCAAATCAGAAAAACTGGAAGGACACACACACACTCTACTGACTTAGGGCAGCATTTTTAAACCATAGAAACGCTCTAGCAACCACAAAACAACTATAAATTGCCCAGCAACACCCTAGCAACTGCCTAGAAACCAACAACACTCTAGCAACCATCTGAACTCCCCATCAACTGGCTTCCAACCATTGACAGTATCATAGAAAAATCATAGTCACATAGCAACTACATTGCAATCACTGAATAATCCTATCAACGCCCTAGCAACCAGATAGAAAATCATACAAAACTGCCACCTTAGCAACTATCAACTATCTACTATATCTACCCTTAGCAACTATCTACTATATAACACCTGTTAACTGCCATACAACCACTAAAAATATTCTAGTAACCACCCCAAACACCTACAAACGGCCTAACAACACCCAAGCAACTACCTAACAACCACATAACAACACCCTAGTAACCACCCCAAACACCTACAAACGGCCTAACAACACCCAAGCAACTACCTAACAACCACATAACAACACCCTAGCAACCACCCCAAACACCTACAAACGGCCTAACAACACCCAAGCAACTACCTAACAACCACATAACAACACCCTAGCAACCACCCCAAACACCTACAAACGGCCTAACAACACCCAAGCAACTACCTAACTACCACATAACAACGCCTTAGCAGCCATCAACTAAATAACACCTATCAATTGCTTTGCATCCACTTAGAACACCCTAGCAACTGCTAAGCAACACCCTAGCAACCACCCCAAAAACCTACAAACTGCCTAACAACACCCAAGCAACTACCTAACAACCATATAGCAATGTCCTAGCAAGCATCTTCTCTATAACACCTAACAACTATCTCTAGCAACAACTGAGACTATCCTAGAAACTGCCTATAAAATAAAAATAAAAATGAAAATAAAAATGCTCATGTGACATTCATTAGCCAGTGATGTTTCTATAGAAAAAAAAATTCTATATGATTTATAATGATCCTATCTCCTAATGATTTATAATAAATGCAATAATTAAGCCCATATACTATTTTATATTACATAGAATAGTAATTCTAATTAGCATTATGTGTGTCCAGCTGGTGTGCGTTCTCACCGACGTTGCGCACTTGCTCGGAGACGTCCGCGCGTACATCTGAGATGTCCATCATGGCGAGCAGCGAGTCGAAGCACGAGCCCTCATCATCCTCACCCACATACTGACGGCTGCTGAAACTGTAGTGATGCGCGATCGCGGCCAGAAACATCTCGATACAGATGATGAAGTCCTACATGCAAAAAGATTTACAATGCTTAAAAAGGACATAAACGTCATGAAAATACTAAATAATCTTCATTTACTTCAGAACCTCATTATAATTTGAGCTTTGAGAGAGTAAATGTGTGTGAATGTGACTGTGTGTGTGTTCACCTGTAGTCCAGTAGCTACAGCTTCCACACTGTCCCACTCCCAAGTGTGTTTGTCCGAAATGACTCCGACCTTCACCAGCAGAGCGATCAGCACAGCCTGCCTGCAAGGTAAGACGACTAGAACTAGAACATGATTGCAAATAAGGTTGAGCTAAACTCCATTGTACTGACACCAAATACCTAGAATCCCCCTATAACACCTAGCAACCACATAACAATGCCCTAGCAACCTCCCAGAAGACCCCACAAACTGCAAACACTCTAGCAACTGCACACAGAGCACATAGCAATGCCCTAGCAACCATCTATTACACCAATCCACAGCTTTTCAACCACTGAGAACATCCTAGCAACTACCTATCCACCTAGACACTCCTACAAACTGCCCGGCAACACCCTAGAAACCACTACAAACTGCCCGGCAACACCCTAGAAACCACTACAAACTGCCCGGCAACACCCTAGAAACCACTACAAACTGCCCGGCGATACCCTAGAAACCACTACAAACTGCCCGGCAACACCCTAGAAACCACTACAAACTGCCCGGCGATACCCTAGAAACCACTACAAACTGTCAAGGAATTACCCAGCAGCCACATATCAACACCATGGAAACCATTTATATCACATATCAACTGCTTTGCAACCACTGAGAACATCCTAGCAACAGCCTAGCAACACCATAGCAACCATCTAGAAAAGCCTTCAAACTGCATGCTAGCAACCTAGCAACCTACAAACTGCCTAACAACTATCTATACCCACCAATGTTCTTGCAACCACTAAGAATTTAGCAACACCCCAGAAATCTGTCTAGCAACCACCCAGATCACAGTAGCAACCACCTATAAAACCCTAGCAACTACCTGGCAGCGGCTTTATAATCACCCAGAACACCCTAGCAACGGCCTAATGCCGAGAGTCGCCATGGCAATCACCGCTCACATTTCCTCCAGCAGCTTTCTAATGCGATGATGCGGAAACACTTCAGCAACTCTCTCCTCACGGCTGTTTTTCACATAATGTTATTGAAATGTTTGCGTGATCATGAACGTACCAGAAGGAAACGAAGACCACGAGTTTGACGCACAGCAGCTTTCCGACGGCTCTCAGAGGCTTCAGCTCTTCTCTCAGCGTTCGGTAGAACAGCAGCAGGCAGTACATGGCAAACTCAAGACAGTTTTTAAAATGAAATCATTGCACTGTTAACATAAAAGGATACCGTTTTCAACTACAGTAATATCTTGAGATACGAGCATAATCCGTTCCAGAATGAGCTCGTAACTCGAGTTGCTCGTATCTCAAATCATTTTTTCCATAAGAAATAACAGAAAAAAAATTAATCTGTTCCAGCCCTCTAAAAAACTCCCTTATTAGTGCTAATAACAATGGAAAAAACATGTTTTAATTGCTATAGAGACACACATACACAAAATTATAGTATATAAGGATTCCTGTGGTTTTAATTATGAGTTCTTGCCTTCGAGACAGACGATACAGTAGCGGCTAATGGAGGAGGAAATTACAACGCAAACACAATACGGGAGACTCGCGGGAGATTCGTACGGAAGTTGACTATGGCAGCAAATCCATGCCAAAAACAAACAAGGGCAAAACTGATGTTCGCGCGAGTGGATAACAGATCTACATGAGAAAAAACGGGAGCCTGCGATCTCATTATAATTCCTAGCGCGCATGACATCTCATCTGCACACAATACACATGCGCTCGCTCGATCTTCTCTCCACTGCTGTTTTTGCTCGCGGAAACACTTTTATTTTAGTGGATGAACACGTGAAGTGAAGGAGTGAGGGGCGAGGGCTCCGAGGGCATCTGTAAGCAAATATTTACTCGTATCTCAAATATTTACTCGTATCTCAAAGCAAAACTTTGCTGGAAGGTTTGCTTGTATCTCCGAATACTCGTATGTCGGGACGCTCGTATCTCAAGGTATTACTGTATTAGCATGCCTCAATATCAGCGATTCACAGGCATCAAGAGGAGGTCAGTTCATTGTACGCTAGCGCCACGGTCTGTAACTAAACCTGTTTTCTAATAACTATTTTCATAAACAGATAAACAGCTAGAAGGTGTTGGTTACCAGCTGGGAGGCGTTGTTGACGATAACGAGGTACGTCCACGCGTTTCTGAAGCTGAAATTCCCTTCATCATAAACTCCACACAGCTGACACACACTACAACACGAAGAGAGTTCACTGCACTTAATGTGTCAACAACTATAAGAGTGTGTGTGTGTGTGTGTGTGTGTGTGTGTGTGTCATACAGTGCGATGATGGTGGTCACAGGTCTCACTGCTGTGTACTGCAGAACTCCAAGCTTACATCTGAACAACAGAACCCTGATGAAAAGAGAGAGATGTTCATCTCATTTCATTCATATATCTCATCTTCATGTGTGTGTGTGTGTGTGTGTGTGTGTGTGCGCTCACTCTCCCATGGCCCACGGCGGGCAGCAGCAGAAGGGTGGCAGCAGGCATCTCTCCTCCTGCGCCTCCAGCACCAGCACCAGACTGGGATACTGGTTCTCCAGGAAGTTCAGCAGGAGTATCAGGAAGTTGTAGATGACGTAGGCCTCGTAGCATTCTCGACACGTGTCCACGTAGATCGCGATCTTGGGGTATTTCAGAGCGATCCACTGCAAAACACAAAAGCAGCTGCAGGACAGTGTTCTCGGACAATCATCAGGAGATGTTCCTCCGGTCAGGAGATGGACGACAGAGAGAGGTGAAGACTGACAGACCAGTAACAGACGCTTGTTACTCACGCTGTCTACACTGTATATGGGAACCATCCAGAGAATCCTGGAAGAATACAGGAATTCATGAGATCTGCTGCTCATTCTCATTCATAAGATACATGTGTGTGTGTGTGTGTGTGTGTGTGTGTGTGTGTGTGTGTGTGTGTGTGTGTGTGTGTGTGTGTGTGTGTGAGTGAAAGAGAGAGAGAGAAAGAAAGTGTGTATGTGTGTGTTTGAGTTTTTGTGTGTAATTGTGAGTGTTTGTCAGATACCTGATGATGGGTTTTTGCAGCTCAGGTTGTGTGTAGTGAACCAGATGTTGTAAAATACCCCACAGTGAAATGGGGATCGTCATACACACAAACACACCTGCGATAAACCATGCTTTAGTGTGTGTGCCCACCTACAACACACACACACACACACACACACACACACATACATATCATTACACAAGCTACAAGCTAGATGGATGGATGGATTTATAGATAGATAGATAGATAGATAGATAGATAGATAGATAGATAGATAGATACAAAATGCTGTGCACCACAACAAATGGTAATGTATATTATAAACTATATACAGAATATTTACAATCAACTCAATGTGTATATGAGATATAATGCAGAATATTATACTTCCCTAATGTAATGGAGTGTGTGTGATGAGTGTGTGTCATGCGGCTCGTCGCTGGTCTGTGATGGTGTTGTGATGGTGTCTCGCCTCGGCTCTCCGCAGCTCCCAGACGCACAGCGGCATCGCCAGCGCGAGCGTCACCGCGAGCGTCAGCGCGACCAGCGGCCGGATCCAGCGCCGCCACCCGGGCATCTTCCGCGGCAGACCCGCGCTCCTCCCGAGCTCCAGCGCACTGATCCAGCCGAGAAGCCCTGCTCATGCAGATTAAACACGAGAGGCTGAGGTTGCTTGGTAACCGTGAACACGTAAGTCAATTAAATATTCATAAGCCGGTCATTCGTGATTGGCCTCTCCCTGATTTACCAATTTACAGCAGATTCATACAGGGTTGACGTCACTTCAATATTCAAAAGTAAATGCTTCCATTGGATGAAAACTGGAAAGTTATTAAAATATATTATAATGTCTTATTTTTGGCTTTCCTGTATATCAATCAGTAGAGAGCAGCGCCTGCAACATCAAGGTCATGGGTTCGATTCCCAGGGAAAGCAAGAACAGGGAAATTAGAATGTCAATGTGTTTCTTGAATGCAATGATAAAAGCAGCTGATAAATGCATGAATGTATATTTATTGATAAACTACGTATTTAAAACACTTTATTCTGCATGCAAAACTGTGGCTTAGAATCATCTTGATTAATTAAAACCAATCCTGTGTCAGCCATTCAGAAGCAATTTCCTGAGGGGGGAAAAAAGCTTTCCATTTTCCCACTAAACCGGAATGTCAATTCTGTGGGAATGAACCCATAATCCTGTGTCTGAAGCTCACAGATTCACAGCCAGCAGACCACACACACACACACACACACACACACACACACACACACACACACACACACACACACACACACACACACACACACACACACACACACACACACACACACACACACACACACACACACACACACACACACACACACACACACACACACACTATGACCGATAAACAACCTTCAAATATTTATTTACAGTGTCTAAACACACAGTACGTTTCATTTTAATGGCTTCTCACAGTTTCAAGTGTTTTAAGAACTGCTGTCTGATCCAAAACAGCCCGTATCAATCCGTATGGAAATGCAGCACACAATTCAATTTCAATACAGCCTATGAGATTTAATTTTACTCAATTCTAGCGTTTCTAATAAATAGCTTCACTGAGATTCTGTAATCGAGTTGTTAAACCACTAGTCGGCGCTGTCGCCTGTTTTTCCAGCAGAACTTCAACAATGAAAGAAAGAGGTTACAGTTCTGTCCTGTTTCCTCCCGTGATTCTCCCAGTGTCTTTTCACTCCCCTGTCTCGTCGTCAATCACCTCATTAGTCTCGTCACCTGTGTCTTATCATCCCGGTGTATATATTCCTCTGTCTTCGTCCGTCTATTTCTGCATGTGTTTTGGTGTTGAGTCCCGTTGGACTATAATTCCTGTTTTGCCCTTTTGTTTTGCATTTATAAAAGTTTGTTTTGCATTTTATCAAAAAGGATTGCAGTTATTCCTGTCTTCTCTTCCTCCTCATCCTCCCGCAACAACACGTGTAACAATGACTTAAGTAAGCCGTTCGCTTCTAAGCGTATTGTTCATATTGCACTCAAACCATGTGTGCATTATTAATATTGAAGCCCATAGTTTGACACACAGACTCTTAACTTTATCCATAGGCGCCCAGTTGCGACCGTTGTATGGCAAGCCTGTTTAACATTTAATGGTTTTAGGGATTATATGGCTTTACCATGTTTGATTCGCTTGTACTCAGAAAAGAGCCTCGCCCTCCGCCATCACGGAAATAAATGGGTTTGAGTGAGAGAGAGTGAGAATGTGTGTGAGAGAGAGTGAGGGAGAAGTGAGAGTGTGAGAAAGTGAGAGAGAGTGTGTGTGTGTGAGAGAGAGAGAGAAAGGGAGGGAGAGTGTGTGTGTGTGTGTGTGTATGAGAGAGAGAGAAAGTGAGGGAGAGTGAGAGAGAGTGTGTCAGGTGTGTAGTAAGGGATGTACGAGGACTCAATGTTGCAGTGAGAATGAGGATTTATTTATAACAAAACAAAAATAAAAACTGAACAAAAACCACCCTGGGGGGAAAACTTGACTTGACTTGAAACTGACATTCACTAAGACAGCAGGAACACAACCATTCAACGACGAGAAACCAGCACAAGACAGCAGACATGGATGGAGTACACACGTGAGGAACGGTAATTGAGTAGGACACAGCTGGGAACAAATCAAACTAATGACAATGAAACAAGACGGGCGGGGTAACAGACAAGACCAGAACATGTAGCCAATGCTGACGCGCATTGCTGCATTATCACATTAAACAAAGACGACGCGCAGCTGGCGACAACCAAACTGCGCGTGACAGAAAACACAACAAGAAAGCACAAAGACGAGAGAGAGCGCAGCTCGCGCAATGCTTGAAACCGCGCCCACTCACGTGGCATAGAGCTCCCAAAAACGAGTAAATCACCTGTTCTCACGAGCTCACGACAAGGACGAACACACGAGTCATGAATGCCCGAATCCCGATCCAAAACCGAAACTGAACCAGACCAAAGTATCGGGACCGGACATCATAACTCGCACAAAAGATGTCACAGACACGCACGCACGCGACTCGAGCACTCGGAGCCGCGCGCACGCACACACAACTAGAGACATAATGGTAGTGTCAGAGCCTTACCACAAAACCAAGAAATGACTAGACCGAATGAGGCAGAACCCTGACAGAGTGAGAGTGAGAGTGTGTGTGTAAGAGAGAGGGAGTGTGTGTGTGTGTAAGAGAGAGAGAGTCTGAGTTATTTCAATATTTATAACAGAAGTGCTGTTTTCCTGAATGTCAGTACAAATGCAAATTTGATAGCCTATTGATTTTATGCAACAGTTCAATAAACAAATGACTTTCATCTGAAGAACCTTTTCGGTTTTTGCTCTAGTTAACTGACGAATCCACAGTCGAGGGTAAGAGCACTGAACCTCAAGATCTGAGTCGGTACAGAGAAGGGGATTAGTTCAATCAGCAGAAACTCTAAATATTACATTATCTGAACAATAGTGAGTTTATTGACAAAAGAAAACATTTTTTTTCAGTGTACAAAATCTAAAAATATGCGTGTTGTCATAATAGTAGGCACAATTAATCGGTGCAATCACATTAATTATATAAATATGTTCATATTTCATCCTCACACTGGATGAGTTTAGGTAAAATAGTGTGTTTGTCAATCCACAGTAACCCATTGTGTGTGTGTGTGTGTGTGTGTGTGTGTGTGTGTGTGTGTGTGTGTGTGTGTGTGTGTGTGTGTGTGTGTGTGTGTGTGTGTGAGTGTGCTGTTGTGGAATTTTCTCAAATATCAATCAGAGAGTCAAGAGTGGTCAGAAGTAAAAGAATATATTTATTGACTTGTACAAGGACTCGTCTTACACACATCAAGCATGCATGAGAGGAATGGCGGGGCAGTCCCTCACACCTCCCTATATATACCTTAAGGGTTGCACAACATTTCTATCAAGACGATTCCTAAAAAGGAGCGGTCGAGCATGACTCTATGCTCTGTAAGTTACTTTAAGTCACACAAGCACTTATTTCTGCAAAAAACATATTTCCGAGAATTCAGAATTGTGTATATGGCATTAGCATAAATTTCTTTACACGTTCGTTATTTATGGTGACAGTTCCCCTGCGCACATACACACACCTCTGTCTCGGCCCTTAAACATTTCCTGTTGAGCCAACAACGCCTGCAAGCGCAACTGTCCTGAGAGACACACAAAATATTCAGCATACAGAATTTCTTCAGTATGCATTCACATTCAGTAAACTTCCATTAAGCATACATAATCAGTACATTTCCATTACAGTGCGTGTGTGTGTGTGTGTGTGTGTGTGCGCGTGTGTGTGAGAGGTCAAGTGTAGCTGTTCTTCCGCAGTGCGGTCCGATCTGATAATCCGTTCTGATCAGGGTTCTTGTACTGGAAACTGGTCCCGTTCTGAGGCACGACGCTGCTTAACAACGAGCCGCCCGGATAACACCAGCAACACAAACACGACTGAGAGACAGAGAGAGAGAGAGAGAGAGAGAGGGAGGGAGGGAGGGAGGATAATCATTCAAATTTCACTGTATGATCAGACTCCATTAGAGAGCAACACAAGTAGGGCCGTGGATCCACTAGAACTGTCACGATTCCTCGATTAAATGCGAGTGCTTGATTTAAAAATCCTTTATTGTAATTTACCCGTGTCGAATATCCGACAAAATGCAGGAAGTGCAGCATTCCACGGATAAATGCCTCTGCTGGCTCATCATAATGCATAATGTACATGAGTTGATCACATTTATATCAAATATATTACAATGTATTTGCAGTTTTGTTCAATAAAACGTACAATTACTTGCTGTTGATACAGTGCTGAACAGTCAGGAATCTTGGAATATATTTTATTTAAATCAAAACTCAGGCGAGAGTAACGACACTAACGAGATCAGGAGGAAACGGGGATGAATGAGGGACGGCTGACAAGAGTAACGAGGGATTGATGACGAGACACTGGAAAAACACTGGGAGAAAACAAAGGGGAACCAGGAAAAGAATAGATGTTGATTTATAATTTGCACCAGTTATTATTCAATCTTTGTTCATGTATTTGTATTTAAAGTCATTTTATAGGCCATTGATCCATTAGATCTATTTGTATCAATATAAAATATTATATGATTACAATTAATCAGCAAAATAATCGACAGATTAATTGATTAATCTGCATTGACAGCCATACGGATAAACCATTTCATAGGGCTCTAGTATAAAATAATAATAATAATAATAATAATAATAATAAACCATTAGATAGTTTTATCAATAAAATTGTTTTTGATTAATAAAATGTTATTGAACCATTAAAACGGAATCAAGAAATATAAAATGATTATATGGGAAAATAAATCTGAATTCAGGAAAAAAAATAGATTTAGTTGCAAGATTATTGATAAAAAATGCATTACTTGAATTAAAATTAAAATATATATATTTTAATTTAATCAACATTTCTATTTATTTAGTTTAACTTGATGTAATTAAATAATAATAAATAAAAAACCTACATAAACATACTGTTAAAAACAAATGAATGACTAAAACATTAACAAACTAAAATGTAAACAGATGTATTAATGTATTCATTTGGTTACTAATATTTAATTTAACGACTAAAATGGAATCTAGAACAATTTGAAGAAGAAAAAAAGCAGAATTTTGTAAAACATGGACTGGGATTTGAGATTTCACTCGTACCCGGAAGCAGTTCTTGAACTTCTTGCTGACGAAGTAGAGGATTATGGGATTGATGCAGGAGTTGATGGTGGCCAGATTTATACTCAGGTAATCAAACACTAACAAGAAACTGAGACACAAAAACAGCAACACAAATATATAATCAAACTTCACAAAATCATAAAACACGTTAAATATGGAAACCTTGAATTTTTGCGAAAACAAACAACAGAAATATATATTTCTAATCTGATCTCTGAGAGAGAGAGAGAGAGAGAGAGAGAGAGAGAGAGAGAGAGAGTGTGTGTGTGTGTTTGTGTACTTCAATAGGTCGCAGCGGCCGACGTCGTTCTGAAAATAAACCATCTTCTTCAGGATGCGACTCAGATGCAGCGGAAACCAGCAGAGAGTGAAGATCAGAACCAGAGAGAAAACCGCTTTAGCCACTTCCCGCCTCTGGAGAAACACACACATTTATATATATATAATGGAGACCTGTTCTGCTTTATTACACATTTCTTCAGTCAAGTCAAGTCACATTTACTTATATAGTGCTTTTTACAATACAGATTGTTTCAAAGCAGCTTTACAGTGCTCACAGGAAATATCAGTGTGTGATATTGCTGTTTTTAAGCTCTGCAGTTCTTCTCCATCTGTGTTTCTGAACTCCTGAAACGCCTCCATTGAGTTTCTTCCGGGAACAAACACTCACAATATTTCTCATTATCATAATCTATGCGCAGAATAAAGGGGCGGGGCTTGAGTGAGTGAGTCATGTGTTGAAACTGGTGGTTATGGGAAGGGGCGGGACATTTCCCAAACACACTGGAAGCTCTCGACCAATCACAACACACCGATCCAGCCGACCAATCAGAGCACAGTGTGCTTTCAGAAGGAGGAGCTTCATAGAGACAGGAACTAAACAGAGCGTTTCTGACAGACTGGGAAGAGACGAATATGGGGAAAATAACCAACATTCAAGCAGGAAAACCTGATCTAGTGAAACACACACAACAGCAGGAGTGTGAAGTTTCTGAAGGTCTCTGCTGGTTGAGTGTTCAGAGTCGGTTCATCACCTGTTTGAGGTGTTCGCTCAGTGAAAACTTCAGACTGCCCTTCCTGTTGCTCAGCATCTCACAGGTCATCAGCGTGTAGAAGACGGCCGTACAGACCAGCGGCACACAGAAATAAAAGCCAAACAGCCACCAGTCCTTCACGTGGCTGTAGAACTACACACATACACACACATCAGACATTCAAACACAAACACATTATATTGAATGCACAATTTAAATATTTGTTTTATATGTTATGGTTATATATATGTATGTTAATATCTTTTTAAATATCTTATTCTAAAATAAGATATAAAAATGTAATGAAACGTAAAAATTAAACCTAAATTTCATTACAGATGTTGAGTGGGGGTTCAATCTTCAACTGGCTGGAAGGAGCCGCCAGTGGCAGGTCACGTGATCAGTCACTGGCGGCTCCTGCAGCTGTTGAAGATTGAACCCCCACTGCAAATGTTTCCGCCTGCGGATCAGCTGAATGAGGAAGCTGTGATGTTCCAACAGGTGTGTGTGTGTGTGTGTTGCAGGTCTCACCGTCATGAACGGCGTCTCCGGCTTCAGCATGCAGGTGTGGAGGGTGACGTTTTTGTAGTTGAAACTGACCATCTGGAAGCCGATGGCCTCTGGAACCGCCAGAACTACAGCCAAACACCAGATACACACGATCTCCACAGCCGTGGACGCGGGAATCCCCACGCCCTGAACGCGATTCCAGGACGCCACGGCACGATACCTAAAACACACACACACACAGGAGAGCTTAAGCACAGTTCACTGTTTCTGCATCAACACAATTATAGAGCAACACACTCTGATGCAGCCTCTCCATGCGCCTGTTTTCAGCACTTCATCTCCAAAGCTGCTGTGTGTTAAATCTGTGATTATTTACAGTTTTTCTTGATTGCTAAGACACATTTCTTGAAAGCTGCTCTCC